>OU342743.1:450084156-450477527 GCA_910589775.1 Avena eriantha | reverse complement strand
TTATTGCATGTGTGTTGTTTTCCTAAACCACATGGATCCAGCGAAGTCATTGCATGTGTGTTATATTCCTGAACCACCACCAGAGTCATTGCATGTGTCTTCTTTTCCTAAATCACATGGATCCACCAGAGTCATTGCATGTGTGTTCTTTTCGTAAACACCACCAGTGTCATTGTATGTATCTTCCTTTCGTAAACCACCACTAGAGTCATTGCATGTGTGTTCCTTTGCTAAACCACCACTAGAGTCATTACAGGTGTGTTCCTTTCATAAACCACACTAATCCACTTGATGTCATTGCATGGGCGTTCCTTTCCTAAACAACCACCAAAGTCATTGCATGTGTGTTCCTTTCCTAAACCAAATGGATCCACTAGCGTCATTGCATGTGTGTTCATTTCCTAAACCACCACCAGAGTCAATGCATGTGTATTCTTTTCCTAAACAACATGGATCCACTAGAGTCATTGCATGTGTGTTCCTTTCCTAAACCACCACTATAGTCATTGCATGTGTCTTCTTTTCCTAAACCACCACCCAAGTCATTGCATGCGTGTTACTTTCCAAAAACACACCAAAGTCATTGCATGTGTGTTCTTTTCCTAAACCACATGGATCCACCATAGTCATTGCATGTGTGGTCCATTCCTAAACCACCACCAGAGACATTGCATGTGTGTTCCTTTCATAAACCACACTGATCCACTAGATGTCATTGCATGTGTGTTCTTTCCCTAAACCACCACTAGAGTCATTGGATGTATGTTCCTTTCCTAAACCACATGGATATTTCAGAGTCATTTCATTTGTGTTCATTTCCTAAACCGCCACCAGAGTCATTGCATGTGTCTTCTTTTCCTAAACCACATGGATCCACTAGAGTCATTGCATGTGTTTTCCTTTCCTAAACTACCACCAGAGTCATTGCATGTGTGTTATTTTCCTAAACCACCACTAGAGTCATTGCATGTGCGTTCATTTCCTAAACCACCACAAGAGTCATTGCATGTGAGTTCCTTCCTAAACCACCGTCAGAGTCATTGCATGTGTGTTACTTTCATAAACTACATTGATCCACTGGATATGTCATTGCATGTCTGTTCCTTTCCTAAACCACCACTAGAGTCATTGCATGTGTGTTCCTTTCCTAAACCACATGTATCCACCAGAGTCATTGCAAGTGTGTTCATTTCCTAAACCACCACCACAGACATCGCATGTGTGTTATAGTCCTAAACCACATTGATCTACTAGAGTTATTGCATGTGTGTTCTATTCCTAAACCACCACCAGAGTCATTCCATGTGTGTGCTTTCCTAAACCACCACTAGAGTCAGTGCATGTGTCTTCTTTTCCTAAACCGCCACCAGAGTCATTGCATGTGTGTTCCTTTCCTAAACCACCACCAGAGTTATTGTGTGTGTGTTCTATTCCTAAACCACATGGATCCAACATAGTCATTGCATGTGGGTTCCTTTTCAAAACCACCACCAGAGTCATTGCATGTGTGTTCCTTTCATAAACCACTGTGATCCACTAGATGTCATTACATGTATGTTTTTTCCTAAACCACCACTAGAGTCATTGCATGAGTGTTCCTTTCCAAAACCACATGGATCCACCAGAGTCATTTAATGTGTGTTCATTTCCTAAACCAAATGGACCCACCAGATTCATTGCATGCGTTATCTTTTCCTAAACCACCACCAGAGGCATTGCATGTTTCTTCCTTTCCTAAAGCACCACTAGAGTTATTGCATGTGTGTTCCTTTCATAAACCAAAGTGATCCACTGGATGTCATTGCATGTGTGTTCTTTTCCTAAACCACCACCAGAGTCATTGCACGTGTCTTCATTCCCTAAACCACCACCAGAGTCATTACATGTGTGTTCTTTTCCTAAACCACCACATATTCATTGCATGTGTGTTATTTTCCTCAACCATATTGATCCAGTAGAGTCATTGCATGTGTGTTATATTCCTAAACCACCACTAGAGTCATTGCATGTGTGCTCTTTTCCTAAACCACATGGATCCTCCAGAGTCTTTGCATGCGTGTTCTTTTCCTAAACCACCACTAGATTCATTGCATGTGTCTTCCTTTCCTAAACTACACTGATCCACCAGAGACATTGCATGCGTGTTCCTTTCCTAAGCCACCACCATAGTTATTGCATGTGTGTTCCTTTCGTAAACCACATGGATCCACTAGAGTCATTGTATGTATGTTCATTTCATAAACCACCACTAGAGTCATTGAATATGTCTTCTTTTACTAAACCACATGGATCCACCACAGTAATTGCATGTGTGTTCTTTTCCTAAACCACCACTAGAATCATTACTTGTGTCTTCCATTCCTAAACCACACTGATCCACCAGAGTCATTGCATGTGTGTTCCTTTCCTAAGCCACCACCAGAGTCATTGCATGTGTGTTCCTTTCCTATACCACATGGATCCAGTAGAGTCATTGCATGTGTGTTCATTTCCTAAACCACCGCCAGATTTATTGCATGTGTCTTCTTTTCCTAAACCACATGGATCCACCAGAGTCATTACATGTGTGTTCTTTTCCTAAACCACCACCAGAGTAATTGCATGTATCTTCTCTTCCTAAACCACCACTAGAGTCATTGCATGTATGTTCCTTTCCAAAACAAACCACCAGAGTCATTGCATGTGTCTTCTTTTTCTAAACCACATGGATGCACCAGAGTCATTGCATGTGCGTTCCTTTCAAAAACTGCACATATCCACTAGATGTCCTTGCCTGAGTGTTCCTTTCATAAACCACCACTAGAGTGATTGCATGTTTATTCCTTTCAAAAACTACACAGATCCACTAGAGTCATTGCATGTGTGTTCTTTGCCTAAACCACCACCAGAGGCATTGCATGTGTGTTCTTTTGCTAAACCTCAAAGATCCTTTAGAGTCACTACATGTGTGTTTCTTTCCTAAACCACCACCAGAGTCATTGCATGTGTCTTCTTTTCCTAAACCACCACTAGAGTCATTGCATGTGTCTTCTTTTCCCACCTCTAGAGTCATTGGATGGCTGTTCCTTTCCTAAATCTCCACCAGATTCATTGCATGTGTCTTCTTTTAATCCACATGAATTTACAAGATTCATTGCATGTGTCTTCCTTTCGTAATTCACCACTAGAGTCATTGCACGTGTTTTCCTTTCATAAACTACACTGATCTACTAGATGTCATTGCATGTGTGATCCTTTCCTAAACCACCACTAGAGTAATTGCATGTGTGTTCTTTTCCTAATCCACATGGATCCACTAGAATCATTGGATGTGTGTTCAGTTCCTAAACCACCACCAGAGTGATTGCATGTGTGTTCCTTTCCTAAACCACATTGATACACGAGAGTGATTGCATGTGTGTTCTTTTCCTAAACCACCAGCAGAGTCATTGCGTGTGTATTCCTTTCCTAAACCACATTGATCCACCAGAGTCATTGCATGTGTGTTCCTTTCTTAAACCACCACCAGACTTCTTTTCCTAAACCACCCCCAGAGTCATTGCATGTGTCTTCTTTTTCTAAACCACCACCAGAGTCATTGGACGTGTGTTCCTTTCCTAAACCACATTAATCCACCAAAGTAATTGCATGTGTGTTCCTTACCTAAACCACAACCAGAGTCATTTCTTAAGTATTCTTTTCCTAAACCACATGGATCCACCAGAGTCATTTCATGTGTGTTCCTTTCCTAAACCACCACTAGAGTCATTGCATGTGTGTTCCTTTCATAAACTGCACTGATCCACTAGATGTCATTGCATGTGTGTTCCTTTCCTAAACCACCACTAGAGTCATTGCATGTGTGTTCGCTTCCTAAACAACATGGATCCACCAGAGTCATTGAATGTGTGTTCATTTTCTAAACCACCACCACAATCATTGTATGTGTCTTCTTTTCCTAAACCACATGGATCCAGCAGAGTCATTGTATGTGTGTTATTTTCCTAAACCATCACCAGAGTCACTGCATGTGTGTTCCTTTCCTAAACCACATTGATCCCCTAGAGTCATTGCGTGTGTGTTCTTTTCCTAAACCACCACCATAGTCATTGCATGTGTGTTGTTTTCCTAAACCACCACCAGAGTCATTGCATGTGTGTTCATTTCCTAAACCACCACCAGAGTCATTGCATGTGTGTTCCCCTCCTAAACCACCAATAGAGTCATTTCATGTGTGTTCCCCTCCTAAACCACCACTAGAGTCATTTCATGTGTGTTCCTTTCCGAAACCACCAACAGAGTCATAGCATGTGTCTTGTTTTCCTTGAACACATGAATTCACCAGTGTCATTGCATGTGTCTTCTTTTCCTCAAACACATGAATTCACTAGAGTCATTGCATCTGTGTTCCTTTCCTAAATCACCGCTTGAGTCATTGCATGTGCGTTATTTTCCTAAACGACCACCAGAATCATTCAATGTGTGTTCTTTTCCTAAACCACCACTAGAGTCATTACATTTGTGTTCTTTTCCTAAACCACCACCAGAGTCATTGCATGTGTCTTCTTTTCCTAAACCACCACCAGAATCATTGCATGTGTCTTATTTTCCTAAACCACCACCAGAGTAATTTCATGTGTTTTCCTTTCGTAAACCACATTAATCCACCAAAGTAATTGCATGTGTGTTCCTTTCCTAAACCACAACCAGAGCCATTGCTTATGTATTCTTTTTCTAAACAACATGGATCCACCAGAGTCATTGCATGTGTGTTCCTTTCCTAAACAACAACTCGAGTCATTTCATGTGTTTTCCTTTCATAAACTACCCTGATCCACTAGATGTCATTGCATGTTTGTTCGTTTCCTAAACCACCACTAGAGTCATTGCATGTGTGATCCTTTCCTAAACCGCATGGATCCACTAGAGGCATTGGATGTGTGTTCATTTCCTAAACCACCACCAGAGTCATTACATGTGTGTTCCTTTCCTAAACCACATTGATCCAATAGATTCATTGCACGTGTGTTCTTTTCCTAAACCACCACCAGAGTCATTGCATGTGTGTTCCTTTCCTAAACCACATTGATCCACCAGAGTCATTGCATGTGTGTTCCTTTCCGAAACCACAACGAGAGTCATTGTTTATGTATTCTTTTCCTAAACCACGTGGATCCAACAGAGTCATTGCATGTGTGTTCCTTTCCTAAACCACAACTAGAGTCATTGCATGTGTGTTCCTATTATAAACCACACTGATCCACTAGATGTCATTGCATGTGTGTTCCTTTCTTAAACCACATGGATCCACCAGAGTCATTGCATGTGTGTTCATTTCCTAAACCACCACCACAATCATTTCATGTGTCTTCTTTTCCTAAACCACACGGATCCACTAGTGTCATTGCATGTGTGTTTTTTCCTAAACCACCACCAGAGTCATTGCATGTGTTTTCCTTTCCTAAACCACATTGATCCACTAGAGTCATTGCATGTATGTTCTTTTCCTAAACCACCACCATAGTCATTGCATGTGTGTTCATTTCCTAAACCACCACCAGAGTCATTGTGTGTGTGTTCCTCTCCTAAACCACCACTAGAGTCATTGCATGTGTGTTCCTTTCCTAAACAACCACCAGAGTCATTGCATGTGTCTTCTTTTCCTAGAACACATGAATTCACAAGAGTCATTGCATGTCTGTTCCTTTCCTAAATCACCACTAGAGTCATTGCATGTGCTTTCCTAAAATAAAGAGGGGGTGTTTAGAAAACAAAGATGGCTTTTGGAAAGTAGTTTTAGGCAAACAAATGCATGATGACATGACGATGCTCAAATGCAATGTGGCATGATGACATGAGCATGCGGTCATGATGATGCACAAAACAAAAACACAACGATTTTCTAGTAGTGGTTTTATCGGGGTGCTACCATTCGACACCACTAATAATGGATCTCGCCCTTGAGATCTGCCTCATGGTACGGGGAAGAAGGCCGACGATCTGAATCTTCTCTCTTCGTGTAGATTTTTGCGACACCACTAACAATGGTTCTTGCTCCATATTGAAATCTCCGACACCACCAACAAGAAGCCGTTGCTCACATTCGTCGAGAGAACACTCCGTAGAAACAAACGCAAAGAAAGAGGTCACAAGGCTACCTCTAAATTCAGTGGAATGAGTAAATTGCATTCATCCACCAATTCTATGTACAAAAGTGAATGAAAAGAGTAGTCGGATGAGGATCAATCCATTACGCAACCAAAACATTACTCTGCACATGAATAGGAGAATTATGCAACCCACTCTCGAATTCAGACTAAAGATCTTGATGAGCGATGTTCGGAAACAAAGTAGTGATGCAGGCTCTTCATCGGATCTAGCATAGATGATGTCGTCGCGTTGAAGAACACCGTAAGATACAAAGAACACTGAAAAGTACACAGAGAAAGATTCCTCAGATAGCATGAAGACCGGCCGCGGAGAATCGTTACCAGAGGGAGGAATCAAAACCCTGAAGGTACGATAGAAACCCAACCACGAGAATTCCTAGACTCAAAGAAAAGATAAGAGAGAAGATTCACAACACGAAGAGATAATAGGAGAATAGCAGAGGGGTAAGAAGTAAAACAGAACTAATCAGATCTATCTAATTGATTTTCAAAAATAGTTTTGACACTCTACATCGTCTGTTAGCTAGGTTATCCTACATGCTGGACCAGTGGGGTATTGTAACTGCTGAGCTCTAATACCACTTGTAGATATTATGCTCTAAGTTGAAGCCTGGATGAACTAAAAGTGGATAAGTGACTCTACCACGGAGGCCCAAGGCCACCAACGTGTAGGCCCGTCGAAGCGGAGTAGGGCACAGTACCAGCCTACCACCTTATCCACTTTCAAGAACATCGGGACAAGAGCGAGCGGCGTAAGCGACAGGTAACGCGAGCACGACATACACAAATGAGTATGTATGCCTGCGACTTACAATAGACATCAGAGTCACACCATCTAAAAGAAATAGAAATATTTCAACGCCATACGGCAAGATCCAAATATCCTAAAAAGATATAATATTTTAGGATACATCCTCAAACATCACGCAACAGAGTATCAAGCGAAAGCGGGAAACATGATCCAAGTACGAATAAGAAGCAAATCGGCATAAGATGCCCTGAAAATAAGCACATTTCACCCACTGATCTCAAGGATCTCCATCCCCGGAATCTCTACACCTGACGGTCGTTGCCACCATCATCCGTCTCCTCAACCCTATAGCCTTCCTGAGAGTATACCTGTCCATCTAAATCAAATATTTATCGTGTGAGACCCTAGGGGTACTGAGCAAGTCTTAATGCATATAAAGGGAACAACCTGGGTGACACAATTGCAGCGAAAGATAATAGCTACAAAGTTCTATAGAGGCACGCTACACATCCGCCCAACCAGAGATGGATGGACGCTCGTTAATTAATAGCAACAGTTATATGAGCAACATAATTAACCAAGCTCGTCCTCCTTCTCTCTTACCGACGAGAAGGCGGGAGAACAACCCATCCATTGGCAATTTTATTAACCATTCCATGAGTGTTGTACTAATTACTAGTCATGTCTTAGTCAAATTAAAGGCGGTACTTTAGTTATGCTTGTCTATGATCGAGAAACTATGCTCCAAGTCATCCATAACCGCGGACACGGCTTTCAAAAAGATTTACCATGCTGGGGTGCACAAATAGCAAAACACACGGTCAACCTCGGAAAAACCAAATCAAAACCCAAGGAGGCTTTCACGACAAAGCAATCACAGGATTCATAAAAGATTTCAGGGGGCCACCCCACTAAGCTACCCGCAACGAAGTTGGCTGGCTCCGGAACGGACCCAGGGTTTGCGAGAATGGTTGTAAACGATTGGGAACCCGAAAGTGTGACTGGGCTTGTCGATACCGCGAAATCATGCCGCGACCCAAAACAGTACAGGTGCTCCACGCACAATGGTAAATAAAGCAGTAAAGCATGGCATAAGTACAGGATAGTAATAAAACCCCAAACTAGTTTGTGGCCCGAAGAAATAAGAAATGAATCATGCTCTGGCTAAGGGGGATCCATAGGGTCTCCCGGATGAGGATAGTGCGAATAGTCAAGGAACAGGTATCAAGTACTCGGGGCCTACGGGGCACAAGTGGACATGAAAAACCAAATAACAGATATTGCCCACCGGTGCCTCTTTCATTAGTTATCCCAGCAATTTAATAGTTGTATTTAAAGTCATGATCAACTCCACCGTAAAGCATCACCACCATTAAGCATATGCCAACCTTCCATCAACGGTGGAACGACAACGATGTGAAGCAGCACCTAAGCAAGCAGCTACGACTCACAAGGCTGACTATCTATCAAACAACAGGCAATAGGATGTTACCAAGGCAATATAGAGGCTACAGGGAATATAAATGGCGCACAGAAACTAAAGCATCGCAACAAGGATAACAATAGAAATACAGGAGGAAATAAAGACTATAAACGCAAAATAGGTAGAAAAGGGAAGGATCCTCGCCTGGAAAACATAGCCAAAGATACACCGAGGAACTTCTCGATACTCGCATCAACTCAGCGGCCTAATCCGTGAAGAAGCAAAACACTAAAAGAAACACCGGATGCACTATTTAATACTACGGCAGAAGATCAGGCATGATGCATGTATGATGCATGACATGGCAAAGATGCGATGCAATTAGGCAATATTAAGCGGAACCGTGGTCCCGACAATTAATTAATAGGTCCATGTTGTTTAGATACCCCACAATTTAAATGTTGTCTTAACACGGACAAACATGGCATCAGTTCACTACACAAATTTAAATGGGGCCAATATAAGACTAGAATAGCCCACATATGAACTCCATATTTAATTATGAGGTGAATCGACAAAATACTGCCAAACACCCATAATATGCATGCAGGCATGGCCAATTTAATATGCAGAAATTTATATAGATGACATTTATGAAAAAAAGGCTTCGATAAAGGGGTCACACATGTGGATACGACGATCTTGGGGTTCTGAGGGTTTGACGGGGTTCGACCTCGGTGAGATCGGTCTTCGGGCACCGGGAACGGCGCACCTGGGGTCTCGGCGAACTTGGTGTTCGTGAAGAAGGTCTACGGGATCGAGGCCTAGGATCGGGCCTTCGGCTCCGTGTGGGCAGTCTTGTCGCTCCGTGTAGGCGACCTTGGCGTCCTGGTGGTCGATGACAAACTTGTTCAGGGTCGATGGTCTTGGGAAGATTTTGGCGAAACCTCGGGTACAGAGAAGTAGCGGGGCTTCGTTATTCTTCGGATGTCATCTCCATCTTCATACATTACCACCATACCATAACATCCACCACACCACATATGTAATTCACCTTGAAACACTACTAGGAAATAGCTCATCAGTGGCGCACCTTTTTTCACTATCCGTGGCGCATATCTTAGTCGCCACTGATACCTCGCCACTGATAACTAACTTCTGTGGCGCATTTCAAAATGCGCCACAGAAGTCTCAAACTTCAGTGGCGCATATGGCCAATATGCGCCATAGAAGTTTTTTTCCAAAATTCAAAAAAAAGGCAGGCCAGATCTCAAACTTCTGTGGAAGTTTTTTTCAAATTTCAAAAAAAAAAACCGTGCCAGATCTGGCCGGAGGTGGGGGGGGTCGCCGGAGGTGGATCATATGTGATGGCCGGAGGAGAAGGAGGCTGTTGGACATGGTCACAGTAGTAAGAGGAGGAGGCCGCCGGAGGTGGAGGAAGGGCTTGCCGGAGATGGTTGGAGGAGGCCGCTGGAGATGGTGGTGGTGGTGGAGGAGGAGGAGGAGGTCGCTGGTGGTGTTCGAGGTTGCCGGAGGAGGAGGTCATCTAGGTGGAGGAGGTCACCGAGGTAGCCATGGCCAGAGGTGGATGTCACCGGGGAGTGGAGGAGAAGGGGAGAAGTATGGAGGGGAGGAATAGTGGAGGGAGAAGTGGAGGAGAAGGGGAGAAGTATGGAGGGGAGGAGAAGTGGAGGGAGAAGTAGTGAGGGGAGAAGTATGGAGGGGAGTAGAAGTGGAGGAGAAGGGGAGAAGAAGGAGAAGAAGTGGAGGAATATAAGGAGAAGGGGCGCCGGCGGGATTCAATTTTCGAATCCTTCCCAAGGCTTCTATGGCGCATATGGGGGAAATGCGTCACAGAAGTTTCTCCCCCTTTTTATTTTTTTGCAGTAAATAATCTTCTACCCTAAATAACTTTTTACTCTTTTCGAATTTGGGGATTCTATAAAATCAAGAACGACCTTAGGTCGTTGAATTCGAGTAGGGAATTTCGAGACGATCATTTTGATAGGTTAATTTTTTTTCCTGACATCGTATGCAAAAGTTAGAGCCATTTTACCGTGCCATGACCTATTTTTTGCAAAATACATCAAAATTCATGTTTTTCAATTTTTTCTAGATCTATACCCTAAAATCTAACTAAAACTTAAAGGAATTATTTTTTTGAACTTTCTATCATTTTTGTTTATTTTTTACAAAACTGAAAAGGCGATCCAAAGGGGGGGTGGGATCTGTTTATCCCCCCTATATGCTTGTTATGTGGCGCATACACCTATATGCGCCACAGAAACATCTTCTCCCCCTTTTTTGCTGATTAGTCCCATCAACCTTTTGTGGCGCATACGTCTATATGCGCAACAGAAGTTTGACACTTCAGTGGCGCACACGAAAATATGCGCCATATTGGTTTCGTGCGCCATAGAAGTGCCAAACTTCTGCGGCGCATTTTTTCTAGTGCGCCACTGATATATATCTATGGCGCATATTTTTACATATGTGCCACTGAATATCTTGTCTATCTTTAAGTTGTTTCCTAGTAGTGAAACCGCACTAGCACCAACAACACGATAGGAGAAGAGAGCACCAGGACACACCATCTGAACATAACATGAGCAACATGCCTGATGGGGAAGATGCACATGGCATCTTGGGGCCAAAGGTTTGCCAGGAGGCAGGTAATAGGTCGGGCGGCCGGAGGATGCAGAGGGAAGTGGCGGACGAGAGGGAGCTCAGCGAGGACGCACCGGCAGGTGGCACTGCGTGACCTACAGGAGAAAGAGGAGGCGCCCATCAACGCTGCGCGGACGGGGGCGCAGTTCAGCACAGAGGAATAGCCCCCGACGTGCGGTGCTAACCTTGACGGGGAAGACGGGCTCAGGAGCCGGCGCCAGAGGGAAAAGGGATGGGGGCGGTGCTAGACGCTGAGAGGACCGGCGGCGCTCTGCTCGGGCTCGAGACGAGCGGAGAGAGAGGCGACGTCCAGGCGGTGGCGATGCCATGCGGATCTTCGATGGGGAGGGGCAAGGTCACCGACCGAGGCGGACGAGAACGTGAGGACAAGGGCCGGCGGCGGCGTCAGGCGCGTGGCGGCAGGGATCTGGAGAGGGAGGCGTGGGGCGAGCGAGAGGAAATAGAGACGAGGTTGGGGATCGCAGGGCCAGGGTGGTCCCAATAGGGAGTGCGACATGGTTGTCGATCGCGTGCGACGCGAGTGTGGCGTGCGTGCTTGACTTGTGCGTGGGTCAGGAACATGCTAGGGAACAGGGGCAGTTGTCCCGATACGGCCAATCTAGGGCTTGCGCGCGCGCTGGCTTGCTGGTGCAGTGCTACAGTATAGTGTGGTTAGGGTCAGGTGGCGGCGGTGGGGTGTGGTTGCTAGGTAGGTGGATTAGGGTTAGGTCTAGGGGTTAGGGTTTGCAGGTGGGGTGGGAGGTGGCTGCCGGGTGGGCCTTTTGGACCTGGCCGGTGGCTGCCTCCCCCACTAAAAAAAATTTAATTTATTTTATTTGTTTTATTTTTAGAAAGGCTTTTTGTAAATAGTTTTTAGACAAATAAAAGGTTTATGCGAACTGAGGGTTTTACATTTAAAATAAAGAGGGGGTGTTTAGAAAACAAAGATGGATTTTGGAAAATAGTTTTAGGCAAACAAATGCATGATGACATAACGATGCTCAAATTCAATGTGGCATGATGACATGAGCACGCGGTCATGATGATGCACAAAACAAAAACACAACAATTTTCTAGTAGTGGTTTTATCGGGGTGCTACAACCACCAAAGTCATTGGATGTGTGGTCATTTCCTAAACCACCAAGAGTCATTGCATGTGTGTTCCTTTCCTAAACCACATTGATCGACTAGAGTCATTGCATGTGTGTTCTTTTCCTAAACCACCACCATAGTCACTGCATGTGTGTTCCTTTCCTAAACCACATTGATCCACCAGAGTCATTTCATATGTGTTCCTTTCTTAAACCACCACCAGACTTCTTTTCCTAAACCACCCCCAGAGTCATTACATGTGTCTTCTTTTACTAAACCACCACTAGAGTCATTGCATGTGTTTTCCTTTCCTAAACCACATTAATCCACCAAAGTCATTGCATGTGTGTTCCTTTCCTAAACCAC
Organism: Avena eriantha; assembly: GCA_910589775.1. Classification (NCBI taxonomy): domain Eukaryota; kingdom Viridiplantae; phylum Streptophyta; class Magnoliopsida; order Poales; family Poaceae; genus Avena; species Avena eriantha. The sequence goes on along the minus strand of OU342743.1, from coordinate 450,465,078 downwards.
AACCATAGTCATTGCCTATGTATTCTTTTCCTAAACCACATGGATCCACCAGAATCATTGCATGTGTGTTCCTTTCCTAAACCACCACTAGAGTCATTGCTTGTCTGTTCCATTCATAAACCACACTGATCCACTAGACATCATTGCATGTGTGTTCCTTTCCTAAACCACCACTAGAATCATTGCATCTGTGTTCCTTTCCTAAACCACATGGATCCACCAGAGTCATTGCATGTGTGTTCATTTCCTAAACCACCACCACAGTCATTGCATGTATCTTCTTTTCCTAAACCACATGGATCCTCTAGAGTCATTGCATGTGTGTTATTTTCCTAAACCACCAGCAGAGTCATTGCATGTGTGTTCCTTTCCTTAACCACATTGATCCACTAGATTCATTGCATGTGTGTTTTTTCCTAAACCACCACCATAGTCATTCCATGTGTGTTCGTTTCATAAACCACCACCAGAGTCATTGTGTGTGTATTCCTCTCCTAAATCACCACCAGAGTCATTGCATGTGTCTTCTTTTCCTAAACCAGCACAAGAGTCATTGCATGTGTCTTCTTTTCCTAAACCACATGGACCCACCAAAATAATTGCATGTGTGGTCTTTTCCTAAACCAACACTGGTGTCATTGCATGTGTCTTCTTTTCCTAAACCACATGAATTCACCTAAGTCATTGCATGTGTGTTCCTTTCCTAACCACTAGTGTCATTGCATGTGTGTTCCTTTCATAAACTACACTGATCCACTCGATGTCATTGCATGTGTGTTACTTTCCTAAACCACCACCTGAGTCATTGCATGTGTGTTACTTTCCGAAATCACATGGATCCACCAAAGTCATTGCATGTGTGTTCATTTCCAAAACCACCACCAGAGTCATTGCACGTGTGTTCCTTTCCTGAACCACATTGATCCACTAGAGTTATTGCATGTGTGTTCTTTTGTTCTTTTCCTAAACTGTAACATCTCAAAAATATGAAAAGGAGTATAATTTTCAAGAAACCAAAATTAGGGTTAACCAAAAACTTTTAATCTTAACCAACCATGAATGCAAGTGTGTGTTTGTTAATATTGCATGAATGCATGTTATGCCTTGTTTATTTGTTATATATGATGAGGATTGGATTAAGTATCAAAACAATATCATCTAGGTCAAATCAAAACAAAACCAAAGCAAAAGAAAATAAAAATATAAGGCATATGACCTAATTGTCACTTTTGCAAACATTAACACTTAGCCCACTTTGGGCATATATATTAAATAATTTCAAACAGAAACAATTCCATTTCTTTTCTCACCTTGCTAGACCAAGTGACAAACAACACAAGTGAACTTTCAAAACTTACTAGAACAAATTCAAATTCAATTGAGGGAATTTTCAAAATTGAATCTAGGGTATGTATCAAGATAGCCCTTTTCAAATACCATCCAAACTTTCTCCACTCGACCAATCCTTGCAACCAGAGACTCTCAAGCTTATGATCAACACACCCACAAAAAAGAATTTCAAAATTCAAATAATTTTCTCTTGCGGCCATTTGATTAAACACTTAACGAGCACAGTACAGAGCTACCAACTCCACACTGTTTAGATCAATCTTGTGATCATCTTTGTACTTGACTTAGCCTCCACTACTCGCCCACAACCACCCCAGTACCAGCCCGTGCAGTTGAGCCTCTCGCACTCGACCAAATGACTAGTGCCAGGCCGTACCCTAGCATGCCATGCCGGCCAGAAATGGACTCGATGCTACATGCTTCCCCGCCCTCGCCCACGACATCTAGGAGATAGCCATGACCTCACAACACCCTCCAGTGTACGCCTCGACCAACGCCAGCCCATGGAGATGCCAGCACAGCCGTGCCCATTTTCTCTGTCTACCATGCTGAGCGCACGCCAGAGCACTGAGCAATCCCACGCGACCATGTCGCTCCTCGCGCTGTCTTTGCATCAATGCAATCACCACGACGCCAACGACCTCCCAGACACGCCTGCTTGACCCCGCACAACCTATGACCACCGTACACTATGACGAATGCCCGCAGTACCCGAGGAGGGCATGGACGTCCCCGACCGATGGAGACCGCGCCTTGCCGTGCCACATTGTGGATGATGATTGCCAAGGAACCCTGTGTCAACCTACACCCTCGGCCATGACCGTAGCCCACTGTAACGATGTCACCGATGAGCCCGAGCCATGCCCCGACGCTCCCCTCGCCGGGGTATAAATAGACCCCGCCCCTTGCCTCAAAACGCACCCCATTCGACTCACCTCTCCCCCAGCAACCTCTATGAGCCATCCCCGGAGCAAGGCGAGGAGTTTAGCACCGGAATTTCACCAGAGCCCGCCGCCGCAGTGGTGGAACGGAGCCAGCGCTAGGAGCCGCCCCAGGTGCTGCAACGACCACGATTCAAACCGCCGTTTTCGACTAGTTCATTCGCCTACACCGCCATACTTAGCTGGAGCCCTGGTAAGTCCCCGATGACCCCCGCCGTAGAGCTAGGGTTGAATCTCCCGCGTGCCGTGCGACGGAGACAATGATGCGGAGCCATTGATCACGCTCTAATCGTGCGGCTAGTATTAGCGCATACCACTTCATGTCAGAACAGATGCTGATGTGTGGGGCTAGCGCAAGTGAAGCCCGCTACGTGCGCGCTGTGGAGTTGGGCCGGCCCAGTATCATTCCCGTTCGTGCCCACGAATTCAAATTTAGATTTTTCCTTTTAATTCAAAACCCTATTCTGTAGGTGACTTCAAAATTGAATTCAAGGAAATTTACTAAACAGACTTGCATGATTCCAATTTTGTTAGAAAGGAAATGAAAATAGCTAACCACTCACATTGGTTTGAAACCGTTTGAATTTACAGATCACCCACAGTAAAAATAACAAGGCAGAGACTTTTCCAACTTCAAACATTTTTCTAAAATCAACCATAAATACTTTTGAGTTGATTCCAATTGTCAAAAATCACATTTTCCATTATCTATCTGAATATATAAAAAGATATGGTTTTACATGCAGTAATCATGGGCTAAGATTAAAAGAATGGATATATAATCATTTCTAGTCATTTTAATCATATTAAATAGCAATATTAAACTTTGTAAGATAGGCCATCTACTTCAAATCACATTCCCAAGTATTGGGATATGTGGTGATGACATGTGTCAACATAATCTTATATTTTATAATTGGAGAATATTAAATCTTAAGTGATTTTTCAATGAGTAGAAATTGCATTTCCAAAATAAGATAAATAAGGCCATGTCAATATTTCATGTAGTGATTGAGATGATGCTAGATCATCTAGTGTGAACCTTTGTGTGATGAATAGAAGTAGTTAAGTATTGTTTGGTTATTGTGTACCTCGTATTTATTTATAGACGCTAGTACCAACCCGAGCTACGAGGAGGAAGAATTCTATGAAGAAGAAGAGGAGCACTTTGACAACTATACCAACCAAGGCAAGCTCCACTATGCATGCTAACCTATGCAATATACACTATGCATGCTATTGTGATGCAACCTTGATTATACCAATCCGAAGATTTTACCTACAAGCTTTATTCTTGCCTTTACCAAAGTTTCTTGAATAGTTAATTATTGGTGATTAGTGGAAAAATAGGACAGATGCCATCAAGAGCATAGAATTAGGCTTAGGTAGTTACACTTGGTTAACACCCCTCAGTACTGATACCATCATTGATGGTTGCTAGTGCTAAACTAATATTGATAACTTTAGATGGGAACACTTGGAGCAAATGATTATGAAAACTTTATAATGATGAGTCATTCTATTGAAATGTTTCGACATGGGTTATGAAACCCATTGACTTGAAAATGATGATGAATGAGGCATGTGTGTTGACTTTGAATAAAAACTGATTGTTGGGTTCGGATGCGATACCATTCCAGCTTTACCATATAACCAGGATACCTGAATTGGGTAGGGCTTAATTGGAAGTTTATATGTCTTAGTATGGGTTCCCTTTTAGAAAAGAGGTTATGATGAGGCTACCTCGTGACTATGAATGTCCACCTATGCAGTTCCCGGGATGGCACATGGCCATGCAGGGTGGCCAAGCTGATAGGGGAGGTGCCTATACTAGGGTGTGTAATCGAAAGGTTAGGATTGATTATCCGCATACCAAGTATGATGATTCGGGGCTATCCCTGACGGATGTATCGAATTTTATGGTGAAAGTGTACCACGTGTGCAGAGTCTTAAACTATTCGAATAGCCGCGTACGCGGTCATGGACAGTTGGATGGCCATACTGTTCCGTTTTCAGATGTTTAAAAAATGACTTGTGACTTGAAATGTGACTTTGACTTGACCACAATACGGTTGTGGAAATGAAAACTAGGTTCCCACTTGAGTAATCTAGATAACTAAATTAGGTCTTTACTACTAAGCACTTCTGAAATAAAACTAGCTAATTTCAAACAAGCCTAGAGCTTAGGATTCCTACTAGAATTGTCTTACTTACATTAGTGATAGTTTGCGAGTACTCTCAAAGTACTCATGGCTTTGTCCCTGGCTATTCACATGGCTAGACTATGAAGAGGTCTATCTGGAGGACGGACAGGAGGATGTCTACGATAACTAGGATCATCTCCCATCATCATCATTGCCTATGACATGAAGATGGAGACTCTACTACGTTTATTTCCACTCCTTTGATGTGTATTAAGATTTGTTTATGGGACCAACTATTTGTAAGACTATTATGGTTTGTAATGGATGATGTATTGTGCTATCAATTCTGTTATGTCTCGCAAAAATGGTATTCCTGGGATTGCGGTGAATGGCATAACAGGCATCTGGACTTAAAAATCCGTGTGTTCACAAGTTATTATCAGAGCCATCTTGACCATAGGAGACCCTAGTTAGAATGGACATCTGAAAAACATAGTTTCAAAACAAAGGAAGTGAGTATTTACGAAAACCTATTCTCACTCTTATCCTTGAGATTCTTTCAAAAAAGAGTTCACATGCTCCTCAAAATTCTTGCAATTCTACATAATATTTGACACACTTGATCATCTTACTAACTTACTCATCCTAATTTCTTATAGATGGAAGTCAAGTACAACAAGTTCTACCAGCTTGGTAACGGAGGAGAACTCATCTTCGAGAGGGACTTGAGTCAGTTAGCAGAGTTTCTTGGATGCCCGCACCCTGAGTTCTATGGAGCGCAACTCAATGATCAGCCAGGAGGATAACTGCAGTGGGTAATCGCTACAGATCTGAGAGGAAGATGGAGCCACCTCCCTCGGAGAAGATACAGTTCACTTTGTGGGAGAACAACTGGCTGGATGGATTAGCTAGAGCAATGCAGGAAGCATTTGTCCGTCTGTGTGGGCAGAATATCAACCAGATAAATGGCACTCTCTTCGCTCACTACGCAAGATGTGACTCCATGGGAGAGCCCTTGGTCATGCTAGGACATCCGGAGTTGAAGCATCATGTGGATCACCTCGACTTCATGCTGCACGATACCTAGAAAGAGCTGGACAATGCTTGTGCCTACGGCAACCAGAAGCACACTGTCGTAGCAGAGAAGAACCACACCCTTGCCATCCTAGCTAAAGAGCGCAAGACACTTCGTCACTAGCGTGACAAGAAGGACAACATCATTGCTCGCCTCCATCAGAAGGTGGCAACCCTTGAACAAACCATCGATGACCAAGAAATTGAGCTTGAGGAGAAGGAAGACGAAGGTAAAGATCTTCGTAGGGATATCACCTCTTACCTCAGTGATGATGAAGACTATCTGGAGGACACCAACATGGAGTTCCACATTGACGAGGAGGACAAAGATTTCCTGGATGATGAAGAACCCACCAGTTCCAATGAGGACTAGTAGCACTAGAGCACTATCGTAGGTGTGAGTTTGTATCAGGTCCCAATGTATCGTAGAATGACAGAATGGTTCTTAAAACCATCTGCTTAGTAGTTTTCATGTTTTGTTTGGAATGTGTTGCTTGGAATGAATGAAAAAGATTTGTGGTTTTCAAACCTTAGAAATACTCAAGTTTAAAGATTTTGAACCATACCCATATGCCATAGAATTTTCCCTCTTTTCTTATTATCTATCTCAATCTTCAGATGACTCGCGGAAACCTAGGTGGTAGCAGCTCATCCCAGGATCGCATGCTTCAGATTCTGCAAATGCTAGTATCAGATCGAGAAGCCGGTAGAGTCGAGAATCAAGCCAATCTCGCCACTCTTCAGCAGATCGCCCAAATGGCGCACAACAACCAGTGCCATGGAAACCAGGATCACCATGGATCTAAGCTCAAGAACTTTTCATAAAACTAATCCTCCTATGTTTAGCAAATCTGAAGAGCCCTTATATGCTGATGATTGGCTGCAATCGATGGAACACAATTTGGTAGTTGTCGGAGTAGATGCTATGGAGAAAGTACTGTTTGCCACCCACTATCTGGTAGGTTATGCAAGATCATGGTGGAACATCACTCGTACAATGAACGGAGGCCAAATGATGACTTGGGAGGAATTCAAGATCAAATTCAGCAGGTCTCATGTGCCCCCATGTTTGATCATGAGGATGAGGGATGAATGTAGGGAGTTGGAGCAAGGGAGAATGACTGTGGTAGAATACCATGATAGATTTCTGTCTCTGGCTAGGTATGCCCTCGATGAGATCGACCCAGAAGAAAATAAAAAGGAAAGATTCCTGAATGGCCTGCATGATGAGATGCAGACATTGTTGGTCAACATTCCTTTTGACGACCTAGAAGCCCTAGTGGACTCTGCTATCCAGATGGAAGGGAAAATCAGTCATATGATGCACCAGCCTAGACCCCACCATACCCCGATGTACCGCCCCATCTTATCTGCAGGATTTGCACCAAGAACCAACAGGCCACCTATGTCCCGTCCGAACTTTCCCAATCATGGCGGAGGAAACCCGAGGCCCGGAGGCCACAACAACAACAACACCGGTAACCCCCATAACATCAACCGTGCACTGGCAAGGTCCACCAACCACAACAACAACAATAATACTGCCCCAAGGACTGCAAGCAATACTATGCCTATTGCCTGGAAGGACAAGTCAATGATAACCTGCTTTGAATGTGGAGTTATAGGTCACTACTCCAATGAGTGCCCAAAGAAGCTTGCTGCAGCCACCAATGTCACTTCACCTGCCCAGCAGAAGTGCCGTGTCCAACATGGAAAGAGGTGTGCCCTAGGCAACCCGCACAACCGTACCGGCCACCTGTTCCACATGAATGCGGAAGAAGCCCAGGAAGCGCCAGATGTTGTGCTGGGTATGTTTTCTATTAACTCAGTACTTGCAAGAGTGTTTTTTGATTCTAGAGCGTCGCACTCGTTTGTTAAAGAAGAATTTGCATGCACTAGTAAGATTCAACAAACAAATTTGAAGCATGTTATGATAGTTCAAATACCTGGGTAAACCACCAAAGCTAGAAAAATATGCAAGGCCGTGCCTATCAGAATACATGGAATAGATTTTTATGCCAATTTGATAGTACTTGGAACAAAAGGTTTGGAAGTAGTACTAGGAATGGATTGGATGTCGAAACATTAGGGATTAATAGACTGTGCCAAGAAAGCCATAACCATGACCAGTAGCACCGGAGTATCCGTAGAGCATGTGTCCGAGACGCTGCCCCATCAATTCAAATGCAACAAGAGTTTAGTCCAATTAACCGTAGACCAAGTCAGAGTAGTCTGTGAATACCCCGATGTGTTCCTAGATGAATTACCCAGTATGCCCCTAGACCAGGATATCGAGTTTATCATTGAACTAGTTCGTCGAACTGGACCCATAGCTTAGAGGCCCTATAGTATAAACCCAGCCAAATGAGTGGAGCTAAAGAAGCAACTTGATGACATGTTGAGCAAAGGTCTGATACAACCAAGTGCATCGCCATGAAGATCACATGTTTTGTTTGTGGATAAGAAAGATGATGCCAACCATTTGTGTACGGATTACCGGAAGCTGAATGACGTCACCATCAAGAACAAGTACCCACTAGCCAAGATAGAAGATCTGTTTGACCAGATGACTAATGCTAGACAGTTTTCTAAGATTGATCTTAGAACTAGTTATCATCAACTAAAGATCCGCACAACGGATATCCCAAAGACTGCTTTCACTACTCGATATGGATTGTATCAGTATAATGTCATGTCATTTGGATTGACCAATGCCCCCGCTTATTTCATGAATCTCATGAATAACATTTTTATGAACTTCTTGGATAAGTTTGCTGTTGTTTTATCGACGATATTCTAATCTACTCCAAGTCAGAAGATGACCATGAGCAACACCTAAGAACCATCCTTGAAACCCTTAGAGAGCATCAGTTGTATGCCAAGTTTAGCAAATGTGAGTTCTGGTTAAAGGAAGTAGGATTCCTAGGACATATCTTGTTGGAAGGAGGAGTTGCCGTCAATCCTACCAAGACTAAGGATGTTGAAGAATGGAAAGCCGCAACCACTCAAACCGAAGTCCGCGCATTTCTTCGATTAGCTCGATATTACCGCAAGTTCATTGAAGGATTTTCAAGCATCACAAGGCCGATGACCCAGCTATTGAAGAAAGACAAGAAGTTTGAATGGATGAACAAATGTGAAGCAAGTATTCAAGAGCTCAAGAAGAGATTGATTTCAGCCACAATTTTGATCATGCCGGATATCACGGAGCTTTTTGATGTATTTTGTGATGCATCAAAGATTGGTCTCGGATGTGTGCTGATGTAGGAAGGCAAAGTAATATTATATCTGTCCTAACAACTGAAGCAACATGAGCAGAATTATCCCACCCATGACTTAGAACTGGCAGTCGTAGTTTTAGCGTTGAAGACATGGCGTCCTTACCTCATGGGTAATTGCTGTGATATTTATTCGGATCACAAGAGTCTGAAGTATATTTTCACCCAGAAGGAGCTAAATATGAGGCAACGGAGATGGATAGAGTCAATCAAGGATGATGACCATGACATTCACTACCACCCCGGCAAGGCCAATGTTGTAGCGGCTGCTCTTAGTAGACTGCCATGTAGATTAAACACCATGATTAAGGAAGATCATCCAAGTTTGCATGAGGAGTTGGAGAATTTTAGAATGGAGCAAGTTGGCGAAGGATTTCTAGCAGGTATTGAACTTCAACCCACATTGATCAATCAGATAAAGGAAGCTCAGAAAGGAAATGCCAGTATCAATGGAATTAAGCATCGTATCGGTATAGGGAAGGTACCCGGATTCACTGAAGATGAAGAAGGCGTTATGTCGTATAAAAGACGCATCTGTGTGCAAGCAGATTGAAAGTTGAAGCAAGTCATTTTGCAGGAAGCCGATGATACTCTTTATTCTATTCATCGAGAGGAATGAAGATGTATCATGATTTGAAGGAGCAATTTTGGTGGCACAAAATGAAGAGATAAGTCGGAAGCTATATCGCCAAGTGTGATATCTGTTAGAGAGTCAAAGTGGAACACCAGCGACCCGCAGGAATTTTGCAGCCGTTGCAAATTCCGGAATGGAAATGGGATTCTGTTGGAATGGATTTCATCACTCGTTCACCTATATCTAGTAGGTGAAATGATTCTATTTGGGTCATAGTGGATAGACTGTCCAAAGTAGCTCATTTCATACCCATCAAGACCACTTACCAAGGCTCGAAGCTAGCAGAGTTGTATATCGCTAGAATAGTCAGTTTTCACGGAACCCCCAAGACAATTGTGTCAGATTGAGGAACCCAATTTACCTCAAAGTTTTGGAAGAACGTCTAAGAAGGATTAGGAACCAAACTGAACTTCAGCACAACTTATCACCCACAGACTGACGGACAGACAGAAAGAGTAAACGATATACTAGAAGATATGATGAGAGCCTGTGTACTAGATATGGATCTAAATGGGAAGACTGTCAGCCTTTCACAGAATTCTCATACAACAACAGTTATCAAGCCAGTTTGAAAATGGCCCCATTTGTGGTTTTGTATGGAAGAAGTGTTGTACCCCCCCTAAATTGGTAGCAAGTAGGAGAAAATAAGATATTCAGACCAGACATCCTAAGAGAAGCCAAAGAGAAGGTTCACAAAATCCTTGAACACCTCAAGACCACTCAATCCAGATAGAAGAGTTAGGCTGACAAAATATGTCGAGACCTGACCTTCAATATCAGAGACTTTGTGTATCTCAAAGTATCACCCTTGAAAGGAATGTAGTGTTTTCAACTCAAAAGGAAGCTTGCACCTAGATATGTCAGACCCTTCAAGATTTAAAGTCGTCGAGGAGAAGTATCCTATCATCTAGAACTGACTGAAGAGATGTCAGCCGTACATGATGTGTTTCATATCTCGTTACTTCGTAAATGCTTAGAGGTTCCGGAGAAGACCGAAGTTTTCAAGAACATCGATCACCGAGTTGTGGATATCAACAAGGATTTAACCTATCTCGAAGTACCCATTAGTACTTTAGAAGAAGCCTTCAAAACCACCTGGACTAGAAGTATCAAGTTTCTAAAGATCCAGTGGAGAAATCATACTAAGAAGAAGCCACCTAGGAGCGAGAAGATTATATTAGGACTGAGTTTCCAAATATCTTTAGTTCCTAGTTTTTCTTGAATCTCGGGACGAGATTCTGTTTAAGGGGGGAAGGTTTGTAACATCTCAAAAGTATTAAAAGGAGTATATCAATTTCCAAAAAACCAAAATTAGTGTTAATCAAAAACTTTTAATCTTAAACAACCATGAAGGCAAGTGTGTGTTTATTAATAATGTATGAATGCATGTTATGCCATGTTTGTTAGTTATATATGACGAGGATAAGATTAAAGATCCAAACAATATCATCTAGGTCAAATAAAACAACAAAGCAAAAGAAAATAAAAATATAAGGCATATGACCTAATGGTCACTTTTGCAAATATTAACACTTAGCACACTTTGGGAATCTCTATTAAATAATTTCAAACTGAAAAAATTCCATTTCTTTTATCACCTTGCTAGACCAAGTGATAAAGAACACAAGTGAACTTTCAAAACTTACAAGAACAAATTCAAATCCAATAGAGCGAATTTTCAAAATTCAATCTAGTGTATGTATCAAGATAGCCCTTTTTCAAAAACCATCCAAACTCTCTCCACTCGAACAATCCTTGCAACTAGAGACTCTCCGGCTTATGATCAAAACACCCACCAAAAAGAATTTGAAAATTCAAATAATTTTCTCTTGCGGTCATTTGATCAAACACTTAACAAGCATAGGACAGAGCTACCAATTCCCCACAGTTTAGATGAATCTTGTGATCATCTTTGTACTCGACTCAGCCTCCACTACTCGCCCACAACCACCCTAGTACCAGCTCGTGTAGTTGAGCCTCTCGCACTCGACCAAATGACTAGTGCCAGCATGTACCCTAGCATGCCATGCCAGCCAGACATGGACTCGACGCTACACGCTTAGACGCCCTCGCCCATGATGTCTAGAAGATAGCCATGACCTCACCTCACCTCACCCGCCAGTGTACGCCTCGACCAATGCCAGCCCATGGAGACGCTAGCACAGTCGTGCCCATTTTCTCTATCTGCCATGCTGAGCGCACGCTAGAGCGCCAAGCAATCCCACGCAACCATGCCATGCTCGCTCTCTCCTTGCATCAATGCAATCACTGCGATGTCGGCGACCTCCCAGACATGCCTGCTTGACCCCGCACGACCTGTGACCACTATACGCTGTGACGAACGCCCGCGGTACCTGAGGAGGGAATGGATGTCCACGACCGATGGAGACCGCGCCTCGCTGTGCCAATGTGCGCATGACGATTGCCAAAGAACCCTGCGTCGACCTACACCCTCTGCCATGACCGTAGCCCACTGTAATGACATCGCCGACGAGCCCGAACCATGCCCTGACGCTCCCCTCACTGGGGTATAAATAGACCCCGCCCCTTGCCTCAAAACACACCCCACTCGACTCACCTCTCCCCCAGCAACCTCTCTGACCCATCCTCGGAGCAAGGCAAGGAGTGCAATGCCGGAATTTCACCGGAGCTCGCCGCCGTAGTGGTGGAACGGAGCCAGCGCTAGGAGCCGCCCTAGGAGATGTCGCGACCACCATTCGAACCACCGTCGTTGACTAGTTCATTCGCCCACACCGCCGTACCTAGCTGGAGCCTTGGTAAGCCTCAACAACCCCCGCCGTAGAGCTAGGGTCGAATCCCGTGCGTGCCGTGCGTCGGAGACGATGACGATGAGCCATTGATCGTGCTCTAATCATGCGGATAGGATTAGCGCGTACCGCTTCGCGTTAGAACGGCCGCTGATGTGTGGGGCCAGTGCAAGTGCAGCTCGCTACGCGTGCGCTGTGCAGTTGGGCCGGCCCAGTATCGTTCCCGCGTGTGCCCACGAATTCAAATTTAGATTTTTCCTTTTAATTCAAAACCATATTCTGTAGGTGACTTCAAAATTGAATTCAAGGATATTTACTGAACCGAATTGCATGATTCCCATTTTGTTAGAAAGGAAATTAAAATATCTTAACACTCCCATTGGATTCAAATAGTTTGAATTTATAGATCACCCATAGTAAGAAATAACAAGGCAGAGACTTTTCCAACTTCAAACATTTTTCTAAAATCAACCATAAATGCTTTTGAGTTGATTCCAACTGTCAAAAATCAACCATAAATGCTTTTGAGTTGATTCCAATTGTCAAAAATCAAAAATCAAAGAATAAAAATATATGGTTTTACATGCATTAATCATGGGATAAGATTAAAAGAATGGCTATATACTCATTTCTTGTCATTTTAATCAGATTAAATAGCAATATTAAACTTTGTAAGATATGCCATCTACTTTAAATAACATTCCCAAGTATTGTAATATGTGGTGATGACATGTGTCAACATGATCCCAAATTTTATAATTGGAGAATATTAAATCTTAAGTGATTTTTCAATGAGTAGAAATTGCATTTCCAAAATAAAATAAATAAGGCCATGTCAATACTTCATGTAGTGATTGAGATGATGTTAGATCATCTTGTGTGAACCTTTGTGTGCTGAATAGAAGTAGTTAAGTATTGTTTGGTGATTGTGTAACGCGTATTTATTTATAGACACTAGTACCAACCCGGTCTACGAGGAGGAAGAATTCTACAAAGAAGAAGAGGAGCACTTTGACAACTGTACCAACCAAGACTATGCAAGCTAACTAATGCAAGATACACTATGCATGCTATTGTGATGCAACCTTGATTATACCAATCCAAAGATTTTTCCTACAAGCTTTATTCTTCCCTTTACCAAAGTTTCTTGAACAGTTAATTATTGGTGATTAGTGGAAAATAGGATAGATGCCATCAAGAGCATAAAATTAGGCTTAGGAAGTTACACTTGGTTAACACGCGTAAATAGTGATACCCTCATTGATAGTTTCTACTACTAAACTAATATTAATCACTTTAGATGGGAACACTTGGAGCAAATGGCTATGAAAACCTTAGTATGATGAGTCATTCTATTGAAATGTTTTTATATGGGTTATGAAACCCAATGACTTGAAAATGATGATGAATGAGGCATGTGCATTGACTTTGAATAAAAACTGATGGTTGGGTTCGGATGCGATAACATTCCAGTTTTACCGTACAACCACAATACCTGAATTGTGTAGGGCTTAACTAGAAGTTTATATGTCTTAGTATGGGTTCCCTTGCGGAAAAGAGGTTAAGCTGAGGCTACCTCATGACTATGAATGTCCACCTATGCAGTTCCTGAGATGGCAGATGGCCATGGCTGGGAGGCCAAGCTGATATGGGAGGTGCCTATACTAGGGTGTGTAATTGAAAGGTGAGGATTGATTATCCGCACCCCAAGTATTATGATTCAGGGCTGTCCCTGAAGGACGTATCGAATTTTGTGGTGAAAGTGTACCACCTCTGTAGAGTGTCAAACTATTCGAATATCCACGTCCACGATCATGGACAGTTGGATGGCCATACTGTTCCATTGTCAGATGTTTTCAAAATGACTTGTGACTTGAAATGTGACTTTGACTTGACCACAATAGGGTTGTGGAAATGAAAACTAGGTTCCCACTTGAGTAATGTAGATAACTAAACTAGGTCTTTACTACTAAGAACTTCTAAAATAAAACTAGCTTATTGCAAACAATCCTAGAGCTTAGGATTCCTACTAGAAGTGTCTTACTTCCATTAGTGATAGTTTGCGAGTACTTTAAAAGTACGCATGGCTTTTCCCCTACCTATTCCCATGGCCAGACTATGAAGAGGACTATCCGGAGGATGGATAGCAGGATGTCTATGATAACTAGGATCATCTCACATCATCAGCATTGCATGTGAAAATGAAGATGGAGACTCTACTACGTTTATTTCCGCTACTTTAATGTGTATTAAGACTTGATCATGGGATCAACTATTTGTAAGACTATTATGGTTTGTCATGGATGATGTACTGTGCTATCAATTGTGTTATGTCTCACAAAAATGGTATTCGTACTTAGCCTATTTGAATCTGTTGAAGTCGCAGGTCCTCTAAATGGGTTGGAACTAAGGGGTTAGTGATCCGGTGCACCTTCAGGCGGGTCTTCAACTGAAATAGCCTGGGAGGATCTTCGTGGAATCTTCTTAGATATTGACTCCTTAGTCTTCTTCGAACCCTGGGGAGGATTGTTTCGTCGGCTTCTTTAGTCTTGACGACTTTAGGTAGTCTAGTTGTCTTCCTTCGGGGATTCCTTGGTACTAGAAGATTGAATAGGCTTCCGACGACTGCTGACAAGGTCTACCCTCTGAGGTTTTGATGACTCTCGAGTTGATTCCTGGAGAAGGGCATCGGATTTGGAAATCTTCCGAAAGTATCTTTGGTAGGCCGTCTTTGGGATTTTAGTGGAAAGACGTCCACCTTAGGGCTTCACTAAAGGGTCTTCTGGAAGGGTGTAGATCTTCCGTATTGAGGTACTGGCATGATGCTGAAGAAGGTTGTATCTCCTAGGGTCTTGAGTTAAGGTCTTCGAGTGACGTCCTATTGCGCATACCCCTGTAGAGGTGGTTTCCTAACAAATCCTTAAGGAGTTAACTCAGGGAAAGTTAGCGATTAACAACTCTTCTTTCCAGTCTTTTGTCAAAGCTGGGGCAATCCAACTTCGGAGGAGACGTCTTCACAAGAATCATTGATCTTGCGTCTGCTCGATTGTGGAGTAGACTCGTTGTCTTCCTGCATCCTTGTCTCTGGAATTTTGGGGAGTATTCTAGCCTTTTGGTGAAGAATCTGCTCGTCGGTTTTGGGCAGGGTCAACTAGAATAGTTAGTCTCTTGAGGGAGTTGTTGGAAGCTCCAATATACCGAAGTTTATTGTAGTCAGGTCCTTATTGATGTCTTGGTTAGTAAATCTTGTCATTTCTGGTGGATAGTGAAGATCCTTCGGTGGTAGACTTCTAGCTTCAACATGATTCTTGCTATAATTTACAAATGAAGAGTGGAGTGCTCCGCTGTCGACGAGTCTTGAGGGGTGAGTTGGATGGGGTATGCCATCCTACTGAGGTGGGAGTCTTTCAGTTTTTCTGACTTGATGATATCGAACTCCTGGTTCTTGCGATGCTTTTCCTCTCATAACTCCCGAGGTTGATAGGGGTCTCGTTAGTGACAACTAATAGGGGGTGCCTAAGTTATTTGGTGTGATATTGGTCGTCAAAGAAATTTTTTACTATGGTCAAACAAGCCAGACATACATACAAGGCGTACAGAGCGAGGATGTCGCAATGTCCTTCGCAAACAGCACACATCAAGCAACACATGATGCACTTAGGCAAGCAAGCACGGACAACTAGGTGGACCAAGGAGTTAACTACTCACGATATAATGGAATCCTATCTCGGGACTATTAATCCTAGACATCGTCGTTCTTAGGTTCTGAGTCACTATCTTGCATATGAAGCCTTCACCGGTTCATTGGAAGCTTCTCGATAGGGCAGTAATTGCTTCTTTTGGTCAGGAGGATTCCGTTGGTAGGGCGATGTTGTAGTCTCCTTGTGTTTGGTGGTAGTTGCTTCTCTTCATCATGTTCGCACGACCTTCTCCTAGTTCTAGATCCTATTTGTTTTAAATTCATAGGTTTGATGTTTGGACGAGAGGTAGAAGAAACCATTTTTGAAATCCTTTAAATTGGAAGAATATAAGGAGTAGAATCTTTCAAAAAGACTTTGAGAAGTAGTCTTTGAAAGTAGGTGTTTTCAAAATAGTTTTCCTATCTAATGACCAAGCTAAATAAGGTTCTCCTATAGTCAGGATGGCTCTGATACCAAGTCTGTGGGGCCCCCGTATGAATCCTCTCAGAATCCCTGTTATGCATCCACCACGAACCCATGATCAGTTGCCGTGACACATAACCGACGAGTATCAAAGTAAACATCCATTAATTACACGGATACAAGTCATACCTTATTTTCCATTATGGCTACATCGAACATCATCAGCGGAACTTCATCAAGCATAGAGCTCGAGCCATGCCTTAACCTACATGCAACTGACCGGGAGAACGTCCTAGCTCGCATAGTCGTCAACTCCACCTTCTTCTTGATATCTGACCAAGTTAATATCCAGGGACAATGCTAGTGAGTACATTGAATATACTCGCAAACCACCTTAAACGATAACTATAAGAACAAGAGGATATGCATTATGGATGTGGTAGTAGGAGGGCTCCAATGGAGGTTCTTTTCTCAAATAGTTTCTCTTGTAGATATAGCATCTACATGTATTTGTTGAAAAAATTTGTAAAAATTTTTGGAAACCTTTTCGAAAAGTTTTTTAAAACACTAGGACTGGGTCACACATTTGTTTCTTCCTTCTGGTCATCTCATGACCAAACTCCTTTCCTTCCTTTCCGACAATCCCACGGTCAAATCATTTCCAAAGCCTTTACTTTTCCAAAGTCCTTTTTTTAAATCAAAACCAGCACCGCTATACAACAACCTTCCCAACCGTCCATGACCGTGGACACGGCTATTCAAATAGATTTATACTCTGTAGAGGTTGTACACTTTACCCACACCAACCGGGTACCCTGCCCTGATCTACACCGATTGTGGGTCGAGTAACCAATCAAGACTCTCCGGAGGCCACGCTAGTATAGGACCTACCCTATGAGTTGTTCCTCTCAACACCGGGACATCTGGGCCAAATACCAACCGGAGCGCATTCCGACTCCTCTAGAGTGGGCACTTTCAATGAGAGGCTCATAGTATCGCCCGGTTGCTCCTGGGGAAATTCGCATTTCCTCTAGGTGATTGTCTAGAGGTTGACCCTTTTTTTAAAGGAAACCCGACATTCGAGGGAGTTATTCCCTTATAAGTAGTGATGATAATTCCCATACTAGAGTAGCAAACTTCAAGTCCAACCCTACCCCATTCCAGAGTAATGTGGTTGCACGGGTTCATTGTTCTGGCAAAACTGCAAAGAACAGGGTGCGTTTTTGTAAACCTTTGTCCTCCATCCTTCCTTCAGCATTTTTTAAAGCAAAAACCATTTGTTTGTTCTCAAACTTCTCTTGGTAGGTCAAACCTCCAAGGTTTTTCCATAAACATTTTTGTAAAACTTTTTGAGGGGTCTTCACATCCTCTAGTTTTGCTTCGGCTAAAACGGGATCTCCAAAGGGGTATGGTGTTCTACACCATCTACCATACTACGGTCAAGTCAGTGTCATCAAGGGGGTTCTACTTAATAGTACAAAAGTATAATTGTTTGGAGGAGCCAAGCCACTACTAGGTATAGATCATCACATAATAAAACAATATAGTGTTCATAAAATAGTAAGTAAAACATGCATAAGTAAAACTGTAGGCCAAGTCTTATGAGCAAGAAGGTGGCTTGTCTGAGATCATCAAACTGGCAATATATGTCCCTGGACTTCTTCTTAGAATACCATAATAACCAATAATAATAACCCTCTTCTTTTGGTCTCCGATATAATCGCAGCTATCGTCGTTATGGATCACATGAAAGCAAACAAAGGTCACAATCAATACAAGGCACACAATCAACAATACGATGCAGCAACTAACATACAACACCTTACTTACTTCAGTAAGTTTTGATAGATTGAGTTTGTTGCAATTGGAAATAGTGGAAAAGCATATGTGGAACTTGTTTAGTGGTTTAATTTCCGAATACCACCTAATGAAGGGGTTTTGAACTAAGGCTTGGTTCTTTATGATATAAATGTACAAAAATGATATCAGCAGGTAGGTATTGGAATAACAATGCTAGCAAAATTGGTTTCATGATTTTGTCAATTTTCTATATTTAGTTATGATTTTTCTATTGAAATAACCTCTACTTTAGGTGAATAAATCACCAGAAAAGATCTGTTAGCCAAATAAATTTGTACTCAGAGTATATTATGTAGAATTGAGTTTGTGATTTTTGAGAGGTGGAATCATGTCCAAATAATTATCAGAACACCCACAGGAAAATCCCAAAGGTAGTTCTATAGCTAATTAGTCTTTTTCACCAGATTAAATATCTAGATGCTTTTGATATGATTCCAAGGGCACATGATGGGTATTGAAATTATCTTTCTACAGAAGTTGCAATCACCCAATTTGGAGTTGTAAAACTTCTGTAGTTATTTTTCTACTGAAACTACCCTAGATAGGTATATTTATATCACCATAAATAATTAATTGCTCAATAAATATTGATATTATAAGTCTTGTTTTATCTTGATGGTCCACTTCACTGGGATTTGTAATCAGGTCAATACCCATTTTGTTTTGAACTCAAGATTTTTCCAAAGGTAGATTAGAGCTGTTTTTGTTATTTTTCCCAAGGGAAAAATAAGAAGCAAATGAATATGAGGAAAGGGTGACATGCAAGGTATGACCAATACCTAGCATTACAAAGTGGATTTACTACATTTGGAGAAATGTAACCTACAGAGGGATTTAATGATTGAGAAAGGATACTATTTACTAGATTCATTTCTAGAAAATAAGGGATACTATTTTGGGTGAGGTACAAGCTCTGCCTGTTTTACAAAACATGTGGCTACATGGCTAAAAATGGGTCTGGGAATTTTGAGGCAATTTCCATTTTGTTTGGTATTTAAACCAACATGTTATTCACAAATTTGTAAAAGGGTATAAAGAAAAGAAAAGGGGAAGGGAGCAGCGCGGCCCAGGTCCATAGCCAAATGGGCCACGACGCTCGGATTTAGCCCACTTCGCCTGAAGACGTGAGCGGGAGGCGGCTTTTGAAACTGCCATGTAGGGCCTGCCTGCCATGCGGGGTCTGCCGGTCGACGACGAGTCCGTAGAGGGGCAGCATTCAGGGGTTTGGCGTTGGGGGAGAGCTCGTGCGAATGTGATCAAGGCGGCCTCATCGGACCTTCGTGGCAGCGCTTGTGGAGGAGTTCCTAGACAAGAGGAAGAGGGGGACTAGATGCAGGGGAAGTGGGGGATCACGGCACGGTGACATGCTGAGAGGTAGGGGCAGAGGGGAGAGCACCATGCTTGATTCATGAGGAAGCACTAAGAGAGGGAGAGACCTTCTTCTCCTGGGTGAGATAGTGTAAGGGAGGAGATCTGGAGCTAGGGGATGGTAGATCAGCGAGAGAGGAGTACGAGAAGGCCACATGCAAGTGGAGGGGAGTAGGGGAGAAGGATTTTGCCTCGATTTTCTACCATGGACGAGAGGCTCTCTTCCTTCACTTTCTTGAGTAGGACAGGGCAGGGGAACAAGAGAGGTGCCAGGGGGAGGTAAGTGGAGAGGAATGGGAGCAAATGATCCTGGAAGGGGTGCTGGGGGATGGCTTGTGGGCTTATATCCGAGGGTGAGGGTCTATGGTGGACTCATTCCATGGGGAAGGCATGGAGAGGGTGTTGCTCTAGGATAGGGCGAAGAGTGTGGTGGAGAGGGTGTGTGGGGTGCCTTGGGGCGTGTAGGAGTAGAGAGGGCCAGTTGGTGGCTGTTGCAAGAGATTTAAAGAAGGGGAGAAAAGGACCTAGCCTATGTCTCTTGCATGGAAAAGCACAAGAGACAAAGGTGGGGGAGAGCTACAGTACAACTACAGTGGGGGTCGACCAAGGAGAGTGTTGGGTGCTGTGGAGAAGTGCTTTGCAAGTTGGTATGGATTTTGGATGTGTCTTAGTTCAAAGTTTGTGAAGGTAGATGATTTAGCCCAAATGAAGATCCTCAAAGAGAGTTTCAAAATTTCATGTTGGCAAGATGATATAAAATTTCTGGTAGATAGAGGTGGTCAAGATATCCTTCTAGGAATTATTTGAGATTTTTCCAAGGTTTTAATGTCTCCTAAAAACCATTTATTCAAAAAATGCAGAGATGGCTTCTAGAAGCTCATTTGATATTTTTACATTGGACAAGGTTAGTTTTTGATGTGATATGGTCCTAAATAGCATATCACCCATTGGATAATTTTCTTGGTTTTCATTTAGAGAGGAAAGTATTTTTAAGCAATTATTCTTTATTTTTGCCAATTAAGAAAAAGGGCAAAAATAAATAATAAAACATCTCAAAAATATTTTGAGGTGGTAAGAAG
The DNA here is from genome assembly GCA_910589775.1 of Avena eriantha. Lineage (NCBI taxonomy): Eukaryota > Viridiplantae > Streptophyta > Magnoliopsida > Poales > Poaceae > Avena > Avena eriantha. Next base: position 450,444,479 of record OU342743.1, on the reverse strand, counting down.
GGATATCATGTATAGGAACCAATTGTGCCTTTAGTTGGTCAAGTGGTTTGGAGAAAAACTAACTTTCATTTATAGGAGTTTTGAGATTTTTGCTAATTAAAGGGATTTAATAGGTTTTGGTCCATAATAAATATTGATAATATTTGATAAATCTTTATAAACAAGGTGGATGATGTGTATAAGGTGTATCTAGCATTTGCAACCTTGGGTGTTGAGAATCAAAGTTGATTTAGGTGGGAAAACAAGGGATTAAGGATCTAGGTTAAGGTTATTTTATTACCTTCAAAACCTTATTGGATCTTTGAGCTCAGATCTCCCCTCGGGGCATGGGATATATGTATGGATATATCAAGTGATTTATATCACCATGGTGTAGAGTTTTGAGCTTGATCATGCTTGAGCTCACTAAGGATTGATTTCAAACTTTGAATAAAATAAGCCTGCCAAAGCAGATTATCAAATAGCCTTCAAAACCTTCTAGGTTTTTGAAGCACAAGGATCCATTTGGAATGAGTGAAGTATGTATTGATAGAACTTTATGAGTAGAACACATTCATTCAAAGAGTTGGTCCAAAGAGGATAGGATGAAGGTGTGAGCTTCTGACCAAGTAGGCTAGTTGATAAGATTTGCAGAAAAAGTTATTTTCTTCCCTGCAAAAACAATTAAGAACAAGTGGTTTAAAAGGTGATCTATCCAATGTAAAGAGTGGGTCTTGATATTCCTTATGATGGTCTACAAGATGGTTCAAGTGCATTACCAAAAATGGACAAGGGTTTAGAAATTGAGGCATTCAAAGAAGTTGTAGGGGCCCCGGATTAATCCTCCGAGAATCCCTGTTATGCATACACCGCGATCCCATGATCAGTTAGTCATGGCACATAACCGACAAGTATCAAAGTAAAAATCCATTACTTAAGTGGATACATGTCATACCTTACATGTCATTATGGCTACATCAATAAACTTCAGCGGAACTTCGTCAAGCGTAGAGCCCTAGCCATGCCTTAACCTTCAGGCACCTGACTAGGAGAACGTCCTAGCTCGCATAGTCGTCAACTTCACCTTCTTCTCAAAATCTGACCAAGTTAATAGCCAAGGATAATGCCAGTAAGTACTTGGAATGTACTTGCAAACCTCCTTAAGGGAATGATAATAACAAGAGGATATCAATATGGTTGTGGTAGTAGGAGCGCTCCAAGAGAGGTTATTGTATCAAATAGTTTCTCTTGTAGATATAGCATCTACATATCTTTGTTGAAAACTTTTGTAAAACATTTTGGAAACCTTTTTGAAATTTTTTCGAAAACACTAGGACTGGTTCACCGATTTGTTTCTTCCTTCTGGTCATCTCGTGACCAAACTCCTTTTCTTCCTTTCCGACCATCCCATGGTCAAATCATTTCAAATCCTTTGCTTCTCCAAAGTACTTTTTTAAATCAAAACCAGCACCGCTCTATAGCAATATTTAGTTTGTGTTTGTTCGATTGGTTATATGAATGGCTTGAGTATAATCTTACTTGCACTTGATGATAGCAATAGCAGTCTTCCACACCATTGGTATTAATGGAACATACAAAGATAATTTGATAAGTATGTTGTAGGTACATTGTTTGATTTACAAAGAAATAATTATCTAATCAGTTAGAGTTGAAAAAGAAACCTTGAACAAACAAAAATAAAAAGTGCTATCAAATTAGATTGAGTTGAAGATGAGGTAGAAAGTTCAATCTATAAATATTGCTTCATGTACAATTGAAATTTGGTAATTGAGATCTTTAAACTTTGAATTCCTACATGAAGTGGAATGTATGGCTAGCTCCTTTGCACAGCACTTAAACAAAAGTGTGAGCATATATATAAATAAGAAAAAGAGCAAATGTGCAAAGAGAAAATAGGCATACACCATTATATTGTAGTATGACAAAGAGATGTTTTGAGAGTTTGAATCCCAAGTGAATAAGTTAAATCCTAAAACACTTGGGACTAACTCGCTAACACATTCGGTTGAAATGAATACTTTTACATCATATTGAGAGTGATCTTTTGTGAACTGTTAAATGCTAAGGTCTGGAAGCCTGCTAATATTATTCGGATGGTTCGAGTAAGGTACTATTCATGAACTTATTCATATGTATCATGTATGATAAACAAATGCTGCAACTGCCTCATTTATTTTAACAACTCACCTTCATGAGTTTGAGGATCACATCCACTAAAGTTTACTTGCTTGGGACGAGCAAGAGTCTAAGCTTGGGTAAGTTGATGAGAGCATATTTGCATCATGTTTTATATTATTATTTTGCATTATAGATGTAGGCTCTTGGTATTTTATGGTGCTCGCACGCACATTTTATGTCTGTTTTCACTAGGATCAGGATAGATGATGGATACAATGGACACAATTCTTGGAGAAGTTGTACTAAGGAGAAGGGGAGTCAAATACAATGTAAATCGCTTATTTGGGAAATATTAATAATACCAGAAGAAAACCTGAAGCGCACAAGGCGCACAAATGGTTTAACGACCAACTATACGGCGGGAATAAATTTGGCCATATAGTTCCTGCCGTATAGTTGGCGCCACCACCGCCTCCTCAAATAGTTTCACCTCGTGCAACTGGATTGGAGAGATGACATACAGAACAACCAGAAATCACCGAAACTTCACCTCCAGAAGGCATCTGGAGGGGGAACTCGTCCATCAAGAATCCATCTTCACCCTGCGCAGATCCTGGAGGCTAAGGCTTCATCATCAACCACTGCATCACCACCATCTCCATCCATCCCATCTACATCTTGTCTAGATCTTTTGTAATTTTCGTACTCGTTGTGGATTTATACTAGTACTATTCATCTATGATAGATTCCATTGTTATTGCCATGATGTTTATTGCCTCCATGTCTGACTAGATCTCTAGTTCTTAGGGAGATGGAGAAACCCTAGTATGATATTGAAATAAGATAAAGTTTATTATCATATTCATCGTTGTGACCATGTGTTAGATTGTTTTCATCTTGATGTTGGGAGAAGTCGACCTCTCAATATTTGCCTTTTATGGGGACTTGATGGAGGGAACTACTTGTTGGTAGATGGGGGTGTGTTAGGACTTACAGTGACTATAAAGTTGTTGGCACTTCTTACCTATCAACTTGGGAACCGAGGAAACTCACGGAACACTATACATGCCATGGGATACGTCCTACAGGATTAAGTCCCTTAATAGCGCAGTGATTCGATTGATGTCGATTGCTGACTTCTGTGGTTCTGAGGATGATGTGGGCAGTGGTTGCTGCCTATTTGTGGAAATACAGAGTTCCTCCCACACATAAACAGTTAAGAATGTTCATGATAATAATCTTTAAATTAGCTCTTTATAATCCTAGTGGTGTATCCACTAGTCCCTAAGAACGCCTTTTCCCTGTTGCACTTCCAATCTCTCTTAAATACGCGATAATTATTTTCTGTTTTCAGTTGTTTTACTTTACTTACTGTTGCTCTTATACCAAAATCACAAAAAACACCCTTTTTAGGCAATACTCGCATTTTATCTTGTCGCTTAGAACTTTATTTAGCATTTCTATTGTAGTATTTAATTCAAGAGTTATTAGACTTCAGTCTCCTGCTCCCTGTGGGATCGACATCTTTATTTCGAAACTAGCTACAAACGATATGTGCACTTGTAGTCATCAATGTGTTCCTTTCCTAAACCATCACTAGAGTCATTGCATGTGTTCCTTTACTAAACCACATGGATCCACCAGAGTCATTGCATGTGTGTTCATTTCCTAAACCTCCACCATAGTCATTGCATGTGTCTTCTTTTCCTAAACCACATGGATCCACCAGAGTCACTGCATGTGTGTTCTTTTCCTAAACCACCACCAGAGTCATTGCATATGTGTTCCTTTCCTATACCACATTGATCCACTAGTGTCATTGCATGTGTGTTCTTTTCCTAAACCACCACCAGAGTTGATGCATGTTTGTTCCTTTCCTAAACCACCACCAGAGTCATTTTGTGTGTGTTCCTTTCCTAAACCACCACCAGAGTCATTGCATGTGTCTTCTTTTCCTGAACCACATTGATCCACCAGAGTCATTGCATGTGTGTTCGTTTCCTAAACCACCAATAGTCATTGCATGTGTGTTCCTTTCCTAAAGAACCACTTAAGTCATTGCATGTATGTTCCTTTCCTAAACCACATTGATCCACAGAGTCATAGCATGTGTGTTCTTTTCCTAAACCACTACCAGAGTCATTGCATGTGTGATCTTTTACTAAACGACCACCAAGGTCATTGCATGTGTCAATGAAAGTCGTTGGATCTTAACCCTAGCATCCAATGGTGGCCATCGGATCGGGTCTTCTAGAAGCTCGGAGTGGTTATAGGTTAATTCTGTGCCCAGATTATTAGGCGTCGTTGGCTTGGGGTGCGTGGACGAAAAGGATGTCCTTTGTAAGGGCAGTCCACGAGAAGTCTATTCTGCGAACTGATTGGTAGTGGCAAACACGAGTGGGCCTATGTACTTGCCCTTATCCCCGTAACCACGGGGCTGAAGTTCAAATCGTGTTCCTTCAGGGCCTCGTTCCATCATCACCATGGAGAGGCAGAGGCCCAAACTCAGCTTGCACGAGGCTCAGATGTTCGCCCACTACGACATACTCGCGCAGGCGCTCATGAGACTTCCATCTGGCTTCGATCTCAGCTACGCCGGGGTGCCTATCATGCCGCTCTTGTGCGACAACATTTTGGCGAGGTAGATCGATGAGCGCCGCCACCTGCTATCGGAGCTGAAGAAGGCAATGTCCTAGTACTTGTGCACGAGCGCATCCTGGCCAAAGCTGTTCAAGAAGGAGCAGATGGCATTGATTGAGCTGTGCGAAACCCACCGGCGGGAGATCCACTCGGATCTACGCAACCCCAAAGGGAGGCAACGCTTCTGGGTAGTGCCTGGGCGTACGACCTCCACCATTATCCAGGTTGCGCGCTATGAAGAATCCATCGGGAGGAGGAACGCGGCCGGGAAGGTCAGCATCGATTCTGATGCGAAGGAGCCTGACGGTGACATGGACAACATCATCGATGATGGAGACGACCGGAGCATCATAGTCGATTAGGGCCACTTAAGCCTAAATTAAATCTATATACGGTAGCTTAATCCCCTCTATGGATTAGGGTAAATCAAGTCAAAGTCGATTAGTGTCATAATCTATATATATTGGCCATGTTTTAGGTGTCTTTGTCTTTGAAACTAATCAAAAGTTGTTTGATCCTGAAAAAAAAGTTCGCACGTTCCTAGCATATCAGATGGGACAATACGCTGACTTGATGGCACAACCATAATTTGGAGTGCGCTAGAGGAGAAGGGGACGAGCGTGTTGTAATAGTGTACCACTTCCGTCCAGATATAACTGACTTAGCTTTTTTTAGATATTCAAATGTATCTATACCCAAAACATGTCCAGATACATATGAATCTACACAAATTCAAGTCATTTATTTCTAGACGGAGGGAGTAATAATATTTTTGAGGAATAGTTTCTAAGGGCATTTATTGGCCATGTTTTAGGTTTTTCTGTCTTTCAAACTAATCAAAAGTCGTCCAATTATGAACAAACAAAGTTCACATGTTCACATCTGATGGGACAATATGCTGACTCTGCTACCAGCACTTGATGGCACAACCATAATTTTGGAGTGCGCCAGAGAAGATGGGAATCCAAGGGAGATGGGAACTAGTAGCTTTGTCCATATGCAGGTAAAAAATTAATGCAATAACATTTAAAAAGTTGTAATCTGGTCCATCTGACCCCATCACCGACACGTTGCACGTGCCAGATATAAATAAAGACGATACGACTAAGTTCTGTTCAAATGATAATTCAAGAAACGACGTTACTGTGCCCACTTCTTTCTGCTCCTCTTCTTAGTCTACTAGCCCCCGCTGCATTAAGCAACAGTTGACGAGAATGAAAAAATGATCAAATAGCAAATAAAATAATTTTTAAGCTTACCTTTCATCTCGAGAATCATACAGAGATAAAATTGGCAGGAACTTATTATTTCTCCTAAAGTTAGCTGAAATATCCTCAAAAACATCCTCAATTACCCCTGCAACTTCTTCATATTCTAATACACCTCCATTATTTTCCTTTTCCTTCCCGTTCCGCTTACCCTTTTGTTTCTTTTCACACCCTTTCCTCACCGGCACCTCCACTTCTTCATAAATTTGCTGATTACCTATGTTTTCCTCCCAGTGCTCATCATCGTTTTTCTCCACCTGCTGCACTTCCTCAAGTTCTTCGTCTTCGCACTGCTCTTCCTCCAGTTCTGGCTGAGAAGCCTCATTTTCTGCCATTTGGGTGTGAACAGGGACAAGATCATGTGGAACTGGGTTTTTGCACAACCTCTTGATATGGCCGCATCCTCCAGACCATTTCCATTTCCTTTTCCTAGCTCCTAGCCCTGAACCTTTATTAGTGGAGGCTTTGATCCTTAGCTTTCTAGGCCTCCCAGGTGGCCTGCTAAGAACTGGTGGTTGAAGTTTGAACCCTGGATCGACAATCTCCCAATCATTTTCATCAGCCATAGTTGGTATGTTTTCTGCATAAGTTGCAGCAAACTTGTCCACGGAGAAATAGTTGTCAACATAGTTCTCTATTTCAGCTCCGTTGCCTCTAAGCTTTAAGATGAAGTACAGTGCATGGTGACATGGCAGACCAGTAATCTGCCACTTCCTGCATGAACAAGTCTTGTTTCCAATGTCTACAGTGTACCTCCATTCAGTTCCACATTTGTATTCTGCATAAACCTCAGCCAATGTACTGGAACTTCTGACCATCCTCATCTTTATCTTTCTCACTGCCCTAGTTCTTGCATTCAGTAACATAACCAACTTTGGAACTATTTTATGGCCTAAAAATTTTATTGCACAAATTCTTTTCCTTAAATCTATCTTCACCATTATGCACTGTCTTATTGCATCCAACAGAATAATAATTCCAAGTGTCTTCATGCTCGAAATCTTAGCAGTGAAACTCTCTGCCAAATTATTGCAAACAAAATCCACCTTACTTAACTCACCAAACATGCTTCTGGCCCATAGCTTGGTGTGATGTTCTTCAAGGTATTTTTCACCTTTGGCACTACATACATGTTCGGCAAGTAAGTAGCATGCGTGCTTTGGGTGTATGTGTATGTTGATCGCCACATGTCCTCTTCAAAGATCTTTCGTTTGAACTTCTTCGAGAAGTTAGTAGCAAGGTGCCGCATGCATTCCCTATGCTCAACCCTAGGAAACACAACATCAACAGCATTCTCAAGACCCTTGCATGCACCAGTCTGTATCACCAAGCCTTTAGGGTGACCAATTACTTCCCGTAGTCTCTACATAAACCATGTTGAGCTTCCATTTGATTCACCCTCAAGAACAGCATAAGATACAGGTCGAAGCCAATTATGTACGTACAAAGCACAAGCATAAGCAACATGTCCCCTGAACTTTCCTGTTAAAGAAGTTGCGTCTATTGCCAAGTATGGCATGGAGCCGTCTAGGAACCCCTTCTAGCATGCTTTCAGGCAGACAAAACATCTCCTGAAACATTTATTATCTTCCTACTTATACTTGACCCCCTTGAGACCTTTTCTCTTCCTTTCACAACCTCGTAATCGATGTCAACAACACTACTAGGTGATTCTTTCTCTACCTCTTCTTTGAAACTATACAATATGTGAAAACTATCATGCCACTTTCCTTGAATGAAGTCTAGAGCCATCTCCTTCCATCAAAGGCTCTGTGGTACGGAATCAGAACATTAAACTTTTTGCTAATCTTTTCTCTGAGTTCAGCAGGTCAAATGTTACCATCCTGCCTCACCTAGACAAGTAGGTAGCACCAATCCACTTGGTAGTCGACGGTCTAATTCTATCACTTAAAGAAGTATTAGGGTAGTTGTGTTTCTTCGTGTTTATTTTGATCTGCATTCGATAAGAATCCAAATAAATCAGATCTAATTATCAGCAGAATAAATATGAGAAAGACTAAAACTAAATGTAGCTATTGCAACCTGAAATGGGTGTCCACCCTGCATTGGAGATGCATGTAATCTCCATTTACACACATTACTTTCCCTATAATGCACCCTAAATATCTTTTGGTCGCTCTTTTCAGTGATAAATTTGAACCCAACTCTAATTGAATAGGTGGCAACTGCATATCTTTAGTCATCCATAGTCTCAAAGACAGTCCCCTCATAAATTGTAGGATTGTCCCTGTCAAAGTGTATCACTGGCCTGTCCTCATCTTCGTCATCGTATCTGCATCCCATTTCCACATCTTCACATTCCTCTTCCTCATAAGTCCCATAGTCATGCTCAAAGTTCGAATCAACCAAATATTCCCTACTCTCCATCCTATCAGGGTCAGCAGCCACATCTGGATATGCTTTCTCATCATCATCTGCACTACCACACACTTCAGTGTCTTCATGCTTGCTTGACAAAGAATCATGCTCAAGGACAAGATGTACAAACGTCCTACGGTAACCAACACATATTATTGCCATCACCATGGGACTAGAAACGCTAATTGGGGTATGCAGAAAAGGAATCATAGTTCTTACCCATCAATGAGGACGTACATCACCTTCGTCGGGCTCCATACCTCCAAAGCTTTGCACCCTGCTTCCTCTTACCCTGTTTCGTTCTCCTATGTGATCTCCATACTTGAAGGAGATTCCGTGTTCTCCAGCCATGCAGGACCTATCTCCGTGTTCTCAAGCCGCGCAGGATCCATGTCCGAGCGGGATCCAGATCACCAGCGTCATTGGGCGCCTAACCCAACTCTCGACTCTCGGTTTTCGTTTCCAGACGCGCCTGGGCGATGGACGACAGCAAGGAGACAGGGCAGGGAGGGTAGGGCAGGGGACGCGAGAGTATGGCAGGGATGGGAGGGCGGGAGGACGATGGCCCAAGGGGAGGTCGAGAGCGGTGCACGACTGAACGGAGTGGCGGTGGCAGGACCAGAGGAGCAAAGTGGACCTAGTTGCCACAAAACATGGAAAATTGCACAATAATGTGTTGGTGGGCGGCACTAGTCCTCGAACCTGGGATGCGCACCGTCGAAGGTGGAGGAGGAAGGTCCGCTAGTAAGAAAACATGCCACGTCGTCATCCCCTATTTCTGATGCCCTTTAAAAAAAGAAAACATGCCACGTCGTCATCCCCTGTTTCTGATGTTGTTGCTACAACTCGATGGTACATAGTGGTATAGAAATAATATCGTATAATCATAAGGGAACAGTCGTTAATATGTTTAAAATTGAACCCGGTTTATTTGGTCTCCTAACTTTCCTAGTACATTGCCTGATCAGGCGGATACCATGACCGAACTTTTTAATACGTTCACACTCTTATGCTGAGAAGCAAAATAAAGATTGAGCGGTTAATGCAACGAGTGTCATATTATTACCCTCTCAGGAAATGGGAGATGGTTATTTTCACGCGTTCCCGGAGTCCAAACCTACTATCAGTCTGTCACTCCCCTTCTCCGATAAACCACAGTTCCCCTTGCGCAGCTTGGCCACGACGCACCACCTAGGGTAACATGTCCCCGCCTAGGCAGCCGCTGCCGTCACCGTGGCACCGCTGAAACTGGGGTATTTAGCCCCTCTAAGGCAGGCCATGAAGCTCTACTTCAAGGCCGATCTCCCATTGCCCTTCTAGGTGGATGATTTTGCCGAATGTGCCGAATCGGCTGCGGCGAGCAGGGCCAAGAGAGCGCTGTGGAGAAAGCGCGTGGCGTCATTATGGCGTGCTCTACATAGGGGGAATAAGGTACTTGTAAAATCATTCATCAAGGCATGCCGCCAAGGTCTAGGAACTCTCACGTCCATGCTTCGGCGCAGGCAACCTTACCACAGTGGGGGAGGCTGGGAACACGCCGTCTGCATCAAAGACGCTCCATCCAACGCACCGTCGGAGGCCTTACTGTGGCGGCAACAAAGCGTATACACTCAGCCTATTGGATTTTTCGACAGCTGGAGCCGGTGGCTGGCAACAGCTCAACGCCGGAATTTAGGTTCTAGTTCACACAGACCTACGATCCCTACAAGGAGATGTCGAATTACAGGTTTGAAGAAATCATTGCGGCAGCACGGATGGTCCTACTGAACCAGGACTGGCACAAGCAAAGCGGTCTTGTATGAACGATGCAGATTTCTTGTAGTTTGGCGGGAAGGCAATAGATCAGTTGGGGTTAAATGATCAATGAACTTACGTCCTCTCAAGGCAATTGGCCAGCCAACTTTTCTGGTGGAGATTTATAGTTTCTTCAGTGTAGAATAGTTAAGTTCATACTGAAGAATGGCTTTTGTAGATGAAATGATGACGCATTGTTCTATAAACTAGTAGGAACTTTAGCCCACTTTTGTGCAGATATAAGACCCTTTTGTATGGAAGTACTACTGCTGTAAACAAATACTACCAAGTATCTATTTACTTAAACTACTACTCGTGGTTAAATCTAGTTCACTGCCATTTTTTATCCCAAACAGACAAAATTCATATGACAGTTATGTACAGATTTTGCGTTTGCTGTCTGTGTTGTAAACCATTTTTCATTTGTCTTGTGATGTCTACAAAATGGTCCTACAGTTCACCGTGTGACAAAACTAGTAGATAGTGTTATAAGGATCATCAGGTAATCTTCGTCTGAAACAAGAATCATTTATTGTTTTCTGGACCGCTCATCACTTGGCACAATGATCTAGCTACCTTGTACTTGAAGAGGAGATGAACTACATTTTCATGGCATTCATAGAATTGACATTGCTCATTGCCAGTCCACCATCTTTTCATGAGGTTGTCATTGGTTATTCACATAAATTATAAAGCACGGTGTTCAATATAGATGCATTAGACACACATACTTCAAATTCATTACCCACACATACTACATCGATTCAAACTATTACATATTTTTAGTCCATGCTAACTTCCTGCTATGCTCTCCATACTACAAATTCATTAGCCAAACATACTACATCGATTCACTAGAGCTTTGTATTCACTCGAGGGAAATTAGAACCACCAGCTTGTCCATGCCTAGTTCCCCCACCAAAATTGTGTGCGCCGTCACGAAATGGTGGTGGTCCTGTGCCATCGATCCTTCTAGGCCAACACTGTAGGCAACAAGGACGCTTTCTAGCCGCCTCTTCGGGGTCCTGAATGCCATGTACCGATTCCAGAACCTCCTATAGGTGGATGATGACCGGGTGCTTCTAGCATAAAGCTTTCTCCCTACCTTGCTTGGAATCTGCACCTCGTACATCTTAGGAACGGCGTCAGGATCTTTCAGCCATAGCTTTAGTTTGATGACCCATCAATTGCTCGGTGGCACGATCTCCACCAGCTTGCCACCAAGGCGACTGACGACCTGATTGAGAGCTTCCAGCTCCCAAGCATCCAATAGGAGGCTGTCAAAGCCGAGTTTGGAGAAGAAACAAAGCTACCCCAAGCGATCATCCCACCCATAGGCACGATGCCAATGCATGAAGCTCATTTTCTCCCCGCAGCACTCGAAAGAACAGGAAGAATGCAGAACACGCTCGGTGTCTGAGATGTGCTCGAACCAGACGAAAAAATCCAATGGCAGCGCGCATACCCCAATCTTGGCCTCATTTTGTCTGATCCCAAAATGAGACCTGAAAGCCGATAGTAAGTCTACCATAAACACTACGGGACAAATGCCCAGCACGGTGGCCATGAGAGCGTGGTCGTCGAACTGCTGTGCCAGGGCTACCATGCATGGAGTGCGCGACAGCACGCAACCGCTCGAGGCCGGTCGCCAGCCAGGATCGCCCGACGGGATGTGCTCCGCCATGCAAGGACTAGCTAGAGAAGAGAGACTAGTCTAGGGACGTGAATCTCCAATATGGCGGACAATACGATGGTGACAGCTGTGAGCTTCGATTAGTGGCATGGGAGGTTGACCGGACATGGCGGGGACACAAGGAGAGCAAGTGTGAGGTCCGATCTGAGACGAGCAGCCAGAGCTAAGCAAAGGTTATGGGGACAGAAGAAGGGAAGAAGAGCAGAGCAGAGCAAAGAAATAGATCTGGTCCACGCAGGGGTAAACTAGTCCATAATAGCAAAGGATAACAAGGAATACTGATAGGGCAGGCCAAGAAGAGTTGACCTAATGGCGGTGTTTGAGTTCAACCATTTTTCATGTGGTTCAAACAACCGTTTGGCTATTAGATTTGTATTCATCCCCATTTGGCCCCTTTGGACATTTGGCGATTCTACTTCGGCTCCTCTGCGAGATTATAGGAAACTCGGGTACCGGGATGCACTCGCACAGGAACTTTCGGCCCGCAAACCAACAAGCCCCAACCTAAGGCCCAAAGTGGTTCCTTCCTATGCACACCAACGCACGTAGGATATGAACACACGATAGACAGACATAGATCCGTCGTACCATGGCTAGAGTTGAAAGCGTCATCCCGCGAAAGTCCCGCTTCTAGTTCATTTTGAAGTACTCCCATAGAACCTAAAAATGAACTAGAAGTGGGACTTTTGCCTGATCCCGCTTGTAACCATAACCACGGCACAGGTCCTGAACATCGTGTGTGGACGAGGGAGAGATCAACTGGCAGTTGTGAGCAGGGGTTCCGAGAAGATACATACTCAATTACGTTGTGTAAAATTTGACCGAATAAATAGAGTAACTAATACTAGATTACATTGTGTAAAATTAGTATCGTTGGAGGTAGAGTAATACTTTCCAACGATGCAAATTTTGTACCAACATTCTTCATATATTAATAGTCAATCTTGATGGAAGAAAAAGCACACAAAACGAGGATGTCTTATTCCTAGGGACAGAGGTAGAGTAATACTTTGCAAATAGAAGATGTAAATAAATAATAAGTCAGGTCAAACTGATGTGACGAGACTATAGTACGCCAGGAGGTGACATGGTTAATTTAGTGCACACTGCGCAATGGCGTGCTAGTCTATTTCACTAGACGGTGTTCACGATGCATCCATTTCCTACAGCAGAAAAAAAGATAAAACCTCTTTCAAAGAGCCATCCCATCTTCCCCATCTCCATTTAGTTTATCCCCACCCGCAGACGCCGTCTAGCAGCATTTGGGATCCTCTCCACCGCACGGTTCACAAATTTTCTTCGCCATCTCTCTCGTGGCATCACTCCTTCCAGACCACCACACTCTCCTCCAAACCAATCCTCCCGGGCATGATGGCGCATTGTCTGTCCAAAATTTGGAGGGTTCGAGAGAGAGCAGGCGGTGCAGCGGCTTTAGCAAGGTCGGCGACAACGTCATCAATGAAATTGTTGAGCGTCTGGCGGGTAGAAGATTTGTCCGGCTGGACGCATGCTCCAAGGATCTACACCGCCAATTCGCTAGCACGGAAGGTTACAAATGCCCGTACTACAACTGCTTGACAGTGGTCTCCTTCAACAAACTCAACACCCACATGGTCTCCTGCATCCATAGCCCGTTTATCTGCACAGAGCCAGGATGCAAGTGGGTCAGCAAAAAATTAATGTTGTATCTACACCTCAAATCTACCCACTTGATGGAGGTGCCCACAGTCTGCTACAACATTAAACAATGGGACCCGTCTAAGCCGGTGCCTGCACAGCGCTCACGGAGAACAAATGTCGTCGACATCGGGAAGGCGGGCACATTGTTCATCATCCATATTGACGGGCACAGCATGGAGATTGTCCTATCTGTGTCTGTCGTGTAAGATCGGCATTTGGGAATTGGAGGTGTACGAGGTGAGGATGTCGTCATTGGTCTCTTTTCATGGGTTCTATAAGCTCGTATTTTATTCTAAGACAAATATTGTGGAGAAGTCGACCGAAGCCATACTGGATGCCCTCAATCATTACTGTTGAAGCCACGAACTTATTATCAAGCTCCTCAATCGTTGGTCTGAGTTCCCCGTGGACTTCCAATATTGGATCGATGATGACACTAACCCATTTTGAGATATCACATCTTAATATTCTCGTGATGATCCTAATATGAATGTACTATGTAATATTTTAGTTCCTCTGTTCTAATATTAATTACTTTCTTTATGTTAGTGGCGGATTCCCTACGTAATCAAAGAGGTGGAATTTGCTGGAAAGATCGGTGAATTTTACATCTATCTTGCTGAGGGTGCATAGGAGAAATCCTATCACGAGGATCAACAAGCGACGGTGAAATGAGAGAAGCGTACCAGGCTGGAAAGCAAGCGCTATCCAACCACAACTTGGACCTAAATCATTGGCATACAGATCTTGTGGTGATTCTGATCTCTCTATTTTCTCTCATGCATGTTTGGAGTATATGATGGGACATGTAGTAGTTCCTAGCTAGCTTAAGGTACTACTACGAGTAGTTTTAAACTTCTATCGAGTATTTTCTATGGAGTTCTGCAACTGCTAGTATAGTTTTTAATAATTCCTATGTACCAGGAATTGTTCAGATTGCGTGCAGAATATGGCATGTAGTGCTGAATCTTTCAAAAGCTACCAAATCTCTCAAATGTTTTGATATTTTTATTATTAATTATTTTGTGGAACTAATACTAATGGACGGGTACTTGTTTTGATCAATGGCAGTAAATTGTTTTGATTTTCTTTTGAAACATGGTCTTGTCACAATCTCGATGAGGCTTCGGAATTTTGGTTGCATATATGTTGGGCAAACGGGCATTGATGCGAGAAGAATGTATGCACAAAAAATCAGACTTCATAGTCGATTTTTCTTGCTCCAATGCTCGAGTGTGTTCGGAGAAAAGAGCAAACTCATCCTATGCCAAGTTTTATAGAGATGAAACAAGAACTGATTCTCTCTGTACTGCTATTGAAATTTATTGTCTGTATTGCTAAATAGGTCACTTTGAAATGCTACTGAATCTGCCAAGTGCTACTGAATATGAAATGTGAATTTGTGATATTATCTTGTCCTATTATGTACTACCCAATATTTCAAATGCTATTGAATCTGTAAAAAGTTATGTCCTTACTGTCTAGCTGTTTGCACTAGAGCTTTTGCCTCTCTATCATTTGAACCATTGCAAGCCACCCTTTCATGATTCTAAAAAATATGAAATAAATCATGAACATAGATTATGTTGTGCCTTCTGCATATGAAATTTTCATCCCAAAATATGACACTATATGGCCTACTCAAAATAACAAATTTTGTATATATAACACACAATGCTATTAATTTAAGTATTTTATTTTTTACATATGATCATATTTTGCGACAAAATCTTATAAATGTACAAGATACAACATAGCCAAGGTTCATGATTTATATCATACAATTTTGAGAATTTGAAAGTACGACAAACAAAAAGGAGTTCACGCACTAACTTGTTTGTGGAATATACTTGAGAGATTGCAACTAGTTTGTGGAAAACACTTGATAAATTTGAGACATCAATTTTGAGACAGAGTGAGTATATTTGGGAGCTTTCCAAATTAAAAATCTATGTCAAGCGGCAAAAAATTTCAGCCTACACTGTGTGAAATGTAGGTATCCAATGTTCTATGAAAAAATTTGGATATTGATGATCAGTTAATGTGACTCTTCACCTTGAATTCATGGACAAATAGCATATGGTCCACTACATTTTTCCTATTAGTAGATGGACGCTAGCCAAATTCATAATCTGAATCGAGCGGCAAAATGACCCACCGACCTTGAAGTATTTTCCTCCGTTTCAGGAAAAATCTCCCACCGGGCAGTACCAATTTTCTATTATTATTGGCACTAGAAAAATTCAAAAACTCAATCGAGCGACAAAATTTCACACCGACCTTGAAATATTCCACACCCCTCCATTTCAAAAGCTTTTCACTTTAAAATTCCCATTATACCCGTTCTTTAGATGGCAAATAGGCATGCTAAAGTCAATATTTTGGGGGCATGATCGTAATTATTTTTCTATTCACCTATATGGTCCCAATTCATGAAGTTTTTCTCGCTGGCCCTCCCAAAACCCCCAAGCTCCTATGTCCCCACCACGACCACCACGCGCTCCGGCAACCGGAGCCGCTTGAGCTATGGTCTCGTGCACCACCGCGGAGCCGCTTCACTAACGCCCACCCCACCGGATCTAGTTCAACAGGCCTCTCTGCCACTTCACCAGAGTTGCGGCCTCGTTCACCATGCTGATGGCATCATCGACCGCCCAAGCTCTACTTCCCCGCCACCGAAAGCTACCCATCCTTACCGGATCCGCTTCACTAGTGTCCACCGAACAGGATCTAGTTCAATGAGTTTCATGTACACCGCTCCATACCACCTGCAATGGCAATGCCGTTCATTGCACTAGATCTCCCTCAGCGACGCTCTCGTCCACCATGCTTAAGACAACATCGACCTCCCAAGATCTGCTTCCTCGAGGCCAACATCCACCGCAGTCGCAGCACCCTCGGTAACCTAGATGTCACCTGCATTGTGACGATGCTTAGATGCCTCGCCGACGAAGGTAAGTAAATCTCCAACCTGATTTTGTATTGTCAGCAGTATAGCAGGTTCAAGTCTGACGTAGTGAAATGCAATTTTGTAATTGTGCTACTACATACGGAGTACAAGTCACTAGGCACGCATGTTCTTTGTGCTACGTACAAGGTCATTGGACATGTTGATTTTCATTCGCTGCTCTACAAATTTCAAGGCATGCACATGTTTGTTATTTTTCCATGCACATGTTCTTAGCTACTCCGTACAACAATAATTGCCTACTATTGTATAGTACTTGGAAAATATAAAGTTAGTAGAAAATATTAGTGTGGATCCCTACTCTATAGTTACTGAATCTATGTAGTTCATCCTGAGCTAAGTTCCTTCTATTATCGCCCCCTGGCATCATTGTTCTATCCTCTAGTACCCGCACAAACTTTTCATACTAACTCGATTCTAATTTTATTGTTGCCATATGGTTCTTCAAAAGTTGCAACACTAACTATTTTATTTTACTTTGCTTAGAGCTCAAAAGGGAATACCTAACATGTTGGTTTGCACATCCTCTTCTACAGGTTCCCAAGCGACGCCATTATATTTTGTATCTGGTGCTGGTTCATCCTAAGCAATGACATAACTATCCTCTACTATGTAGTTCATTCGTGTTTTGCATTCCTACTCTACAAGTTCTAGTATGATGCCATTATAATTTCTATCTGGTTTGTTCTTAGATACAATAGTAACTGCATGCAATTGTGTAGCTCACCGCAAATTCCGAGTCACCCAACGTCTCTTGCATTCTAGAATATACAACTGCTTCCATATATA
The DNA here is from genome assembly GCA_910589775.1 of Avena eriantha. NCBI lineage: Eukaryota > Viridiplantae > Streptophyta > Magnoliopsida > Poales > Poaceae > Avena > Avena eriantha. Next base: position 450,427,150 of record OU342743.1, on the reverse strand, counting down.
TTTGTTGAAATGACCTGGCTAGTTTAAATTTGCTAAAATTATAAGAAACACTTTGTTTGATTTCTCATTTAATTATAGGAATACTTGTATAATGCTTGCTTGTCATGTTCTACAGGTTCACAAGAGACGCCATTATATTTCGTATTTGGTTCTGGTTCGTCCTAAGCAACGACATAACTATCCTCCACAACTCTGTTGTATAGTTCATCAGTGGTTTGCATTCCTGCTCTACAAGTTCTCATATGATGGTGTTATAATTTCTATTTGGTTCGTTGTTTGATTGCTCGGTTTTCACGGTAGGCACACTTGTTTAATGTTTGCTTGTCCAGTTTGATGTGTAGTTTTCCTTGTTTGATGTATTAACTTGTTATTACTTAGTTTCAAAGTGAAATTATTGTTATCGCCACAAAAGAGGGGGTTGTAAGATCATGTCTCAAGGTGGCTTTCCAATGTAGCTATCATACTCAATAGGGAGATGCAGGTGATAGATTGAGAAAGAAAATAGAGGACTGCTGTCAATTCGATTGTCAACTAAAATGCCATGTTTTATTTCCCTTGAGTTGAAAATTTGTAATAATTTTAAGATCTTTGCAGATAATGTAATATCTAGATAAATCACATGGAAACAGGCGGTATTGGGCCGTCGATGAACAGGTACGGGTTTTGTAATATCGTATGTAATATCGTCGATTAGGGAACGATACGGGTTTTGTTATTGACCCGTCTTGTATTGGGCCATCGATGAACAGTAAAATATGCTCGCCAAAAGTACACCTTGTTTAACCCTCAAAAAATTATCTAGACATTGATTAGCTTTGATGTGTCACAAGAAACCAAGCCTCCACACCTTTACCCAACAAAAGAGTAAATGCAGCCATGCAAAATTGCGTGAATGTTTGTGGTCAATCACAAAAGTACTAGTACTACTTCTTGCATTCACTAGGATGGGTTGGGTCGATGAGTAATTGCTTCCTTTGTGAAAAAACAAGGTGGGATGAAAATGAGGCATTTGTCACAGAATAAAACCGAATGGAGGGAGTACATTGTAACAATTAGGGATAAATATGAATATACATCGAAATGTTTCAACCTAAAATGGATATCTACCCCTCATTGGGGATGCATACGATCGCCATTTATAGATTGTATCCCTACAATGCACCCTTAGTATTTTTTGGTCACTCCTTTCCGTGTTACACTCAAATCCATCTTTTATTGCAAAAGTAGCAACTACATATATGAATCCTTGACATAATCAAAAATAGTCCCACGTCATTTTTAGTCTTGTTTCTGTCAAAGTGTATGATAGCCATATCCTCATCTACATCATCATATTTGTAACCCACATTTCATAATCTTCAGCATCCTCGTCCTCATAGTTTGCTTCACCCAAACATACCCCAATTTCCATTCTATTAGGATCAGTACACACATGATTTGGAAATGCTTTGTCATCATTATAGAAACTCCTCAAGCTAAATCACTCCCTGATGAAAATTTCTATGACTTTCTACTCATGTGGATGCAGCAAATGTCCTACGAATTGGTAGCACAAATCACCAAGATTACTAAGGGATCCAAACAGATAACAACTCAAAGAGGAAAACTAAATTCTTACCCTTCTATGAAGAGGAGCATCGTCACATCCACCAGGCTCCATGGATGCAAAAATTTGCTTCCTTCATCCTCTACAAATGTGTTGCCCCATCTCATGATCTCCAACCCTATAGTTTCCATCTCATCGCCCAAGTCTTCTTCACATAGAGTCGACATAGCATGACAACGCACATGTAGGTGGCGGTATGAATTGTGTGGCTATCTAGCAATGGGCACATCAGTTCCACAAGAGAGGCGAGGTCGAGGTGGTCACAGATATATGTGGTGGAGGAGCATAGTTGTGGGCGACGGCACAGTGAGAGATGACGATAGCAAAGAGAAGCTAGTGAAATGACAGAAATGTCAAAATGTTCAAGGAAACAAGGGATCTAATCTCTACTCATGTGAGACGTCTAATGATGACGAGACGGGTCTTGACCGTTCATCAGGATAATGTATTATTGACAAGATGCTAGGGCCATAGAAGGAAAGAAGGCATGATATTGAATGGCAATGGGCCTACTTTGTTGAAATTAAGAGGCAAATTTTAAATTGGAATTAGTCCAAATACTAATAGTTATGTACAAATAATCCATATTAGAAAATTATCACTATGCCCCTTTTGGTTGATCATTCCGATGCAGGGCGATCATAGTAATCGTAGTACGTATAACCATCCTAACCATAAGGTGTCACCTTCTGTAGTTCAGAGTCGTTGATAGTTCTGCAGTACTCATCCAACAACTCATCAAGAGTGAAATGGCAGTCATCATGCCATATACCACCAACTCTACAGCTACTGGCATGCTTCGGCTTCTCTTCCCATGCAAGACACTCATGATCATACGATCTAATCTCAGATAGATCCATGTAGTATATGTTACTAGCTTTGATGGAGTGAACCTTGCTGGCATCAACGCAGATTCACTGGTTCTTGCCAAGGAAGAGGATGTAGTTTCTAATGCTTGTAAACATCTCAAGAACAAGATTTTTGGTGTCTACCCAGTAGAGTACCAGTTCAAATACAACCTGCCTACTCACCACAAACATCAGTTTCCCCTCAGACTCCAACAGGTAGAACTAATTTTATGGGAACTAAGTGCTCGGAATTGGACATGCAACGGTGGTGTTCATCTGGAGAGTCTACACATAGCTTTCTTCCCTTGTTGCTTTAGTCATGGTAAAAATGATGGACCCATATTTTTCAGTGACAAACACATCACCACGGTTGTGCGTCATGCTCCGCGGCACCGGAAAATAGATTTCACCCTGTAGAATCCTTCTCCGAACCTTTAGGAAGTTGTCCCTTCCTTGGTGCTCTCATCAGGCCAATGCAAGGTGTGACTTTGAAGGTCACATATGAACACCATTAACAATGGGGACATTGTCACAATGACCATAAACACCTCTTTCATCGGCATCTTTGCCCTAAGGCGCTTCATCGCACCTATTAAGGGGTCGAACAACCGAGTCTTGTACGGATACACTCTCTGGCCAAGCACCACGAGGCCACCCATTGTAGCGACGAAAAAGTATCTTAATTTGTAGAGAAGAGGGTTAGAGACCTAATCAAATGGAATAACTCAACCTGTTCAACAAGTATAGATTGTACTAAAAGTTACATAGATATAACAAAAACTCAATAAACAATCAGATGCAAGATCATGTAAAGAAATTAAGACTTGAATCTCGAAGAAGCACCTGTGGACGACATTGCGGATCTTCTTCTCTAAACAGCGTCTAGTGCTCACATTCAACAAGATGATGATAGTGTCATCAACGAGATCATTCTCCAACATGCAGTGCTCAAGAATGATCCACTTTCTATGTATGAAGAGCTATAGTGTGGCGCAGAGATAACTGCCGAAGACTTCCCAGAAGACGGCATAGTACTCGAGGTCACCCATGGACAAGAAGATGTTGTCGATCTTCTTGACGAGGCTGTAGGGGAGATCATTCCAGTCTTCCACACCTTGGTCGGCCATTGATGGAGATCAAGATATCTTTTTAACTCGATTGTTGGATGGATTGTATTGTGTGGGCGCGCACATATCTTTCCTCACCATGAAGACAAGTGCTGTAAAGATTCAATCAGCCGAAATGACTTGACTCTTCCAATCTGGTGTGCAAATCTATTCCCGATGTGCGCGCGCCAACCGTCTGTCCTGTTTACACTTGCAACTTTCCAACCGTTCAGACACGCATACCATATTTATTCATAAACGATAGATCTGCCCAGCCGTTGAACCCGATAATGTAAACATTGTTAATCACAGTCGGAACCATCAGAGATGTTTCTATATCAGGTTGTCAATGTTAACCCTATAACCAGTGCAAACACCTATGATACTAGTTTTCAGGAGGACTCGGTGTGGACTTCCCATGAAACATGTAGCAAGGACAGACTTATTCTTCTGCAAGTCAGCAGTAAACCTCACCGGGATCAGTTCGTGGCCTATAGATGATGTTATTTTTCTTGCTCGCGGGGGGTACATGTTACCACCGAAGGACTTTCAGTTTTTCTGCTAGTAAGGCAGCTGTAGCACTAAGCCTTTTTCTAGTAGTGGAAGTACTTCAAAAAGGATCGGTGTCCTTTGCTTGGGCGATCTGCTAAGCACTTTCCATCTCTGCAGCGTCAATACTGGGTTGCGCACAAATACAATTACTTGGTCAAACTCCACCATAGTCACCATAATGCCACCGAAAGCAAACAGCTCATGATGAGAAAAGCGTCCTCCGAGGAAGACCTGGGTACCATACTCGCTCACATGTTCTTCTAATATTTGTATAGTAATAGGTGTGGGAGAGATGGTTTATCCTATCCCTCCTCCCAGGGTCTGAGGCGACCCTTCTTCAATTGAAACATGGAACGACGTTATCAACTGTGAGGTGGCCACATGAGACTTCTACTCCTTACCTATCCTAGTAGTTGAGGAAGACAGAGAGTTGTGACATGCACTCCCTCCCGGAGAGAACGACAAACTCGGCAACATGGCCTAATCGAACATATACACAACCTCATGTCATGGAGAAAGTGACCTAACCGGCGAAAAAGGCCTGCTGGAGGCAAACTAAATGCTCAGCCTCACCTAGATCTTGCTGGTGGTGTCACTACAAAGCCCTCAGCGTGAGAGTATAGATGAGACACAACCCTAGCGTTGGAAAAATCCTAAAACTTCTCCAACCGTATTGGATTAATAGAACATGTGGAACTAGATTTTTGGTGTAACTCTTAGTTGCAACATAGAAATACTCCAAAATCTCTGCCATAATAGGGTTAGGGCTATTGATGGCAAGAATCTCTCTCACGTGAATAAATACATCATTTTTTCGTGCCATTACATGAAAATTTGTCGTGATCCTGTGACCATCAAAGACTTTGAGAGGGGTGTTGAGCAAGCTAACTGAAATGGCATGTATTCCCCCATGTGTGGTTTTGGTAATTAATGACAATCTCTATGGACTAATGTGTAAATTGACTTTCACTTGTAGGTTTGTACATTGGTATCGCTTGGACCATTTGTTTGTTTCAAGCTTGAAAAGAAAGAATAACAAAATCAAGTATGTCTTGAACAAGAAAATGATGGAGTTCCTTATGGCTATATTCAAGACATCATCAAGGATTGAAGGGTAAGATCACATTGCACCATATCTAGAAAATCTCATGCTTGAAGCTTGCCATCCTCGGCGATCATGGAGTGATGAATAAAAGTTCAAATAAGAGGTTTCCCCATGGAGTATGGGGGAGTTCGCAAGTCTTCATCAAGCAAGAGAAATGAAGAGCAATCTAGAAAGGTGATCCATCTTGATAAGGACAAGGCGGTCTTCATCAAGCTCAAGTGGAATGCTAAGGGAAAAGGTGTGGTCTTGATAGGCTTTCTATTTCACCGGTCTCTTGTAGTGTTGGGAGACAGGGTTTAGGATAGATAGCCGCACTATCAAGAGGGGATCTCAAGTGAGTAGCTTGATCATATCTTTTGAAGAGAGCTCAGACCTTTGCATACATAGCATCATATTTCTTGGTTGTTGTTTGGTTCTTGTCCATGTGAGGATCTAGAGATTCTGGTTATCTTCATAACAAGCTCTAGTTCATCAAAAACACATTTCCTTTGCATATCCTATTGCGCTTTTGATCTTGCGGGTTTTCTGGCTCCACGCCTTGGTAGATATCTCACATATATATTCATGATATTTTCTTGCTTGGTGATAACCAATATTTCACCTTTTGTTGGATTCTACTCTTTATTATCTTTCCAAAAAATTTGGTTTCATCCCAATTGGAGTTTCCAAGCTCAACTTCTTGTGTTTTGGGTTTTTGGAAGTTTTATTGGTTCGTCGCTTCTGAGAGGTCATAACTTTCTCCATTTTATTTTTATACTTCCTTGTTGTACTATGTGTTTTATTTGCATAATATTGTAGATATTTTCTTCTCTTCAAAACCAGCCCAAGATCATCAAAATCGGAGTCCGGAGTCAAAAGTTTTTGAAGTTTTCGTCCAATGTTGTCCAACGTTTTTGCTTGAGCGGTAGTACCGGCCCAAGTTGACGCCCAAAGTTCCGGTGAATACTCGTTTTTTTCAGTAACTTGTATTTCTATTTACAGGTAGTACCGATGGGGCATCGGTAGTTCCGGTGGTGCTCGAAAATGACCCAAACGGGCAGATTTCTCTTGCCCTATTTAAGCCCCCCCCTCTTCCCTAATGTTTCCCCAACTTTGGAGGTCATTTTTGCTAGCTCTTCCACTCTCTCTCTCTCCTCCATTGTTGACCTTCAAAATCTTTCCCTTTCCCCTTCTCCCTCCTATGATTCTTACATCTCTTTGAGGGATTTTAGAGAGGAGATCTAAATCTACAACCCCACCTAACCAAATCCCTTCTTTGTGAAGGAGTCCTTGGGATCTAGATCTTGGAGAGTTTTGTGTTCTCCTCTTGTGTTCTTCCTTCCTTATTCCCCAATAGCTTTTGCAGCTTTGTTGGAATTTGAGAGTGAAGGACTTGCCTCTTGCATTTGGTGCATAGGTTTGAGTTCTCCTCCGAGATTCGGCGAGTTCAAGCTCTTGGGCTTGTTCTCTTGGGTTCTTGGAACCCTAGCCGTTTGTATGGAGTTGTGCTGAGTTCTTTGGGCCTCCAATTGAGTTGTGGATATTCCTCAAGCTTGTGGCCTTGTGGCATTGTTCTTGGAGGCTACAATTGTTGTGGAGTTTCCTCAAGCTTCTAGCCTTTGTGGCATTTCTTGGAAGCCCTCGAATTGAGTTGTGGAGATTTCCCCAAGCCTTGTATGGGTTCGGTGACCACCCTCAAGTGTCCCATAGTGGATCTTGAGTAGGCCTTTGTGGCAATATCACGAGAGAATAGGGTGAGCCTTTTGTGGCGTCGGTGAGTCGTGTGCCTTCGTATCTCAGGGTGACGCCTTGTGTGGCGTTGGGTGAGCATCGAGCCACCACACCTCGAGGTGAGCCAGTTGTGGTGTACGAAGTACATTACGCCATCACACCTCTCCAACGGATATGTAGATTCTTTGGAAGTAAACTCCGGGAAACAAATTATCGACTCCGCGTCCATCGGTTATCTCTCAACCGAGCACTTTACTTATGCAATTTACATTGTGATAGCCATCGTGCTTGAAGTATTATATCTTGCTATCACCTTGTTGCTTGTCTTGCTTAGAATAGGTTGTTGGTGCACTTAGTGAACCTAGTGGATATAGGTTTTGGCTTGATAAATTAAACGTTAAGTTGTATTCCGCATTTATTAGAGCCTAAACCGTAATAATTTTAAAATGCCTATTCACCCCCCTAGGAGACATCTGTTTCCCTTTCAGTTGGAATCAGAGCGAGGTCTCTCGCTTCTTAGGCTTCACCGCCGTGAGAGTAATGATGTCTCCTAGGGTTTTAGTGCATTATCACAATTTTACAATTGATGGCACTAATTATGGTAGTTGGCGTACTTGCATGCTTAGTCATTTCTAGGTCATTGAGCACAATATATAGAGAATTCTAGATATGAGTTAGTCTCCTCCTAAGGATCCCCAAAAATATATTTGGAGGAAGAGACAAACTCTTATCTCGAAGCTCAAGCATCTAACGTTCTTTTTAATGTTGTGAGCTTTGTAGTTCTTTCCTCAATCATTCCTTTTAGGAATGCTCATGATATTTGTACCAAGCTTCAAGCAAAATATGATGCGTCCAAGATTAATGGGGATGATTGTGTTCCATCCACCTCCGGCTGTGATGAGTTCTCATCTTCTTCCACTACACCAACATGTGAGTTGTCACAAGGTGATGATATGGTGAGTGGTGATATAATTTGCAATGTGGATAGTGAGCTTTTCATTCATGATCCTTCATCTCTATCTCATTGCAATGTTCTATCTTTGGGAATGAACACTTGTAGGATTATATGTGATTTACATCCTAGTGTTTATTTCCCTTCATATCATGTAGAAATGCTTTGACTACTCCTCATGATGATATGCTTGCTTTGCCTTGATGCCATGATAAATGTGCTTCTATTTCCCCTAGCACTTGTGTTGCTAACCATGTAGAGGAAATCGAAGAATGTATGTTCCAAGGCAAGGTTGTGATTGGATCTTCAATGGTTCCCCCATCATCACCTTCTCCCAACATTCACTTATTCCTCATGGATAAGGAATGAAAGGTAACTTCTCCTTTGGATCCCAATGCACCTCATGATGATGTGAATGTTGACTTAGATGAAGTATATGATGATGTTGCTTCTTTAAAAGAGAAGGGGAGCTAGTCCTTTGTGCTCTACACAAAAATAAAAAATGCTTGCTCTACTTTCATTGAAATCTTGAACTTTGCCATTGAAAGTAAGAAACTAATTTATGAGCATGAGGACACAATTGACAAAATGAAGCTCTTAGTGACATTGCAAACCATCAAGGAATCTCTTGAGGAGACCTTTGCTCTAGACCTATCTAGAGTGAAGAAATCTCGTGATAGAGATCTTGAGGTGGCAAGTGCCCTTCAAATTAAAAATGATGAGCTTGAAGTTTCTTATGCTAAACTCCTTGAGGATTTTGAGAACCTCAAAAATGGCTCTAGGGTCATCAAGGGGGAGCTCATCAAACTCACCGAGTCACATGAGCAACTTAAAGCTTCATACACTAAAGAGCTTTCCAAGTTGCCCTCACCTCTTACTACTATTTATGATGCTTGTGCTACTAACTCTATTTCATTTGAACCATCTATTTTGAAGGAGAATGTTGAGCTAAAATCTCAACTTTCTTTTCTTACTAGCAACTATGGTAAATTTGAAGAGAGTCATGCTAAACTCAAGCTCGCATGAGGATCTTATAGTTTCCCATGGTAGGCTAAATTTGGCTCATGAGGACATTATGTCAAAGGTAACATCTAGTGACCCTCATGTGGTAATTAGCACTACATCTACTCCTAGTGTCATATTTCCACGTGCTAGTCCTTGTGATTCATCATATCATAACCATGCTATATCTTGTGATGAATTGCATCCATTGCCTTTTTTATCTAACAATTTAGCATCTACTTCCTCTAGTATTGTTGTTTATACTAACCATGTAGAGGAAAACAAGAAGCTCAAGGCTCAAGTCACTTCTTTGAAGAATTACTTTAAGAAGTGTCATGAAGGGAAGACCACACTCAAGAACATCTTGGGTGTGTGAAGATCCCCAAATGAAAACAGTGGGCTTGGATTCAACTCCAACATCAAGAACAAGCCCACCAACAATTTGAAGCACAAGGGCAACAAGAAGAATGGACACGGTCAAGTGAAGAATCCGGCCAACATTGTGTTCTTCTAGTGCAAGGAAGAAGGACATCATGTGAGATGTTACCCATTGAAGAAGAAGCACAAGGGAAGCGGCCTCAAGCTCCACCTCAAGCTAAAAGTGGGCCTCTTCCCAAGAAGCAAGCTCTTCCTCAAGGGGTGGCATCTTCCGAGAAGAAAGATAGAAAGAGAAGAACTTGCTACATATGTCACGAGAAGGGGAATCTTTCTTCCTCATGCACCATGGGTAACTCCTCATCCCATCTTATATTTATTGATGATGGTTATTTTCTTCATAAGGATGAGGTGGGAAATGTGTTTGCCAAATATGTTGGTGCCCAAAGTGTTGTCAAGAAAAGAACCATTTTGGTGGCCAAGCCTATTGTGACTAACTTCTTAGGACCCAACATGGTTAGGGGCCAATGATACCTTTGATCCGGATTATGGATGTAGTATAGCTTCTTTTTCCCTAGTAGACCTAGGTTATCGAATCCACGGGAAGCGAATGCACAGTGAAGTTACTTTAACCGACCTTCGGGTGTTTTAGAATTCCTTTTGTGTTTTTACCAGACCAATAGCTTGTGTATTTTTTTTTGTCGATGATGGAGAGAGAGGGCCTAGGGTGTTCATTTTCACCTGAAGCTGTGCAAAACATCTGATGGAAATAAAAGATAGAAATAAAGTATGCATGTACTTGTTAGAGCAAGATAAATTATATGTGGGCAATGCATCCATAATTGTTATTCCCTCCGCAACCTCTTATAGCAATAACCTACTAGTCTCATCCATAGAAGAAAGATAACTAATGATATGCATAGTGATGTCACTGTTAATCCAAAGCAAATCCCTCACATACAAATGTACTACCCCTTCTGTCACTAGGGTTCCCAACCTACAGATCAGTCATCACTCATACTCCCTATACCTGGCTCAACCCTCACGGTCTTGGGTACCTGAAAAGTCCTTGGATTTAGGCAAGAGAGGATAAAATAATCATCATGTCATACAAACTAATACACGATCCCATCTATGATAAATCACATGCACAATTGCTACATGGCTAGGCCGAAGCCTTTAGCCTAAGGAGAATTACTCACACATAGAGATGAGATCAACAATCACAAACATTGTACTGAAAATCATAAGATTGATAGCAATAGTCTTACAATGTCACCAATCAAAGAAGAGATCTACTATTACAAGTGGTGGAATATGGCTATGGAGATGGAGAAGGGTTTGGAGATCTGGAGGCGGCTGGAGATCTGTGGCAGAGACTTTTTGGCGAGTTCTGGCTTGTTTTCTCGTCGCCCGAGGCTTCTTTATATAGGGGTCCCTTCACGAAAGTTATTCCGTTTGCCCTAACGGTGGTGCCGCCAACTATACGACCGGAGCTATACAGCCGGAATTTTTGCTCCGGTGTATTGTGTGTCGTTAATGCGTCTGCCTCCATTGTTCGGCTCTTGGTTTCTGGTGGTTGTTGGAAATCTCGTATCTTTGACTTTAATGTAGTGATTCCCTCCTTTAAATGACATTATCTACGCAGGAAAAATAAAAAGAAAGGATTGCATACCACTCTGAATATTAGCATTAGTAGCAGGGTTTAGAGAGATATTTCATCAAGAATATGCTTAATATCGAGTTTAAATGTGGATGTACATGGCTATATTTCAGAGCCATCAACCTCCCCAAGATTAAACTTGATCATCTCGAGCAAGAAAACAAAAATCAAAAAGGAACTCAGTATTTAAACTGAAATAACGAGATTGTGATCTTACTCATGATTAATAGTCTAATGTTTCCTCCACTTCATAAATCTGAAAAACTTCAGCATAGATAAAGTAATGGCAAGCATATCATACGGGTTTCATGCATCCTTATAGTGCAGCAAATTTATTGTAAACATGGATGATTCAAAATGAGTAAACTTTATTCCATGTCAAGTAATCAACTCATAGGCTTGCCTTTCAATAGTAAAGTATAATCATGTAAATTAAGAGTGTGAGAGTTGTCATGAAAAGCATATATACTAGAGTATCTCAATTCTCACACATCAATGAATCAATACTTTGCAAGCACTACTTGTCTATTTATTGTCCTTCAAGAATTTCAGTTTTTAAGTAATTGAGAGCATGCTAAAGATTTTTATTAGTTTATCGGGTTGTGATGGACACTCCTGGCATCACCAAGGTTTTTGTTCCTTTTGCATAATGATTACTCATAATAGCCAGAGGAGTGATTCCATCATGATTATAGCTACCTAGGAGTGCCAAGAATCTTACCCACTATAGCATTGCTGCTACAAGTGTTTAATCATCTCATAGCCGAAATCTAGGAGTTTCCTCCATGAAGATCGTCTGTTGGCCAGCGGAGTTGTTGACATCCCATGAAGTTTGACACGCGTAAAGCTATATCATTCTTATGATTAACAAGTCAAACTTTGGCACGCTCACAAAAACCGCTAAACATTAATTCAATCGAACAAATACTTTTAAACAGAGCTATCAAGTCAATTAACATTTTCAGTGGTGTTTGTCTCTAGAAATAAACCTTCAACAGTAAGCACTACAACACCCAAGCCTTCAATTGTGAGACGTTTTCTTATTACAATTGTTTAGCAATTTATAGGCAAGACTTGGTTAATTACGAGAGCTGGAACAAAATGAGCCCAATTAAATACCCATGCAAACGACAATCTTACAACGATAAAAAGACTCACTCCACCAATATAATATCTCAACATTTACTACTAACTAGCATGGGTTTCTCAAACTTCAAAAGTGGGGAGTCATAAGGCATACGTCTCATGTTTGGTTCCACTTCTCTCTTCCTTTTTTATTTGTTTCTTGGAAACTCGAAGTCGATCACTCTCCTTGAAATATATGAAGACCTCGAGGCGGAAAGAAACGAGAGGAAAATAAGGAAAAATGGAGAAATCTTTTTGTGATTTTTAAGAGAGGAACTTTAAAGAATAGAAAATTGGCGGCAAAGCTCGGCTAGAAAATTTCAAAAGCAAAAACGGGAAGAACTAAGGATAAAGTGTTGGGGAAACCAACACGAGTGCTTATAAACTCAAATAAAAATGCAACCTCGAAATAAATAAAATCAAATAAACGCCAAATAAAGATACATGAGGAAACTTCCCCAAGCTTTGGCTTTTGCAAGCCCTTCAAATCATTGTGGTGGCAGGAAAAAGTCGTTACTCCAGTTTGCAAATTGAGTTGAGAGGTTACTTGTTGATTCCTGGAGATTCAAAGAAAGGTGTGCATCCTCTCCATAGTCACTCCAAGTCCTTGGAAATCTTGGTATGTGGTGAACTAGGTTTGTGGCTGCTCCTCTTGATAAGGAACTTCTTGCTCCTCTTCTTGGTCCTCGTCCTCTTCTAGAATTTCTTCCTTGGGTTGGTGTTGCTCAACCTGCGAATCATATAGAAAACATCCTTCCTTGATAGAGAAAAGACCATTAGGCATAGTAGCGGGATACGCCCAGCTCCAGCAATATGCAGGTAATAAGCACCACCTCTCCTAGTGAGCATTCCACAGGACCTCAGGGTGGAGAAATCAACACGTGTCTCATCTAGTACAGGTTGCAACTCACCTAGATCGATGTCTACGGCAGTGGCAAGCAAAGTGATGACGCCTCCTCCTGTGATTGGCCCTTGGCTTTGGGAGGCTTGGTGCTCCAGGTAGCGCACAAGGATGGCACCCAAGTTGAGTGACAGGTTGCAGTTGATGTAAGCATCCTTTGCGAGGACTAGGATGTCCTCCTTGTTGAGTCTTGTGAACTCATTACGTGCCTGCAAGGTGTTAGCAATAACATAGAACAAGTAGCAAATTGCAGGATGTTGAATATTCTTCTCCTTGTTTATTCTACTAGTGAAACTCATTCCATTATAGTATTGATCAGGGGAAGGACTTAAGCTAGTAAAGGATGCGCGTAAAGCATTAACATCATTGTTTGGAAGATTAAAATATGCGCACCATTCATGTAATGTTAAAGTGTAGTTGTAAGAAATAGTATCCTCTCCTTTCCATTATTTAATGGTGCTTTGCAATGAACTAAGAAATTCAATGATTAAGCGGCGATAAGTAGGTACATCATTGTACACAAAGTTTTGCAGGCCAGCTCTATTGCAAAGTAAATTAAAGTCATCAGAAATACTGAGTTGGTTCAATATAATGGGGCAAGCCCACTTGGTGGCCTTCACTTCACGGTTCTTGATCCTGTTGAAGCGATCACGATGGGCCTCATCCCTGAACTGTATCCCCATGCGTTCCTGAGCGGTAACCTGAGAGGCGCTAGTGGTGGCACGAGCACGAGTTTGGCTCCTTGTGTTCATCATCTAAAACATTGAAGAAAGGCAAAAATAAACTTTTTGATCCAACTACAGTAAGTGCATCATATTCCTCATCATAGCATACTAAAGAATCTCCTCAAGATAATAATCTAGGCAAGAAAATCATGGCAATTGGTTCATAGTAGGTCTTACCCTAGATTGATAATGGCAATAAATCGAAGATGAATTTGCAAAAATTAATTGGAGCATCGGAGGAGAAACATACAATAGATCACTTGTGTGCAAGGAAATCGAATGAAAATGAGTAAAGATGGAGATCCCTTGAGGTTTTGAGAGAGTTTGGACGTAGAAGAAAGAAAATGGATTCAAGTTTTGGAGTTGGAAGTACCTTCTCGTGCGATTTTGTGGTCACACGCAACTATACGGGCGCAACATGTGTTCCCGTCGTATAGTTGGCGTTCTGTCAAAATATTAGGGTTTCCTCCTGGCGGCGCAGCTATACGGACGCAACTATACGGGCGGAACAAAATGTTCCGGCCATATAGTTGGTCGTTAAACTGTCTGTCCCTGCGAAAAAAAATTGCAAAGGCATCAATATCTATACGACCGGAACTATACGGCCTTAATTTTTATTCCCGCCATGTAGTTGGTCGTTAAACTCTCAGTACATATGAAAAGAAATTTTATGGAGGCATTGATATCTATACGACCGGAACTATACAGCCAGAATTTTTATTCTCGCCATAGAGTTGGTCATTAAACTCTCAGTACATATTGTAGAAAAAAATTCGATGGCAAAGATATCTATATGACCGGAACTATACGGCCGGAATTTTTATTCCCGTCGTATAGTTGGTCATTAAACTCTCTATGTGCATCAAAAAATTTATGTTTCTTTGTAAACTATTTATTTTCCTATAACTTAGTGATATACCTTGTTTTTGACAGAAAATGGACAGTAAATATTGTTGGCCAACAATAGCATGAATAAAGTAGACTCTTTATTAAACATGAACTAAAACTAAAACTAAAAATTTAACTCAAACCTTTATTTCACATGGGTTGCCTCCCATGGAGCGCTCTTTTATGGTTAATAGCTTGACCTTGATGATACTCACTTGGGCCAGATGAGTGGAACACCCACTCTGAAGTAATTGGCCTTCAAAGTGATGGACTCCTTCTCGTCATGTTTGGCTTTCTTCTTCCTGGGGAAATGAATAACAAAAGGATCTCGCGAAGGCTATTGCAACTTCACGTTACCTTCATGAAGGTTAATTAAAGACTTTATAGTTCTCAAGAATGGACAACCTAGTATTATAGGAGCAATAGTATCTTCAGGCATGTCAACTATAACAAAATCAATGAGACAGCCTTTGATGTAAACTAAAGTGTTCTCCTTAATCCCTATAGTTTGTTTGTAGGTAGAATCTGCTAGATGCAATTTTAACTTAGTAATTTCAAAGGATCCAAGATTTAACTTGTTAAAAACTCTTTGGAATTCTTGAGACGCTTGCTCCTAGATCACAAAGTGCAACTATCTCATTGGTTCCAATCTTTATCTTAATAGTAGGCTCAAATATGTCATCTAGTTTAACAGGTAACTTTTCAGCAATTTTCTTGTATTCTTCTTCGAGCTCATGTACCCTAATTGCTACTTGATCAACAAAGTATTGATACATGGCTTCATCATTACCTTCACTTACCGGAATTTGGACGTTGATCCTCTTTAAAAGATCTTCGATGGTGTAGCTTGGTGAAGGGGCATTACTATAATCTAGTTCTTCAGGTTTGTCCTTTTGGATCCTCGTCATTTTGAGTTCTTCAACATGATTGGGCTTAGCTTTACCTGAAAATTTAACTAGAATGAGAGTTTGACTCTCGGTTATCTTACCTAGTTGTGCCTCAATGATCCTTGTTCTTTCTTAAAGGGCCTGCAAATCATTTCTCAAACTAACAGCTTGGTTAGATAATTTACCAAGCATAGCATCATGGTTCTCTGTAATTTTATCTAGAATATTATTTTGTTCATTTTGTGAGTCTATGAAAGACTACCATTACTAGTTCCCATACTATTATGAGAGTTACTTGTAGGACTAGCATAATGTTTCTAAAAATTAGGATTGTAACTCTTCTTCCAAGCAGGGTTATGATCATTACGAGCTACGAAGTCTATTTCTTCTAAGTTTGTTTCGGGGGTGGCTCTTACCTGAGTTTCCTTACCTTTTACGGCTAGTATGATCTCATCCAACTTAGCATTGAGATCTCTGTTCTCTTGTGGTGATACAGAGTTCACCTTCTTCGTGTTTGATCTTTCCACATGCCATTGGGCATGGTTGTCTTGCATATTGTATAGAAGCTGCTTTGCTTTGGTAATGTGTTTACCCCCCTCCAGCTGCAGTATCAAGCATAGACTTAGACACAGGATTAAGAGCATTGTAAAATAAATGGAGGATTAACTAATCTTCCATCCCATGACTAGGACAGTTTCTTAGGCATTCTTTCACCCTCTCCCATGCAAGCGCTAGTGGCTCACGCTCTTCCTGTCTAAAGCTAGTAATATTAGATTGAAGTTGCATAGTCTTTGCAGGTGGGAAAATTTAGTCAAAAATAAATAAGTACATCTCACGCATGATGTAATAGTATTTTTAGGCAAAGATAGCAACCATTCTTTAGCTCTCCCTCTTAGAGAGAAAGGAAATAGACACAATTTGACTGCATCAGGGTCAACATCTTTTATATGCATCATATCACATATTTTAGTGAAAGTATTTAAGTGCATACTTGCGTCTTCAACAACAAAGCCTCCAAATTGATTATGTTGAACCAAACTCAAGTAATGGGGCTTAATTTCATAGTCATCAACAGCGATTGCTGGCTGAGTAATAGGAGTACACAAATAATCATTATTGGGAGTAGCAAACTCCCCAAGCTTATTTTCAGCCATACTTCCTATGTTTTTGGGTTTTCTTAGATTAAAAATTATAACAGTAAAAGCAATAATTTAATGACTAACTAATTTTTTTGGTTTATCAAATAAAGACTAAAAGCAAACTTACAAAATTAAAAACAAGAATTAAAACTAGCAAGGTTCCTAATAACCTCACTAGGGTAGCTATTGCTTCCCCGGCAATAGCGCCAAAAAAGGGTTGAGACCTTCGATCCGGATTACGGATGTTGTATAGCTTCTTTTTCAGTAGTAGACCTAGGTTATCGAATCCACGGGGAAGCGAATGCATAGTGAAGTTACTTTAATGGACCTTTGAGAGTATTAGAATTCCTTTTGTGTTTTTACCAGACCAATAGCTTTCGTCTTTTTGTTGTTGTCGATGATGGAGAGAGAGGGCCTAGGGCATTCGGTTTCACCTGTAGCTATGCAAAACATCTGATGGAAATAAAAGATAGAAATAAAGTATGCATGTACTTATTAGGGCAAGATAAATTATTTGTGGGCAGTGCATCCATAATTGCTATTGCCTCTGCAACCGCTTATAGCAATAACCTACTAGTCTCATCCATAGAAGAAAGAGAACTAATGATATGCATAGTGATGTCACCGTTAATCCCAAGGAAATCCCTCACATACAGCCGTACTATCCCTTCTGTCACTAGGGTTCCCAATATGCAGATAAGTCATGACTCATACTCCCTATACCTGGCTCAACCCTCAGGGTCTTGGGTCCTGAAAAGTCCTTGAATTGAGGCAAGAGATGATACAATAATAATCATGTCATACAAACTAATACATGATCCCATCTATGATAAATGACATGCACAATTGCTACATGGCTAGGTCGAAGCCCATGGCCCAATGAGAATTACTCACACATAGAGATGAGATCAACAATCACAAACATTGTAATGAAAATCATAAGATTGATAGCAATAGTCTTACAATGTCACCAATCGAAGAAGAGATCTATTATTACAAGTGGTGGAATATGGCTATGGAGATGGAGAAGGGTTTGGAGATCTGGAGGCGGGTGGAGATCTATGGCAGAGACTTTTTTGGCGAGGTCTGGCTTGTTTTCTCGTCGCCCGAGCCTTCTTTATATAGGGGCCCCTTCATAAAAGTTGTTCTGTTTTACCTAATGGTGGTTGTGCCAACTATACGACTGGAGCTATACGGTTGGAATTTTTGCTCTGGCCGTATAATTGGTCTTTAAAGCGTTTTCCTCTGTTGTTTGGCTCCTGGTTTCTTCTTGTTGTTGGAAATCTCGTATCTTTGACTTTAATGTAGTGATTGCCTCCTTTAAACGACATTATCTACGCAGGAAAAATACAAAAGAAAGGATTGCATACCCCTTTAAATATTAGCATTAGTGGCAGGGTTTAGAGAGATATTTCATCAAGAATATGATTAATATCTAGTTTAAATGTGGACGTAGATGGCTATATTTTAGAGCCATCAGCCAACAAGCTAAAACTTGATCAATAGGTGTGGTTGGAGGGCATTGGAAGCTTGGCTACATTATGGATAATTGAGGCATCTTCATTTATTATATTGTCTCAAGCCAAGTCATTTGTATTATCATGCTTCTATCATATATCTAATGTGCCTCCTTCTGATAACATGTGCTTAACTCACTTACATTGAACGTTACTTGCTCCCTTGTGCATGTGTGGTTTTGTACCTTGCATGTGTATGTATATGTTGTGCTTCCCTCATAACTTTATTGAGTTATCAAGTATATTTGTGTATGTTGTTTTTCACACCATGTATTTGTTTCTTGGTTTGGAGCCTTTGCTGAATTCATTTGGTATCTTTTTGGGCTCTTGCGAGAGATTAATGGACAATTCCATTTTGGGGGAGTGTTATGCTTGGGCATTCCACAACCTTAAAATATGTGTACATGTGGAATACCACTTAGTATTGATATTGGAATATTATTTAGTCTCTATGTGGTATGTATTTTTGTTGATGATTTCAAGCCATATAATGTCCATTAATTATCTCCATTTTGATATGTTTACCTCTTCTTGAGATTTCTTAGGTTATCACATTATGGGGGAGTCATATGCTTTGTGCGTATTACAAACCTAGAAAATGTGGACATTTGAGGTGGTGTCACTTAGAATTAATATTGATATTTATCTAGCTCCTAAGTGGCACATTTACCACAATCAAGTTCAAATTCCCTTGGATTGCTTTTATTTCTCATCTTTTGGATCTTGTTTGTGAGAGTTTTTCTTGATATGTGTTTCCTCATATGTGGACCTCAATATCCTCCATGGAAGCCATTTGCTTCTAGTTACTTTAATCTTTAATGATTGTGCGACTATTTGGAGCTATCAAGCATCTCTCTTGAAGCATCAAGCTTAATTTTTATATCTTGTTACATTCTTATTTGTGTGAATATGATAATGATATCCTTGCAAACTACCTCGGGTAAATTTTCCCCATAATTATTGTCATTGGACAAGTGGTACTCCATATATGGTAGAATTTGTTGATCATGTTCACTTTGGCATTTGCTTTTCTTTGTCCTATCTTTGGCCAAGAAATTTTTTTATTTTACTCCCATGTCTTCCTTGCCTCTTGTGGATCTTTTTAGTTTATTGGTATTCTCATGTGTTTTATTTAATGTAGGTAGTGGTGATGATCTAATTTGTGTGCATTTTGCATTCAAAAAAAATTATATATAATGCACCATTCATGGGGAAGCTCTACTATATTATTTAGAACACTCCCTTTTGTGCTTGGAAGTTTGATCTTTTCTTTTGGTACTTTGTGCCAGCATGAAAAGTGTAGAGAGTTTGGTTTATGTGTTTTAACCATGCTCTTTTGGGAGTTGGTTTTGTCTCATTCTTTGTTACTTGTTTTCATCTTTTAGAATGACATAAATCCTTGAGAATTGGTGTTTTTGTCTATCTTTTGCTCTTTGGCTTTTGCCTTGTTCATTTGTTGAATTTGTGTTCCTTCATGTGTTGATTTGGCTCTTTGATACAATTTTGACACCTTTTGTCATGTCACACTCTTGTGTGTGACTTTTTGATTTACTTGGTTTTTTTTCAAATTGTATCTCATTTATGGATCTTGAGAGTCTTGTGCATGCATATTTACTACATTTTTATACTATGGCATGCTTGCTTTCTTGATCCAATATGTAGGGGATTCTCGACCAAATCCTATCGGCTAAGATGTGCATATGAAATTCAATTTCATATCAATATGCACATATTTATGTGGAGGCTCTCCTATGTATTGTAGTTTTAGTAACTACTTTGGACCCAATTTGTTTGGGGACCATAGTGTACTTAATTGTGTTTTAGGTACATTGGAGATATATTGGGTGCTTATATCTTGAACAAGGAAGAAGTGGTGACTACATGTCAATTGGATGCAAGCTAGGATGATCAACGAATTCATATCCACTATGTCCTACCAATTATATATCGGTAACAAGTATCTCTCTCATGCATACATATCTTGTTTCCAACCTTTTGTAGGTTGCTTGTTGGCATGAATTTGTGTTTCTACAAATGTTATGGTTCTTATTTTGGTTTTTGCAAGTTCCCTATATTAAAAATGTGAGTATGTTGAGATGAGTGCATATAATTGGGACTATTCAAAATCATGCTAATGATTCACCATTCCCAAATATGCCAATCTAGCAACTTTATTGCCTATCATTTCCTCATTTACTCTCGTGTGCAATAGTGTGTATTTTGCATAGTTTATTTCTATTAGTGATACTTGTTTCCTTTCTCCATATATTCCAACTATCCCCTTCTTCCCTTGGTAATATTTGTAATGCATGTAGTGTGTTGGTGTTGGAAGTTCATTGATGTATAATAAGATATATTTGACCCTTTGGCCATGATTTGAAGCAAAAAATCTTATTGGTATAATCTATGACTTCCTTTTGCTTTTCATGTGCTTTCTTGAGTATCTACTTTATGTGTTCATGTTTCTTTGTGGGCATATGTCTTTGTGATATTTTCCACCTAGAAACTTATACGCACAAGAGAATATAATTTTTTGATTATTTTCCTTGGAGTCCACCTTTTATTTCATTTTGAGTCTTTGGTGGCTTCCAAATTTATTTGCCAATGAGTGATTGTACCATTTGTTTGCATCTTTGAGCACTCATATTTGATCTCTATCTCCTTGTATTATTAAATGAGTTTGTAGGAGTGAGGATTCCATGATTGTGCACTTTGTTTCCAAATACAATTATTATAATTGGTGCATAATCCTTGGGGAGCTTCACTAACTCACTTAAGAATGCTCATTTGCCTTTCTCTTTGTTTGAGGTTTAAATGTCTACGAGGGAGTGAGGATTCCATATTTGTGCATTATGTATTCAAATGATGATTCTATATTGTGCACAAAGATTGTGGAGCTTCCCTATTTCATTTAAACACTCATTTGTTCATATCATAATATCTTGTTATTTTCTTTTGGTATCAATTGTTGTTGTCAATTCGTATTTTTGGGTATTTTGGGTTGCTCGCTTCATTTGTTGAAGTTATTCACTTTTTATTTTCTTTTTTCATCCTTTGGGTCCTCAATATAGTTTGATTTCCTCTCAAGTATTCATCATAGGATATGTGCACATGTACACCTTTGGAGGAAGTCTCACTATATTGGCCGTCTAGAACTTTTTCACCATTTTGGGAATCAATGCCAATGGGGGAGAAGTTTTAGAGGGTTTAAGGGAAGTTGTTTTATGCTTTGAGTTTCTTCTTAAGCATTAGCCTTGCATGCTCTTGAATCTTTATTGTTGATTGACATGTTGAATATATAGAGGAAACTCGACGATCGATAATGGTTGGCAATCTATGCAATGAAATTAAAGTTCATCACACATGCATAGATTGTGGGGGAGTTTTCTCTATATATTGTGGTTGTACCAACATCACATACCTCTGTAGTACTTGATGTTGGGGCAACCGTTTTGTTCGTTAAATTCCATATTTAAACCCTCTCAAAGGGATGGTCATCAATTACCAAAATGGGGGAGATTGAAAGGGCATGTATGCCCCATGTGTGGTTTTGGTAATTAATGAAAATCTCTATGGCCTAATGTGTAAATTGAGTTCCACTTGTAGATTTATCCATTGGCATCGCTTGGACCATGTGTTGGTTTCAAGGTTGAAAAAGAAGAACAACAAGATCAAGTATGTCTTGAAGAAGAAAATGATGGAGTTCCTTATAGCTATCTTCAAGACATTATCAAGGATTGAAGGGAAAGCTCATGGTGCGCCACCTCTAGAAAATATCATGCTTGAAGCTTGCCATCCTTGGCGATCATGGAGTGATGAATACAAGTTCAAAGAAAAGGTTTCCCCATGGAGTATGGGGAGTTATTCGCAAGTCTTCATCAAGCATGAGAAATCAAGAAAGGTGATCCATCTTGATAAGGACAGGACAGTCTTTATCAAGCTCAAGTGGAATTCTCAAGTCAAAGGTATGATCTTGATAGGCTTTCTATTTTACTGGTCTCTTGTAGTGTTGGGAGACCGGGTTTAGGATAGATAGTCGCACTATCAAGAGGGGCTCTTGAGTGAGCAGCTCGTTCGTATCTTTCGGAGAGAGGTCAAACCTTTGCATACATAGAATCATAATTCTTGGTTGTTATTTGGTTCTTTTCCATGTTAAGATCTAGAGCTTGTGGTTATCTTCATAACAAGCTCTAGTTCATCAAAAACGGATTTCCCTTCCATATCCTATTACGTTTCTTATCTTGCGGGTTTTCTAGCTCCACACCTTGGGAGATATCTCACATATATATTCATGATATTTTCTCCCTTGGTGATACCCAATATTTAACCTTTCGTTGGATTCTGCTCTTTATTATCTTTCCAACAAAATTGGTTTCATCCCAATTGGAGTTTTCAAGCTCAACTTCTTGTGTTTTGGGTTTTGAAGGTTTTATCGGTTCATCGCTTGTGAGAGGTCATAACTTTCTCCATTTTATTTTTATACTCCCTTGTTGGAATATGATGTTTCTTTGCATAATCTTTTATAGATTTTTGTTCTCTTCAAAACGAGCCCAAGATCACCAAAATTGGAGTCTAGAGTCAAATGTTTTTGAAGTTTTTGTGCAATGTTGTCCAACGTTTTTGATTGAGCGGTAGTACCGCCCCAAGATCCATCAAAAGTTCCGGCGAAAACTTGTTTTTGTTCATTAAATTGTGTTTCAATTTACGGGTAGTACCGGTGGGACACCAGTAGTTCCGGTGGCGTACGGAAATGACCCAAACTGGCAGATTTCTCTTGCCATATGTAAGGCCCCCTCTTCCCTAATGTTTCCCCAACTTTGGAGGTCATTTTGCTAGCTCTTGCACTCTCTCTCTTCCATTATTGACCTTCAAAAGCTTTCCCTCTCCTCTTTTCCCTCCTATGATTCTTGCATCTCTTTGAGGGATTTGAGAGAGAAGATCTATATCTACATCCCCACCTAAACAAATCTCTTATTTGTGAAGGAATACTTGGGATCTTGATCTTGAAGAGTTTTGTGTTCTCCCCTTGTGTTCTTACTCCCTTATTCCCCAATAGATTTTGTAGATTTGGTGGAATTTGAGAGTGAAGGACTTTCCTCTTTCATTTGGTGCATAGGTTTGAGTTCTCCTCAGAGATTCGGTGAGTTCAAGCTCTTGGGCTTGTTCTCTTCGGTTCTTGGAACCCTAGACGGTTGTGTGGAGTTGTGCTGAGTTCTTTGGGCCTCCAATTGAGTTGTGGATATTCCTCAAGCTTGTGGCCTTGTGGCATTGTTCTTGGGGGCTCCAATTGTTGTGGAGTTTCCTCAAGCTTCTAGCCTTTGTGACATTTCTTGGAAGCCCTCGAATTGAGTTGTGGAGATTTCCCCAAGCCTTGTACGGGTTCGGTGACCATCCTCAAGTGTCACATAGTGGATTTTGAGTAGGCCTTTGTGGAAATATCACGAGAGAATAGGGTGAGCCTTTTGTGGCGTCGGTGAGTCGCGTGCCTTCGTATCTCGGGGTGACGCCTTGTGTGGCGTTGGGTGAGCATCGAGCCACCACACCTCGAGGTGAGTCAGTTGTGGTGTACGAAGTACATTACGCCATCACACCTCTCCAACGCAGATGTAGCTTCTTTGGAACTGAACTTCGGGAAACAAATCATCGTCTCCGCGTCCATCGGTTATCTCTCAACCGAGATATTTACTCATGCAATTTACATTGCGATAGCCATCGTGCTTGAAGTATTATATCTTGCTATCACCTTGTTGCTTTCCTTGCTTAGAATAGGTTGTTGGTGCACTTAGTGAACCTAGAGGATATATGTTTTGGGTAGATAAATTAAACGATAAGTTTTATTCCGCATTTATGAGAGCCTAAAATGTAATAATTTTAAAATGCGTATTCAACCCACTACAAGAAAAGTTTCCATCCGTAACGAATTGGCCCGATAGTCATCGTAAAAGGAGCGTCTTCCGCGACGAAATTCTCGGCTCGGCCGTGGCCGATGGAAAACTTTTTTTCTGGTTTCGTGGCCCTCTACTAGGACTGATCTGCTAAAAACGTGGAGGAAGCTCGGCCAGTGCGTGGCAGAAGCAAGATTTTCGTTTCCTCGTGCGATGTTGACTCGCCGAAGTCTTTTGAGGCGTGTGGGTCCCGGACGTCGGTGTCTCTAGCGGACCATACTTTTCGGTCGCGCCTCCCTGATTTGAAATCGATAACGTAGCTCGAGACGTCTGCCGTTTAGTCAGGCTGCTAGGTCCCACATGCCACCCTCTCATTAGAAGGATCGTGTGTATGATGGAATTTTTTTCCTTCGCTCACACTACCCTTTTGCGAAGTTGATAGCGCTGCTCGACGCATCTACCATCTAATCAACCTCCTAGGACCCACATGTCATCCTCTCATTAGCAGAAATGTGTGTACATATGATGTATTTTTTTCCTTCGCTGGCGCTACCCCGTTCCGAGTTGATAGCGCTGCTCAACGCATCTACCGTTTAACCAACCTCCTGAGCCCCACATGTCATCCTCTCATTAGAAGAAACATGTGTATGATTGATTTTTTTCCTTCACTCGCGCTACCCTGTTCCGAACTTGATAGCGATGTTCGATACATCTACCATTTAATCATGCTGCTAGGCCCCACATGTCATCCTCTCATTAGAAGAAAGGTGTGTATGATGGACTTTTTACCCTCTGTCGCGCCTTCGTGTTCCGAACTTGATAGCTTTGCTCTCTGCATCAGCCGTTTATTCAGGCTAGTGGGTTCTTTATGCCAGCCTCACATTAGAAGAATCATGGGCATCTCAATTTATTAAATGCCAGATAATGGAGTAGTTTCTTAAAAACATGGCTAGGCGGGTTTTTTGTTTTTGCTTTAAAGGGAAATTCCAAAAAGGCCGAATTAAACATTTTGGGTTATTCTTAATCTACTATAATCAATGGGCTATACTCCATGTGCTATTCTCCATGGGCTCCTTGATAAATATTTAAATGGGTTGTCGTCAACAAGTCCCCTGACCCCTACAAGGCCGAATTAAATTGTTCCGGGCTAAAGAGGTGTCAAATGGGCTAGTTTTACCTCCTCTTTAGTAAAACTTGCATGGCTCGGCCGGATTCGGAACACAGACCTCACTACCGGAGGGAAAAAGAAATGATAATTGTTTTGACATATATTCGTGTAAAAATATCTAAAGAACACGGGACACAGACCGTGTGCGCCAAAACTGGACAGTTATCCAATGACTTCACTTGGTACCCTCTCATTTCTATCCAAAACACATCCAAAGGTTCCGATGACACACAGGAAAAATCTCTAGTGCAAGCAGCCCAGCAGCAACGACATAAATTTTTTTACAAATTCAGTAGCATTTGAAAGATCCAGTAGTACAGAATAAGACAGAAAAAATATCGACAGATTCTTAGTTCATATTCAGCAGCACTTGACTGATTTTGCATCATTCCAAAGTGATTGTTTTAGCTGTACAGACACTGAAACTCAATAGCAGTACAGAGAGAACCTGTTCATGTTTCAGCTCTAAAAACCTTGTCGCACGATCAGTTTGCCCTTTTCTCCAAACACACTCGATCATTGGAGCAAGCATAACTGACGATCAAGTATGCTTTTGTGTGCATACCTCCTCTTCACATTAAGACCAGTGTGACCCCCATATATATGCATCCCAAAATGCCCAAGCCTCATCTAGATTGTGACAAAGCCAGTTTAAAAAGGAAAGCAAGACCATCTATTGCACTTGATCTAAACAAGTACCAGTACATCAGTATTAGTTCTAGAAAATACCTTAGTAATAGTATCGACATAACACTTGACAGATTGAGTAAAAATATCTACAGATTCCCAGTTCATATTCAGCACGACTTGATAGATTCAGCAGAATTTCAAAGTGACTAATTCAGCAGTACAGAAAATGGCCAAAAGAAATGACAGATTCAGCAATGAAGACATTGATATTCAATAGTTGTAGCAAGGCCATATTCAGCACTCGATCGGTCGATCTGAACAAGTACCACTACATATGTATACTACGAAATAGATTAGCAATAGCAAGTTAAGACCTCCATACAAAATACTCGGCATAACGCAACAACGTGTCAAGTGTTGGCCGGGTAGCACTTTCTTTCCTGCCCGTTACCCTTTCCTTGTCACACTATCGCCTGTGGGCCCACTATGTTAGTAGCGTACATTGGAAATAGGTATACATTGCCGCAAACTTGTTCCACCTCTCCCATAAAAAATGAATCTATCACCTACATAAAGTAGTAATTAATTAGTACGACATTACATATCTTAACATTGGGATAATCACAAAACATATTTAGATGTTTTATCTCACTTTTGAAACTTGTTGATGCAATACTCCTAATCCACAGGGAATTCTGACGAACTATTCAGAAGCTGCCAGGTAACACCGCGGCTGTGATAGGTACGACCTAAGCCCTTCCAGGGCGACTTCGGCCTACGATGGCCTGCTCATCAGCTCAGATGTCGCCACCATTTTGACCGCATGGAGCTCATGCCACAGAGATAGCAACCAAATCTTCACCTTGTACCGCGGTGATTCGCATGCCCCTGAACTGATGAACCTGGGGGATATGACGATGTTCGTGGTGTGGCCATCAATTTGGGCGATGAACATGGTGCCCTCTTTCCTGATGCCGATGATATCCGCTCTTCGCGAGCCCCTTGTGGGCACCGGCTTAGACAGCTCCTAGTGTTTGTGGCTATAGGGCATTATGGGTGGAGTCCTCGAGTGGGAAACTCTGAGGTGGTGGACAAGCTCTACCATAGGTGTTAGCTCTACCGACGAGGTGATGAACTCGCATCTAGGATCTATGTAGACTTGTTGGTTGTGAAAGCACCAGATTATATGGTCGTAGACATCGTTGTAGGGGACGAATGTCCCGCAGTGGTCGTTGGGGCATTTGCTACCTTTTCTGCCCGTGACTTGGTGGTACAGCTCCTTGGAGCATGCGACCAGCTGGGCGGCGCTGGTAGTGTCCAGACGCATAGCAATTTCGTTGAAAACATCGTCGCCGACCTTGCTCCAGACGCCATGTAGTGGGTTGTGCGTCGATTGCGACATCGAGATGGATTGGGGGGAAGAGGTTGGACCAGAGTATGACTATCGGGGGACTTTTGGAGAGGGGTGGCATGCGGCCTGCAAGATTCGATGTAGCGGGTGAGGAAAATGTGTGAAGCGTGCACTGGAGATGATCCCAAATGCGGGGCCAGGCGGCATTGGCGAGTGGGTATAAAAATAGCCGAGATGGGGAAGATGGGATGGCTCTTTGAACGAGTTTTTTTTGCAAGGCCTCTGGAGCTGCATACAGGACGCCGATTAGCTTGGCTTGCATGCTGCAGTGCACTAAATTAACCATATGAAATCCTGGCGCATTTTATAGCTAGGCCGGGACGCTTCCGTGCCCTAAATTAACCATGTCACAACATGGGCCATTACAGCTAGGCCGGCACGCTGTCGTGTACACCGACTAGAGTTACTACTGCTGTCATGTTTGACTAGATGATGTTTGTTTAGTTTGCTAAAAAGGATTATATTGTAGGGCTGGACTATCAAGCAGCTCGACCCGTTAAGGTTCGGCTTGTTAAGGCTCATGCTCATTAAGGCTCAGACCATTAAACTCGTTAAGGATAATGAGCAAAAAGTAAAGCTCATCTCGGTTCATTAGGTGTTAACGAGCGCTCACGAGCTGCTCGTTATGAAAATGTATCAGCCTTAGACAGAGGCATACCGATAATTAAAAACGACAGTCGGCAGGGTTCGGTCAGTGCCATGGTTAGCAGATCCAGATCGAGAAGATGGAGATCGGGTATGCAGTGGGAGATGACGAGTTGACCAGACAGATGAGAAATATTCTGAATCGATCGGGGGTGTCTAGGGTAAGTTTTTTAGTCGGTTGCTCTCGCTCCTGGATTGATCAGTCTTACTCAATGGGCTAGATGTTTGCCTTAGATGGGCTGCCAGATTAGACATGTAGCAACATAAGTGGGCCTTACCTTGGTTCTTACCGAGCTTAACGAGTAGCTCACGAACATCGTTAACTCGATCGTTTAGCTCGTTAAGGATATCGAGCAAAAGCTGCAGCTTGGCCAAGATCGTTAAGGAAACGAGTCGATTTGGAATGACCCGAGCAAACGAGTGCTCATTAAACTCATCGAGTTTCGAGTTTTATGTCCAGCCCTAATACTTTAGAACGGGAGGTAGTACAATACTAGCAGTTTTGCTGCAAACATAGAACAATAAATACCTCCACATTGGATCCTAGCACGATTAAGTACCACGGTGTTCCAACAGGATGCATGATAACGGAAGGTGTTCAAGCACCTCTTTACATAATAGTTATAATTAGAAGCAAACAGTCACTACATTAATACACCTACGATATAGTAAATTGTCCATCAAATGAGGGGTGATAACCTGCACATCTGATCACCTTCTCGTAGTTATCATGATCAAGAACTATCACCATAAAGTAAGTGGTGGCAAGCTTCTTGAATACCAGAAAGTATCCTACCTTCAAGTCATGTGCTTTGACAAAATCTAGCCATCCTTCGGTAAGGATTACCTTGACATCTTGCTTCTTTAGCTCGATGTCCCAGCTGCAGGCTCTGCATATCTTCATCTTGATGGCCTCTGGATACTCACCGTCAAACGTTAGCAAAAAGGAGTTGGGTATGCTCCGCACATCTAACCCTCCCGGTATTAACAGGATCTTGCAGAACTCGTCAGAGGTGTTCTCCACGTGGATGTTCCTGGCTAGCCACTCCATCCAGACTTCACAAGACACTCTTGTCTTCTTCGATGATGAGTCTATCCAAGCTCTTCTTGCCCGAACACTGCAAAAAAAATCCTGTGGACAGATAATGTCTCTACCAGCTGTCAATAATTGTGAAATAGTACAGTATTAGCTGATAGAGTACAATACAAGATTAGCTAAGAAAGTAAAGTGGAGCAATTTTCTTATCGAAGTACACAAATTAAAGTCTTAACTCTAGCTAACATGAATGCCGGTTATATTAGTACTACTTCCAAGGTCTAGGCATCACATTAGTGCAGTTCTTTATCGAGCAGTACAGATATCGAACACCCAGGAACAGACGACCGGACGAATAGGATGAGCTCTATATGTTGCCGATGCTAGAGATAGATACATATACTCGAAATTTTTGCAAAAATCAAGGTAGGGCAAGCCGCCCTAACTTGCCCAAATTAAATGGGACCTCTGCCCCTGAGACAAATCTAAAGCAAAACATACCGAGGGCCTCCCAAATCATCATCAATCGTGGATCAATCAATACAAAATTTGAAATTATTATGACAGTTCACCATAGATCTAGCCCCGGAACTAGCTTGCATGCATAAAATTGAACTGTAGTGTACATGCGGGTTAAATGCACTAGATGAGAACTATACTCAACACCAACCCAATGTTAACCAAGCGCTGATAAAAGCTCGACCGCATCTCATCATCAAGATCAAGGGTTCCGGGGATTATGTACATACCAGACTGTCATCGCAATGTCTGAGGGATGCAACATCTCTATAGATGAGGTTGCAGGGCCCACCGCCCGCAGCCGACCCGCCTAAGACGAGTAAGTTGTGGCGGTGGTGGTCGTCAATGGAGGGAAGCACAATGGCGATTAAGGAGTGTTGTGTGAGAGAGGGTTGGGGCTGGGGCGGAGGCTGGTGAGGGAATAAATGCGGCGAGGTTACATGAATGTTGTGGACAAAGAAAACCTGGCCATCAATACAGTACTACTAATTGTCATGCAAAAATTAATTGCCTAGAAAATTGGGCACGGTAGCTTGAGTACTTGAATAGGGAAACATCAAACACGTACTATGAAAGTATATTATTACGTACATGGTGCCTAGTAGAAGAAATAGTGGAAATGATGTTGCAAGTTCAGATACTACAATACAGTATGAAAGTACTATGTACATAGTAATGTACATTACATGGTGATAAGTACTAGCTACAGAAATGATGTTGCGAGTGATCATAATTAGCTTTTTGGTATTTTGGTTAAACTTCAGATAGTTCTAATGAGGCAGGATTGGCATGAACCACATTGGCACCTCAAACATTTGCTCTCTATATTCTGCTCCAGTGTAATTAAGTGATGAATATATGGCAGCTCCCCCATTGACGTGCATGCGGCTCCAATCTAGAACTGGATGTGGGTGATGTTGGCAGCGCACGTGTAGCAAACACACAGTCTCCTCTAAACACTGGCAGAGCTTCGTCAACATTGGCAGAACTAGGTTCAGAGTTTGTAGGGGGATCGAGGATGAATGGATGGTTGATTCCCACAAACACTGACCTCCCTTCTAGATTATCCCTTCTGATCCAGTCCGGTGCTACAGGGTCATCCAAATTAAGGGCCCTCTGGAAAACGTGGCAGCAGAGCGAGGGATAAGTGAGCAGTTCTGTACCAGTGTATGATACGGGATTACCATGGCTACCGGTTCGTGCACGCCTGGTGAATCCACAGGATATTCCAACAAAGCTCTTCCAAGTACCAGCTGCGTAATGCAATATCTTCAGCCTCGGCATCGTCACCGGCTTGGACGTTTAACGACTCTTCAATTATTGGAGCATGTATTACACGCGGGCCTGCAAGTATACATGTGTGTGCATTTCAGTTAGGAAAAGTATCACGAATAATGCAGTTGCAAATAATTTATAAATTTTACTTTTGAATAACGGGACTCACTCCACTTGTTTGGTTCCCAGACAAGAACATCTCCTCGCGGTTCTGTCACCGCGTATATGCGATCAATAGAACCACTGATTAGACACTTGGAAATGGCATCGACATACGTTACTGGTACATGATAGTCATTTCGAAGGATAATCTAGTCCCTGTCACCAGGAAAATCTATGGTAACAATGAATTTGTGAAACACCACCATCGCGCTGTAGTGCCATTGGTTGTCAAATCTATATGGTTTATTTGCTATTTGTATCTTCAGCAGCTCGATATACGCGTTCTTGTAGAGTTAAGTGCATGGGGAGCCGGGGAAACACTGGTTACCCGATGGATAAATATCAACACGCTGCACACCTAGCAGCTCGATACGTGCCATGCTGTAGACGTTTTGGAGGTACCAGCGTCCTGGGTGCTTTTCAATCACAATCCATTCTCCGTTGGCACCAACCTAGCGACCCTTATTTTTAAATCCTTCATCATCCCATGTTCCGGGTATGTCATCATCAACTGGTACAAATGCTTCTACTGTTGGATTGTCTAGTGGCATCAGCAACGCGTCAATGCCCTAAAACAGATTTTCTTCATATATAGGGGCATGCAAGGTGTTTGACTAAGGGGGTAGTGCTAGCTAGCTTTGCGGAAAAACTACTATCTGAAAGATTCAGAAATGTGTTGAATAAATCATGAATGCATGCAAACAAACACACCAAGGAATAAGGTCTTCTTTGCATTAAACAAAAGGTGTAGGAATAGTTAAGTTTCCTATGCTGGCACAGTTCAGAGGAATGGACCAGAGGAAAAAACACAGGCAATTTTCCTATGATTGATTAACAAGATTAAGGGCCTCTTTCGATCAATGGTTTTTTTAAAACGTAGAAATAGAAAAAACACAGGATTGACATGGTAGGTACGGTAATTCATATTAGGAATTAAAAACGCAGGAATTTTGTAACAAGTGTCTTTGGATGGTGAATAGGAAATAAACACAAGAGTTTTGCAGGAATATAGTGTAAGCGCATTGGACTTCTCAAAGGAGAAATAGAATGATGTTTGAGCTCGTGTTTAGATTGTTATGGAATGGAGGGCATAGGAACTAAGAAGTGACTCCATAGAAAATTGATATCTTACAAAATCCTATGGGTTAGAATCCTCCAAAACTCATATGCAATTCTTCATATCCAACTTGGACCTCATTTTCAAATTCCTACGCGCGCAAAGAACAAGAATGAGGTCCCAAGAGACATGATAACATCATAAATATACTCTCATGTGAGGTTTGACTTTGATTTTACCATGTTTTAAAGTAATCCTATGTTTTGTATTCGTGTAAACCAAAGAGCCAACTTTTTACAGAAATCTTGTGTTTGTAAAACATATGAAATTTAAAATATAACGCCAGCCTTGATTGGCCAATACACCTTCCATTACAGGTATCAACAATCCTAATCGTTCTTGTGTTTTCAGATTAGTATGTTTGGAGGAGAGGGGGGACACTGAAGAAAAAGTCTTGGGCCTCTTTCGATCACAAGATTGAGACCACAGGAATTTCACAGGTTTGTCGGTGAAAAACAAGTGATTATAAAATGTAGGAAAACTACCTACGTGATTGGCATGATGAGAGTTGAGCCTCAAGTAGATGTTCAAATTCCTACGGGATTTAAGCATGGGTGGGGGGTTGCAGTTCACAGGAATTTCACAGGTTTGCCGATGAAAAACAGGCGATTATAAAATGTAGGAAAACTACCTACGTGATTGGCATGATGAGAGTTGAGCCTCAAGTATATGTTCCAATTCCTATGGGATTTAAGCATGGGTGGGGGGATGCAGTTCAAAAGAATTTGCGTACCATGATTCCTTTGATCCAAATTCAATCCATAGGAAAGAATCTAAGGATTCGAGTCCTACAAAAATCATGCAAAACTGATTTTTACCTTCTCGTCACGGTCTAGTGGCCATGTCTGTGAGTCAGAGTGAAGTAGGCAAGGCAAACCAAACGGGAGACCATGATCTTCCGCAATCCCTCGACGCATGCCAACCATGCCACGAGCCAGGCGAGCGGTGCTCGGAAGATCGGCGCGACCGGTGATGTTGCTTAGTGGTCCATAGTGGAGGTTGCCAAATCCCATTGCCTGGTTGTATTCATATATCTTACGCTTCATCGCTCCAGATGTCGTTCCAGGGAAGAGTACTATGGAAGGTTAGTCGGGATGGGTTGGTAGTTTCTACCTTTCTGCAAGGGTGGAGAGGGGCTACAATAGTGCACAAGCGGACGGAGCGGCAGAGGTAGACGATGAGGGGCGCGGGGCGGTTATCCTCCGGTTGTCGGATAGACTACTTCGACCCGGTATATTAGAGCAAAAGTAATGCGGGACGTTAATATAGACGCTTATGCAAAAAAGGAATAATAACAGAAAAATAGATATAGTAGTGTTTCTTAAACGCTTCAGCCTACAACGCTAGCCCCTAGTTTGAGCCGCTACTATTTTTTTCCGGTAGGTAGCTAGGGACAGCAAATCACACCGTGTCAAAGAAAAAAAGTTCGAAATGTCCTCAAATTTGCTTTGCGTGTGGGGATGGCGATTCCGCACTGAAGGAGAGATAAAACACAATTTGTTTTGAATGCATATATACTACTCCCTACGATCCATATAATGTTCTTAGATTTATCTAGATTAGAATGTATATAGTCATGTTTTCGTGCTACATTTATCTAATGGTTGGAAACTCCGAGTGGCAACATTATTACCATGACATGATTCACCCATTTACTCCCAAATATGGGAACATCACGGATGATGGGAGTACAATTTACATAAAGGACCTAAAAATGGATAAAATTACATAGAGGTCCTTACATTTAGCATGAAGCATCCTAAAAATAAGCAAGCGAAATAGTCGGGTCCGGCTACTTCTCGAGAGAGCAGAGCCATACTCTTCATACTACTTTCTCTTTGTTTGTTTTCAAAATATATGGCCAAATTTGGTGGCATGAAAATTCCTGGACATGGGATCATCATCAGCATAAAGTATGATGTAGATATGGCCATGACCTTGGTCGTTCAGCTTGAAATCCAAGAATGTTCATACTCATCGGCAACTAATAAAATTAAGTACGTTTAAATTTTACCACTTGCTTTTAGGTTGGAATTTTACATGTAAGGACATAGGGATTACATTTTAAATCAAGGACCTAAAAAGGTAAAATTTTATCGAGCTCCATACATTTAGCATGAAGCACCCTGAAATTAAGCAGGGAAAACATACATGTTTTGCTCCTTCTCAAGAGAAAAGTTGATCGAGACATACTCTTCATACTACTTCCTCTTCGTTTGTTTCCAAAATATGGCCAAATTTGGCGCCTTGCAAATTCTTGGATAGGGGATCATGAATCATCAACATAAAGTATGATGTAGATATAGCCATGAGGCCCATGACCTTGGTCGTTCTTCTTGAAATCCAAGAATGTTCATACTTATCGACAACTAATAATCTTAAATATGCTTAATTTTTTACAGTTGCTTTTAGGTTTGAATTTTACATGTACGAATGGTTGGAGTACATTTTACATTAAGAACCTAAAAACGTAAAATTACATCGAGGTCCA
The DNA here is from genome assembly GCA_910589775.1 of Avena eriantha. Taxonomy (NCBI): domain Eukaryota; kingdom Viridiplantae; phylum Streptophyta; class Magnoliopsida; order Poales; family Poaceae; genus Avena; species Avena eriantha. Next base: position 450,392,710 of record OU342743.1, on the reverse strand, counting down.
TACATTTAGCACGAAGCACCCTAAAAATAATTAGGGAAAACAGTCATGTTTTGCTCCTTCTCGAGAGAAAAGCTGATCAAGCCATACAATTCATACTACTTCCTCTTCATTTGTTTTCAAAATATGGCCAAATATGGCCGCATGCAAATTCTTGGATATGGGATCAGGAACCATCAACATAAAGTATGATGTAGATATGTCCATGACCTTGGTCACTCATCTTGAAATCCAAGAATGTTCATACTCATCGATAACTGATACTCTTAAATACGTTTAAATTTTACCACTTGCTTTTAGGTTCGAATTTTACACGTACGGACGGTGGGAGTATATTTTACACCAAGGACCTAAAAAAGGTAAAATTACATCGAGGTCCATACATTTAGCACGAAGCGCACCAAAATTAAGCAGGGAAAATAGTCATGTTTTGCTCCTTCTCGTGAGAGAAGCGGATCGATCCATACTCTTCATACTACTTCCTCTTTGTTTGTTTTCAAAATATGGCCAAATTTTGGGGCATGCAAATTCTTGGATATGGAATCATGAATCATCGGCATAAAGTATGATGAAGATATGGCCATGACCTTGGTCGTTCGTCTTGAAATTCAAGAATTTTCATACTCATCAACATATAATAATCTTAAGCATGTTTTAATTTTACAACTTGCTTTTAGGATTGAATTTTACACGGATATTCGGAGTACATTTTACATCAAGGACCTAAACAAGATAAAATTACATCGAGGTCCATACATTTAGCACGAAGCACCCTAAAATTAAGAAGGGAAAACCGTCATGTTTTTCTCCTTCTAGAGAGAGAAGTTGACCGGGCCATGCATACTCTTCATACTACTTCCTATTCGTTTGTTTTCAAAATATGGCCAAATTTGGTGGCATGAAAATTCTTCGCTATGGGATCATGAATCATCAGCATATAAAGTATGATGTAAATATGTATGACTATGGTCTTTGGGCTTGAGATGCAAGAATTTTCATATTCATTGACAACTAATAAGCTTAATTACGTTTAAATTTTACCACTTGCTTTTATGTTCAAATTTTACACGGACAGTGGGAGTACATTTTATAGTAAGGACCTAAAAAGGTAAAATTACATCGAGGTTTATACATTTAATTAGCACGGAGCACCCTAAAATGAAGCAGGGAAAATAGTCGGGTTCGGCTCCTTCTCGAGACAGTAGCTGGTCGAGCCATACTCTTCGTACTACTTCCCTCTTTATTTGTTTCAAAATATGGCCAATTTGGTGCCATGAAATTCTTGGATATGGGATCGTGAATCATCGATGTAAACTATAATGTAGATATGGCTATGACCTTGGCTGTTCGGCTTGAAATCCAAGACTGTTCATACTTATTCACAACTAACCTTAAATTCATTTAACTTTTACCACTAACTTGTAGGTTTGAATTTTACACGGACGGTAGGAATACATTTTACATCAAGGACCTAAAAAGGGGAAATTACATCGAGGTCCATTCATTTAGCATGAAGTACCCTAAAATTAAGAAAATAAAACAGTTTGGTTCGGCTTGTTTGTTTTCATCGAGAGAATAGTTGATCGAGCCGTACTCTTCATAGAACTTCTTCCTCTTCGTTTGTTTTCATCAAGGACCTAAAAGGGAAAAATTACATCGAGGTACAAAAATTTAGCACGAAGCACGCCTTAAAATTAAGCAAACGAAAATATTCAGGTTCGGCTCCTTCTCCCGAAAGAACCTAACCAAGCCATACTCTTCGTAATACTACATCCTCTACGTTTGTTTTTAAAATACATGGCCAAATTTTGCGTGATGCAAATTCTTTGATATGGGATCATGAATCATCAGCATAAAGTATGATGTACATATGTCCATGACCCTGGTGGTTCGGCTTGAAATGCAAGAATATTCATACTCATTGACAACTAAGAAGCTTAAGTACGTTTAAAGTTTACCACTTGCTTTTGTGTTCGAATTTTACAGGAACAGTGGGAGTACATTTTACTGCAAGGACCTAAAAAGGGGTAAAATTACATCGAGATCCATACATTTATCACGAAGCACCCTAAAATTAAGCAGGGAAAATAGTCATGTTTGGGTCCTTCTCGAGAGAGAAGCTCATCGAGCCATACTCTTCATACTACATTCTCTTCGTTTGTTTTCAAAATATATGGCCAGAGTTAGCAGTATGAAAAATCATGGACATGGGATCATCATCAGCATAAAGTATGATGTAGATATGGCCATGACCTTGGTCGTTCGGCTTGAAATCCAAGAACGTTCATACTCATCGACAACTAATAATCTTAAATACTTTTAAATGTTACCACTTGCTTTTAGGTTTGAATTTTACAAGGACGGTGCGAGTATATTTTACATCAATGACCTAAAAAAGGTAAAATTACATCGACGTCCATACATTTATGTCTGAAAACTTGACTTGTGGTATTCAGATACATATTCTTCGGTGTTTCTTTACGTAAAAGAACATTCTTGTCATCACTCAAAAAATTGAGAATTAAATGTTCTTTCGTAATAGTTGGAAACTAACACCGAGGACATTGTTTACTACATGAAGATGCACCCATCTACATTTGGAAATACATTTAATTCAATAGCAATCTATCGCGCTTACTTGTAGCTCAAGTTTTACCTAATTTCGTTAAATTGTCAAGATGCAAAATCTTAGCAAGAAGTTGAACCGATCGTCAAAACTCTCAGTGTTTTATGATATATTAATTGTGACCCCTCGATGGCTACCTCCAAAAGATTTTTCGTAAAACTTTCAAAGCAACCAACAATTTACTTGTAGTTTCAAATTTGACCTAATTTTGATAAATCGACATAAAGTCATTCGGTCAAATAGGCAGAGTTAGCTAGGAAGTTTGAAAACTCATAAATAAAACACGGGAATCCTGGTACAACATGTTGGTAAACTTGGCTTCTAGCATTCAGATCCAATATTTTTCGGACATTCCTAAACGGAAAAGCACAACCTCGCTCGTCATGCGCTCGAAAAATTGAGAATAATTGAATGTTATTTCCTGATATAGTTGGAAAATCACACCGACGACACTGTTTGGATTTGCGGATCTTGATCCAACGGTCAATGTTCGAAGTTATCCGTACATTATATAGTGGTATGGTATGGTATTGTAAGATATAAGAAAAGATCAAGATAAGAAGTATTGCGAATGGCTGATCTTTTGAGTAACCTTCCCTCCCGATGTTTGGGAAGCAAGTGAAAATTTCAAAAATGGAAAAGTTTGAATTTTTTTGCCGCCAAGGACCAAAGTTGTTTCCTTCCTATGTACTCCTCATTCTACTCCACGCCAACACGGCTGCCGAACACGCCAGAGACACAGAGTCGCCGTACCAAGGCACACGTGCGCAGCACCACAATGTGGACCAGGGAGAGATCAGTCAGGCCAGTGCACGAGGGGAAAGGGTAGGAGAGAGGGAGGATGGATGGTGAGAGGCAGCGAAGGAGAGAGAAAACACACAATTTGTTGTGCGTGCATAGGTCCTGAAATTTACTACTAGTAGAGTGGCCGCAGGAGTACCTCGTGTCAGGAACCCATCATAACTTTCCTCTGACATTAAATCGCCTTCAACTCCCCTTCGCTACTGCCCTCTTTTACCCTGCCTACGTTTTATTCTCTCAGCGTGTACAGCGCGTGGATAGAGGTGAGCATATGTCTAAGAAAATAAATGCGTACTAGTAGTATACTAGTGTACTAGTACTAATATACTTTCCTCAAAAAAAGTACTAATATACTGCTCCCTCCTATCCAAATTAATGTTCTCAGATTTATCTAGATTCGGATGTATCTAGCACTAAAACATGACTAGATACATCTGAATCTAGACAAATGTGAGAACACTAAATTGGATCGAGGTAGTACTATTTGCTCTTTCCCTAATAAGGGCATCAGCAATGTGTACAAGAGCACACCTTAATGCCTAATATGTGGCATCCACTAAGGTTCACCATATACATTGTGGAGAAAATAGATTTTGTATCTTTAAGCCTAATAAGGTGCACCTCAAGCTTGTGGGTTGCCCATAGAGAATAGAAAAATCATTTCTCCTCTCTCCCTGTTTCATGTGATCGTTTTCAAAAGGTGTTCAAAATTTTCATGATGCAAAATCTTAGCTAAAACTCGAACCACTCGTCAAAACTCTCTTTGGTTTCGGATATATTAATTAACCACTCGATGGGTACCTCCAAAAGCTTTTTTCCTAAAACTTTAAAACCAACCTACAATTTACTTGTAGTTTCAAATTTGACCTAATTTCGATAAATCGACATAAAGTCATTCGGTCAAATGGGTAGAGTTAGCTAAGAAGTTTGAAAACTCATAAATAAAACATGGGAATTGTTCGTAGAACATGTTGGTAAACTTGGTTCTAGCATTTAGATCCAATACTCTTCGAACATTTCTTTACAGAAAAGAACAACCTCGCGTGTGAGCACTCGGAAAATTGAGAATAATTGAATGTTCTTTCTTGATATAGTTGGAAAATCACACCGACGACACTATTTACTACAAGAAAATGTACCCATCTACCTCTCTGAAAAGTCGTATATTTCAACAGCAACCTGTCGCGCTTACTTGTAGCTCAAGTTTCATCCAATTTCGTTAAATAGTGTCATGCAATGCAAAATCTTAGCAAGAAGTCAAACCTGTTGTCAAAAATCTCGGTTGTTTCTCATATATTGATTGTGACCTCCCCCCCCCCCCCCCCCCGATCGATACGGTACCTCCAAAAGCTTTTTCGTAAAACTTTCAGAGCAACCTACAATTTAGTTATAGTTCAAGTTTGACCTAATTTCGATAAATTGTCATGTAGTCATTCAAGTGGGCAGAATAATTAGCTAGGGAGTTTGAAAACTCAAAAAACATATGGGAATCATAAGTAAAACACGTTGGTCCACTTAATATGTATAGAATCTTGGCTTATGGCATTGAGATCCATATTCTTCGAGCTTTCTTTATGCAAAAGAACCATCTCGTCATCACTCGAAAAACTGAGGATGTTGTTTCGTGATAGTTGGAAACTAACACCGAGGACATTGTTTACTACATGAAGATGCACCCATATACCTTTCGAAATACATTTAATTCAATAGCAATCTATCGTGCTTACTTGTAGCTCAAGTTTGTCCTAATTTTGTTAAATTGTCAAGATGAAAAATCTTAGCAAGAAGTTGAACGTATCGTCAAAACTCTTACTGTTTTATGATATATTAATTGTGACCCCTCGATGGGTACCTCCAAAAGATTTTTCGTAAAAATTTCAAAGCAACCTACAATTTACTTGTACTTTCAAATTTAACCTAATAACGATAAATCGACATGAAGTCATTCGGTCAAATATGCAGAGTTAGCTAGGAAGTTTGAAAACTCATAAATAAAACACGGGAATCCTGGTACAACATGTTGGTAAACTTGGCTTCTAGCATTCAGATCCAATATTTTTCGGACATTCCTAAACGGAAAAGCACAACCTCGCTCGTCATGCGCTCGAAAAATTGAGAATAATTGAATGTTATTTCCTGATATAGTTGGAAAATCACACCGACGATACAGTTTGGATTTAACAGTCTTGATCCAACGGTCAATGTTCGAAGTTATCCGTACACAATATAGTGGTATGGTATGGTATTGTAGGAGATAATAAAAGATAAATATAAGATAAGAAGTACTGCGAATGGACGATCTTTTGAGTAACCTTCCCTCCCGATGTTTGGAAAGCAAGTGAAAATTTTGAAAACCGGAAAAGTTTGAATTTTTTTTCCGCCAAGAACCAAAGTGGTTTCCTTCCTGTGTACTCCTTGTCCCTACTCCATGCCAACGCGGTTGCCAAACACGCTAGAGACACAGAGTCGCCGTACCAAGGCACACGTGTGCAGCACCACGCTGTGGACCAGGGAGAGATCAGCCGGGCCGGTGCGCATGGGGAAAGGGTAGGAGAGAAGGAGGATGGATGGTGAGAGGCAGCGAAGGAGAGAGAAAACACACAATTTGTTTTGCGTGCATAGGTCCTCAAATTTACTACTAGTAGAGTGGCCGCAGGAGTACCTCGTGTTAGGAACCCATCATAACTTATCTCTCACATCGAACCGCCTTCAACTCTACTTCGCTGCTTCCCTCTTTTACCCTCTCAGTGTGTACAATGCGTGGATAGAGGTGAGCATATGTCTAAGCAAAGAAATGAGTACTAGTATAATACTAGTGTACTAGTACTAATATACTTTCCTCAAAAAAAGTACTAATATACTTCTCCCTCCAATCCAAATTAATGTTCTCAAATTTGTCTCGATTCGGATGTACCTAGCACTAAAACATGACTAGATACATCCGAATCTACACAAATGTGAGAACACTAATTTGGATCAAGGGAGTACTATTTGCTTTTTCCCTAATAAGGGCATCACCAATATGTACAAAAGCACACCTTAAGGCCTAGTATGTGGCATCCACTAAGGTTCACCATATACATTGTGGAGAAAATAGAATTTGTATCTTTAAGCCTAATAAGGTGCACCTCAAGCTTGTGGGTTGCCCATAGAGAATAGAAAAATCATTTCCCCTCTCTCCCTATTAGATGTGATCGTTTTCAAAAGGTGTTCAAAAATTCCATGATGCAAAATCTTAGCTAAAAGTCTAACCACTTGTCAAAATTTCCATGATGCAAAATCTTAGGTAGGTGCATGAAATTTCCTACTCTTTTCCAATCCAAACCAAACTATTTGAAAACCAATGCATGAAAGAGGGGGTCCAACCAATTTATTCAGCAAACTAAGAAAATGGAAAACCAAAACAAAAATGAAAAAGAAGATGCTCCAAGAACAACACAACTATGCATGAAACAATAAAAATGAAGTGTTTGGAAGAAACCTAAATTTTTTATTGATGAAGAAGGGGATGCCTTGGGCACCCCCAAGCTTTGACGCTTGTAATTCTTGGATATTTATTGGGGTGACACGCGTGGCATCTCCAAGCTTGAGCTTTAGTCCATCTTTCATCTCATTACTCATTCCTTCCATACACCTGAAATTTTTCCTTCATACAAAACTTCACACAATCTTTATTAGCAACATTAGTGCACTCAAGATAATAAGTATTTGGGTTCAGTTCCAACACCAATAAAACTTCCAATAAAATACAAGCTACTGTAGCACTTACCTCAAAAATCTCAATTCCCCAAAAGAACTCAAAAAGGAACCAACAAGAAGCAAATGCAAATAATGGCAGAAATCTGTCAAAACACACCAGCAGGTAAAGACGAATTTGTTCGAAGATCTTATGCTACTCAAATCGAAAAGTGTTGAACTAATGAACGTTAGATAACAACCTGGGGCAGAAGCACAAAAATTCACGCCTCAAAAGGACGTACAGAGAATTTACATGAATTTTTACGGTGAAGCACAGAAATCTGTTTCGGGACAGCAACTTTCCCAGTCATTACTTCTCTCTCATTAGAAGTTACTCTTGGCACAAAGCGCAAATAAAAAGGATAAGGAGCGGTTATTACAGAGGTAATAACTTCCAAGACTCATCTAAAACTTTTGGGTTATCTCCCAATAAGTACTTTTCTTTAACGCCTTTAAGTTAGGCATAAGAAGCAAGAAGAAGAATCAAGTGTTCTCAAATGAAGAAGCATTAAGATTAATACCATAAATATCTTCAACAATGCAAGGTATCTCATCCAAATTATTTCTAGAGGATCCTCTCTCAACGCTCTTAGGTTCACTATTTTCATCAAACGGGTTTCCGGGAACAATCCAATCAAGATTATTTTCTATGGCTTCATGTATGGCTACATATTTGAAAGGTATTAGTATCTTAGTTTCCTCCCCATTAGGTTCGGTTTTGTTCATATTTTCTAGTGTACTAACAACATCTACACATGATCCTAGCATATTAAAACGTCAAATACTTTTCTAGCTTCCTTGGTAACATCATAGAATTCCTTAAGCAAAGTTTCCAGAATAAAATTTCTCTTTTTAGGGTCCTCAATTTCTTTAAGTTTAAGAAACATTACTTGCATTAAGGGGTTAAGGATAACAAACCTAGCTTCCAACATGTGAACTAAAGAAGCTGCAACAATTTCATAGTTTGGAGCAAGTTCTGGAAGGGATCTATCCTCAATATCCACATGTTTACTAACATGATTAAAGTATTCTTCAATATTATCTTTTCCAATTATAGAGCCACTGCCTATTGAAAGGTCTTTCAAAGTGAATTTAGGGATCAACATGGTGAGCTAAGAAATAGGTAACAACTATAGAAAGACTTAATTTTTTTGTGTTTTTAATAAAGAAAGCAAACTAGTCAAACTAATTTATTTTTTGTGTTTTTGATAAAGAAACAAGCAAACAAAGAAAAAGGAAACTAAGCAAAACAAAAACAACAAAGTAAAGATATTGGTTATGAGGGACTCCCCTTGTGAAGATGTCCTTGACTCCTCGGCAACGGCGCCAGAAAATCAGATGCTTAGCCAAAAATATATCGAGCTCGTTGGGGAACCCCAAGAGGAAGGTATGATGAGCACAGCACCAAGTTTTCCCTCAGTTATGAAACCAAGGTTATCAATCCAGTAGGAGCAAGGAAACACCCCAAAGGTGTTGCTAGCTGGACTTTGGCAGGGCGCATTACCGGTGTCAGCAACAACGTGGAGACCTGCACAACACAACCATAGAACTTTTCCCCCAACTTGCGATGAGGTTGTCAATCTCACCGGTTTAGTTGAAAACAAATGATTAAACGTATCGATTGGAAGAAAGTAATAGTTTGCAGAAAGTAAACAGAAAGTAGTAATCAGTTGATTGTAAATTAATGGTAAAAGAAAGGACCAGGTCCATAGTTCACTAGTGGTGGATCTCCTTAACATAGATGACATGTTGGGTGAACAAATTACAGCGGGTCAATTGACAAACATCGAGAAAGCATACATGCATATACTACTAATCTTGACTCCTTTGAGACTTGATTGGGAATTACAACATTATACATAGACCGTAATCCAACTACATCTACGACTAATAATCCACCTTCAGGTTATCATCTGAACCCCCTCCAGTATTAAGTTGCAAGCAACGGATAATTTCATTACACATTGCGTGTAAAGTAAACAATACGATTGTTCTATGAACAAAGGATTGTTGTTTTCTCCCTAATAGCAACAGCACATCTAGTACATTAGAGATTTTTGTCACTTCCCCAGATTACTAGAGGCATGAACCCACTATCGAGTATAAATACTAACTCTTGGAGTTGCTAGCATCTATTTGGCCAAGATAGCTACTAACAATGGAAATCATGCAAGATCACAAATAACAAAGACATGATGGAATCAATAATCAATCTGAAATTGCATCTCAATATCCATCGGATCCCCGCAAACACACATGTAGAATTACAAATAGATGATCTTGATCATGAACGGAGCTCACAAGATCTAAACATGATAGCACAAAGGAGGAGAACCAGCCATCTAGCTACTACATGGATCCGTAGTCCAAGGATGAACTACTCACGCATCACACGGGAGGCTTGCATGATGATGAAGAAGGCCTCCAGGGTGAATTCCCCTCTCCGGTAGGGTGCCGAGAAGAGCTTTGGATCCCTCCCGATCTAGGGATGGAGATGACGGCGGCTATAGACTCTTTCATGGAATTTTGATCGGGTACTTAGGGTTTCTATATCGGAGGCATCTTATAGGTGAAAGGGGAGGCTGAGGGGGTGCCGGAGGCGGCCAGACCACCCCTGGCGTGGGCCAGGCTGGGACGCGCGGCTAGGTGGTGTGGCGGCCCCTTGGCCCCTCTCCTTCTCATATTCTGGCTCCTTGTGTCTCTCGGTCAAAAAATGACTTTGGCTTTTGTCCCGTCCAATTCCGAGAATATTCATTTTCTGACTTTCCTGGAACCAAAAACAGCAGAAAATCGGCAGCTAGCACTATGGCTCTTGTTAATAGGTTAGTCCAAGAAAGTATATAGAAAGTACTCCAAAGTTGGAACAAAACATAAGAAAGTAGATAAAACCAAGCATGGAACATGAAAAATTATGGATACGTTAGCAATGTATCATGACGCAATGGTAATTTTCATGTAGGACGACCCAGTTGTAATGCCGAACTTAGACTACATTCTTGACTGGACAGCTCCAGCTCCAGGTGGCTATGAAGATGCTCTCTCCATCATACCAAGGGAGTTGAAGCTACCGGGCAGGAGAGTGGAGGCCTTGGCAAGGGCAAGTGCTGCCAGGTCAGTCGCTAGTTCTGCCAAACCGAGAAGACGCCCTAGGTTGATTGGACACCATGCCACGGCGGATCGTCCTAGGCGCTTCTACATCCAGTTAGTCCAACATGACTTGTATATGCTTATCATCCCGACTTACTTCAAGCCTTACTTGAAGGGACGCCCCTATGCACAACTAGTGGTGGTCCAAGCATGCGTGGAATGTGAGTGGGTTGTCCATGCTAACCGCAACAAAGACCAAATCGTCCTAGACAAAGAGTGGGCTACCTTTGCTTCTTTCCATGGGTTGAAGGAGGGTGACTGCCTTATGTTCAAGATCACCACAAACGGGTTCAAGATGAAAATCTAGAACCGCATCACCTCCTGCCGGACGGTGTTCGTCTGTCATGAGCACGCACAGCTTGTTTAAGAGCCAATTTGGATCAAAGGATTTTCAAAGGAATTTTGGAGGAATTCGACCCATAGTATTTTTTTCATAAGGAAGCCCTTTGGATGAATGGAATCATATCTCCAAAATTCATATAGATTGCATTTCTACACCCCAATCCCATAGGAATTTCAACATCCACTTTTTTACACTCATTCACGTAGGATTGAGGCAATTTTCCTCCGCGTTTATTGTGTTTCATTGAAATGACTTTAAGCCAGCAGATTTGTACCTCCGACCCTGTTATCCTGTGTTTTGAAATTCTGTGATCCAAAGAAAGCTATTTGCTCTGTTTTGCAATCCATTGTTTTGTACCTGTGACCGAGTCAAATTGCGGTGTTTTTAAATCCTATTATCCAAAGAAGCCCAAAGTTATTAAGTTTTCCGTTCAAACTTTTGGCAACCATTTGTGATGCTTATGCGTCAAGCCCTAAGTATATTCAATGTGACTACTACTACTATTCCCTCTGATTCATTGCTAGATACATCCAATTCAGCGACGAGTAAATATGGATGGGAGGGAGTACTACTACTATGAGCAAGAGACCTAAACGGTGGAGCAGTTTTGATTAAAGTATTCTTGGACTTGTGTCTAATACAAGACCCAAAAGCTAGTTGATTAAAATATTTGGCATAATACTTTGAGGCATTTTCATTGGCCAGAGCACTAGTAGTTTGGAGAGAAAAAGTGAAAAAAAGCTGCTACATGGGAGCCACGCAAGAGACCTAAATGGTGGAGAAGTTTTGATTTTGCAAGACTCACGTCTAAGGGCAAGTGCAGCGTATGGAAAAATGGGTGTCTAAGAACCTTTAGGCATAGGTCTAAACACTAGAGTACAGGTAGGTAAGGAGCTTTTTGCTAGACTCGGGTCTAGTACTAGACACAGGTGGCTAAGAAGAAAAAAGCTTTGGTAAGAAGAAAAGATAGGGAAAGAGCCTTCTTAAATAGGTTTTTTATTTTAACAGTGGGGCCTACTAGTATGTATAAACACTTGAGAATATTTGCCTCTGCTAGACTCGTGTCTAAGATTTTTACTAGACTCAACAAACATTGTACATGCTCTAAGTTATTTTCTTAGTCATGCCCAAGCCTTAACACACTGCACAATATTTTCAGCTAGTAAGCTCGATCGCTTGATGGACCAACGATATTGCTCGAATGCCGGCGACGAGAACAATACTTTTTTTTTGAACAAGCGAGACCCAGTACTTGACGTTTTTGTTCCATTATTCACTATCCTCTCTCCTCCTACTAGTACTACCTCTCTCCGCCTTCACAGAAACCATTTTCTTGCACTGCTCCTCCCTTTCTTCTCTACTTCTTCATCCAGTGATGTCACAAAATATCATGTGTCGTCGGAAGAATAGGTAAGATGGCGGTGGTTAGAGCCATGGAGAAATCCTGCCGACAGGGTGACCTGCAGGCTCGGACCGAGAAAGGAGACCAGCCATGGGGAGAGGGCTCGTCATCGCGCATGTATCTGAAGAGCGGCTATCATGGGGACCAAGAGTCCGGGTAGGTTTGTACTTCCGTTGGTTCCTGGGTTGTCTGCTCCTACTATTGAACTGTCTATGTACATCTTCCAGGGTAGGTGGCTCGAGCGTCGAATTTTCCACCCCACTGGTCGATAGCACGACGGATATCTCTAACGCGTACGATACCCCATTGCCGCTCTCGGTCGAAGAAGAGAGGTACTATAGTCACTATACAAGTATTGACATTTTTTGTTCTTCTCTGCATGCACTCCATGCTCTCTTACTGATGATGCATTTTCCATGCAAGAAGTCAGGGTGAGAATCTCGGCCAAAATACATGAAATCTACAGCCATAACATCAACATTCTTTAAAAAAACTTCGAGCTCAACCTAGAGTGTGATCACCGCCGAGCCGATTTGGCCTTTCAAATGAAGCTCGCATGATCTTACGAGCGTGACTCCTCCACGCTTCGCGCTGAGTGTGAAAATTTGAAGAAAGAAGTCATGGTGCTCCAGCAGCTACCATTGCGGAGATCGTCCAGGTCACGCCCTTCTAAGTAGGAAGAGATAAGCCATCTCATGTTGGTCGTCGAGGTCGTGACCATTGCGGAGGTCGTCGAGGCCCTACCTCCGCAGGGCGGCCACAGTGTTGCAATCGCCGAATCTTGGAGTAGGAACTAGGAAGGGGAGGACTTGCCTACGTGGCCCTCCTTTTTCTTTCTTTTGGGTGCATGGATCATTTTTTCTCATCCGTCTGCACATAATTATATTGCACTCTTTAGCGTTCGAATACGCTCTGTGGAGCTTTTGTAACGATATACTTGCCGTATAGTAGTCAATGTTTAGTGTACATATTACATTCAAATTTAGTCAAATATGTGACATCCTTTTTAATTAGGTTGGAGGGCATTTTCAGAAAAATTTGGCTGTAGGGAGAGTATGTCTGATAAATAAAAAATAAATAAATAGTCAATGACTGGTCTTTAAATTTGGTCATACTTTCTACTTTGTCAGATGTGTAAGGATCCGAGATCCAGTGTCTAGACAAGAAAATGAACCGTCAGCGTCGGGGACACCCAGCTAGTGTTTGGACTCTAGGGTACTTTGGATCACAAGCGCATCTACCCCTATAGTCTACCCACGGACAGCCAACGATTCCATGCATAGGCATTCCCGCCAGAGCCTTCACAGGGAAGGTATCCGCTTGGACCCGTTGATTTCGGATTGGACAGTCAAGATTGCTAGACGTTGAACTCTGTTTCCCTAGATGATGTTTCTACTACTATTACGTAAAAATACACTTATGTATGAGCTGCGTTGATTAGCAAGGGTCATCAGCATACGGCGCTTCGATCGCACAAAAAAGGTTTGCCACTCAATCCATTGTGCTCACATCTACCATTAAATGTGAGCATTTTACGAGCTCGACTGCCTCTATGCACTAATCTTCCATCCATCTAATCACTCACTATACAATTTAAAGTGTTCAATTCTACGTATTTGACAAATGATTCTTCAAACCGACAACCTAGAAAACTCCTCTAGAAAGAGAGAAAGAGAAATTACTTATGATGTTAATTGGGTGTGTAGTATTACCTCTGTATGTAAATACAAATTAGCGGAAGTACTTAATCACTAACATATATAGTAACTAATTTCATGCGTTATTTTATAGTAAAAATACTTCAGTACAAAAATGTAAAACTATGACAGAAGAAAAGAAGTGGTTTAATTTATAGAGTGTAGCGAATATCATTATTTATCATGACAACATTGCAAATTTATAATATTGTCGTACTCCTTTAATACGAAACTTAGATTTGTCTAGATTCACGAATATATAGATTGAGTATATAGATCATATTCACGAGTATATAGACGTATTTTAGTGATACATACGAATCTAGATAAATTCCAAGTCACATATTTCTGAACTACTAGTAATAGTTTTATCACAAGTCTGCTAATACAAGAGGTCAATTGTCTTTGTGAGTGTCCACAAGAATGTAGTACATTTATTGAATTAAAAATTTGCACCTAGCCACCACAAATGAATCTAGCATCTCTCTCCTTGACACTTCTAAATACAAATTAGTCGATCACTAAGGTTTATACACATCAGGTCATTCCATATGGTTATTGTGTTGGAATTTATTTCTTGTGCTATATATTCTTGGTCATAAAGACATTATTTTTTGTCATGTAGTGGAAACATTTTCCCTGATGGTGAAAACATTGTTTCGTTTTATGGAATGCTCTGTAAAATGGTAAAATATAATTATTAATAATAAAAATATTTTTAGATACTAAAAAAAGGTAACAAATCTTTTTTGGTTGTTTCATGCAAAATTAGAAATGATGGTAGTTTAATGTAACATTTAGAAAGTAGGGAAAAAACGACGAAACTTATCATTGCTCATGGAGAGGTATATGTACATTGTCTGTCTCGACGTCAACTCTGAACAATGCAAAACCAAAATTGTGCATGTCGACGGTCATGCAAAACCATCCATAGTACTGCATCCATTAAAAAATACACGATATCTTAGTAAGCTAGACACATGTTTGGGTGTACTTCTAAAATACCCGAGAGATGTTTAGTTCTAATAAGTCGACCAAGTATTGCACCAAAGTTCTAAATTATGCAGGATATTATTATGCTTTAATAAGGTAAGTTATTGGAGTGCACGTAATAAAATAGTCGTGCGAAGCATGCATTCACTCCTGAACACCATAAGTAAAAGTTTGAACTCGTGGAGCGCCAAAATGACATCACGCCAGCTAGCCCAATTAATGATCTGCTACTACAGTAACCTACACATCTACACCTATAGTCTACTCTGGGACACCGAGTGATTGCTTGCATAGGAGTCCGTGCCAGAGGCTTCGAAGGGAAGGTATCCCCTATGGCTTGTTGATTTGGGATGGACGGACAAGATTGCTAGATGGCCAAAATCACGTGGTCCCCACACCCTCGCGCCCCTCCATTTTAAACACTACGAAATTTATGGTGCCCCTCTATTTCAAACGATATCAAAATCACGTGGTCCCCACTCCCTCGCGCCCCTTCATTTCAAATACTGCGAAATTTCTGGCGCCCCTCCATTTCAAATGATACCAAAATCACGTGGTCCCCACTCCCTCGCGCCCCTCCATTTCAAACACTTCGAAATTTCTCGCGCCCAGAACCTCCCGCGGCACTTCTCCGCGTCTGGCTTTGCCCGCCGGAACTCGACACCATGCACTCCTCAGCCAACAGTATACTGGAGCTGCATCAGATGCGGTCTCATCCAAAGCATCATTGCCGCTTCACCGACGTCCACCGCACCCGACCTTGGTCACCGAGTCCGTCGTCGTCCACTGCACCTGATTTCCTTTTCCCACTTTCCCCTCCACAGCGCCGAATCCGTCAACGACTGCCCAAGATCTACATCAACACCGGTGGCATCCTCCCCACCGGTACCTTACCTGAACAGCCGTGCAATGCACCGATTCAACCTCGTCCACCACGGTCAAGCTAGCATCGAGCATCCAAGATCTGCTTCCCTGACGCAAATAGTCGGCGCAACCAAAGCACCCTGGGTGACAAGGATGTCACTCGCGCCGGTACGGATGATGATTAGAAGCCTATCCAACCATGGTAACCAAATCACCAACTCTTTTTTGTTTTGTTAGTAGTACAGCAGGTTCAAGCTTGTCGCAGTGAACTGCATTTTTCTAATCGTTATGTACACCCAGTCAAAGCGCACGCCTGTTCTACGTGCTAGATACTACGGAGTAGGTCACTAGACATGTTGGTTTGCATTCACCGCTCTACAAATTTTGAAGTCATGCACATATTCTTAGCTACTCTAAACAACAGTAATTGCCTGCTATCGTGTAGTTCTTGATAAATGTAAAATTCGTGGAAAATATTAGTTTGAATTCCTTGCTCCACAGTTACTGAATCTATCTAGTTCGTCCTGAGATAAGTTTATGTTATTGTTTCCTCCTTGGCATCGTTATGCTGTCCGGTAGTACCCATTTTCACTCTTCATATTAATTCGATTATAATTTTGTTGTTTTCATCTGGTTCTTCAAAAGCTGCAACATTAACTATTTTCTTTTTCTTGCATAGAGCCCAGAATGGTACAATGAACATGATGGTTTGCATACCCTCTTCTATAGGTTCACAAGCGACGCCATTATTTCCTTATCTGGTGCTGGTTCGTCCTAATCAATGGTATAATTGTCCTCTACTATGTAGTTCACTCGTGGTTTGTATTCCTGCTCTAGACGTTCTCTTATGATGCCATTATAATTTCTATCTGGTTGATTCTTAGCTATGACAATAACTACATGCCATTGTATAGCTCACAGCAAATTTGAGTCACCCAACGACTATGCATTCCAGGAGATGCCACTACTCCATATATATATTTGCCGAAATGACCTCGCTTGTTTATATTTGCTGAAATTCTAAGAAACACTTTGTTTGATTGCTCATTTCATTCTAGGAACACTTTTCTAATGCTTGTTTGTCTTGCTCTACAGGTTCACGAGCGACGCCATTATATCTTGCATCTGGTTCTGGGTCTAGTTCGTCCTAAATCATGACATTACTATCCTCTATAATATATAGTTCATTCGTGGTTTGTATTCCTGCTCTACAAGTTCTCGTATGATGCGGCTATAATTTATATCTGTTTCATTCTGCGCTATGACAGTAACTGCATGCCATTTTGTGTCTCAGCGCAAATTCCGAGTCACCCGACGTCTCTTGCATTTTAGGGTATAGAACTGCTTCCATATATATTTGTTGAAATGACCTGGCTAATTTATTTTTCCTGAAATTCTAAGCCACACACACACATTTTTTGATTGCTCGTTTAATGCATGCTTGCTTGTCCTGTTTGTTTGATGTGTTGGTCAATAATTCAACCATTGACCAGTTGTAAACTCCAGATCATAGCTCCTGTCATATCAGTCCAATGAGTAGTTTGTCTTGTTTGATGTATTAACTTGTTATTACTTAGTTTCAGGGTGCAATTATTGCTATTGCCACCAAAGAGGGGGCTGCAAGATCATATCTCCTCCAATGTAGCTGTCACACTCAAAGGAAGATGCGGGTGATCAATTGAGGACTCTACTATCAACTTGATTATCAACTGAAATGCCGATTTTTCTTTCCCTTGAATATGTAATAATATTAAGAAGTTTGCAGCGGATTTAATATCTAGATAACTCACGTAGGCCATATATGCATTTAGTTGACGCCGTCCACATATGCGATAGTCATTACGGTAACTACGCCAGGCAGGTCGATTAGGGAACAGTATTGTGCTTTGTTATTGGCCCGTCGTGTATTCGACCGATGATGAACAATAAAAAATTCTAGATTATATAAATGTTTTATGATATTGGCATGGGCTTCAGAAAAGGCCGAAATTGTAAAAGGCCGTAAACGTAATGGGCCGACCTACAAGTTGTAACTGGACGTAACAGTAACAGGCCATAATGGTAACAGGCCGTAAGAGTAACGTGTCATAACAGTAACAGGCCTTAACAATAACAGGCCTTAACAGAAACATCCCATCGCAGTAATAGGCAAGAAATCTTGAAATCCCAGAACAGTAACAGGCCAAAATAGTAACTGGCCAAAACAGTAGCCGGCCGCAACAGTAAAGGGCCGCAACAGTGAAAGGCCAGAATAGTGACAAGCCAGGACGGTAACGGCCTGAGAAGTTTCTAGGCGAGGGCAGTAACAGGCCGACATATTTACCAGACTAGAACAGTAAAGGGCATCTTGTGGGCCTAAATAGGTAAAGCCTGGAACAGTGAAAGGCCAGGACAATAACATGCCTGAACAGTAACGGGCCATCTCAGACAAGGGCCGTTAGTAGGCCGCCCATGATGGGCTGCGATAAACAATGATGGGCCGCCCGCAGGCCTTAAATGTACAGGAGCGACTTGACGTAGGCTGCTAATGGGCCGCAGAATGTTGGACCATCATGGGCCTTCTTTAGGCCAAAATAGTATTGGGCCTGAAAGTTCGCGGGCCGCTGCCGGCTGCAACTTTTGGCCCATTTCAAACAGTCCAGGACAAAACAGTAACATGCCATCTTCTTATTGGGCTCCCCTAATTGGCCGGCCCAGTTACAATTTAGCAGGCCTTGGCTGGGATTGGCTTCTGCCACGGTTTCTATGGCCGTTAACGGTAGTAACTAGCCGTTAACGGCGGCTGCCACGTGGCAGTTTGCATGACGTCAGCAGTCAACGCGGCTGGCGAACAGATCTACGACGGAACAAGTTTCCGTGGCTGAAGGTTCCGATCCGCCACGGTTAGGAAAAAAACCGTTGTAGATTCTTTTGTGACGAGGCTTTTACCACGATAGCCATCCGTCGTAGAAGACTTTTTAGCCACGAAAAACGGGCCTTCAACCACGAAAATCGTTCGTTGTAAAATCCAACTTTTCTTGTAGTGACCCCCCTAGGCGATATATGTTCCCTTTCACTAACAATGACGAAAGGCTTTCTTCTTCCTCTTTCACTCTAACTCCCTTGGTTTCAACGTCATGATTTTGTTTCCAAAAGAAAAGTATGGGGATTCAAAGAATTGACTTGGATCAAACCGATCTTCAATATCGGCGTCTTGTTTTCCAAGTTGTGCATGATTCTCCTTAGGGCGTGTGCAGCGTGCTAAGGATTTTGCATGAGCTAAGGACTAACAAGTCCACAGGGTCGTGCTAAAGAAATTCAGTGCACTGTCTTGGCTCTGGTTGTTGGGCCCACCGTGAAGAAAAAGAGAAATAGATCCCCTTTTTCTGGCACATGACTCTGCAGTCTTTTAAGTACTTTAGAACTGACATGTGGGCCAATTGAATTGTTTATTTTCTTAGGCATGAGTATAGCACTAGACTCAATTCTTAGAGTTCCTTAGCTAAAATTGGCTCTACAGCGTAGTAGAGTGAGTCTAGAGCGAAAAGTTTTTCTTAGACTCAACATTTTAGGTACACTTCACATGCTCTTATGTACCGGCTAGTGATTCTGATTCTGACGTTTCGTTGTATTTCTACATATTAGAAGCATTCACGTCATCCTTTAAAGACTCCTCTTTTCGCGATTATCCTCCTTATCGGTCGCAACATCTTGCATGGTTGCATCGGTATTATCGTCCGCTTTGGCCCCTTCAACTTCGAAGGTGATACCAAAATACCAAAACCTTCACCGTCATAGGTGTGGTTTGTACAATTCGGTATAGTATAAGAATACCCCTTATTGCAGCGGGAATCTCTTCAATAAATTGATTGTATAAATGAATAGGTATAAAATGCCTAAAACATTGACATATTGTATATTTGATGAATAAAAATTGGTGGTATGGAAAATAGTATGCCGAATTATATAGATGGCATGGGTAATTTGCATGTACCATAAATGAATGATAGTGCTATGATGTCGCCAATTGATTGGCTAAAATAATGAGCGATAAGTATAGATTGTACTCCCCCGGTCCGGTTTATTAGGCCCCATTGAAAAAGAATGCAATTCCAAAAGCCATGTAGTACTAGGCGCGTTAGCATTAACTGTTCATGAGTTATCAGCGCATAACCCCCTCCCCTTCGGAGTAATCTCTTCCGCTGACTTCTGTCTTCTCTCCCTCCCTAGCGCGGTGTGAAAGCAATTGTGTATGCGAAAGGTGCGAGGTGGGAACAAACTTCTGCATGGGCACACAATTCTTCTCCATGTGGCTCTTCTTCTCTATGGCTCTTCTTCTTCTCCTTCATATAAAAGGCACCTATGGATCGATCATCTGCAACCAAGAAAATCAATGATGGCCGAGCAATTTGTGGCCGCGATGGAGGGATAGGTCATGGACATCGAGGAGAACACGTCCGCGTATGGAGATGCCATGGTGGTGGAGGTGCAGGAGGATGGAGTTGTTGTTCGGGTAGACGTGGAGCAGGAAGATGTTGTCGAGCCGGGAGAGGTCGTGCAGCTTGCCAAGGGAGATGTCGTGGTGCCGGCGGCCAGCGGCGTACCTTCAATGTGTGAGGGATGCATAAAGCCTCGCGTGTGCGACTCTTGCAAAGTTGTTGGTAACGCATCAGTCTTTGCTTAACGTGGTTGTGGTCTGCCAGTCCCCCGAATTGTGCCACGATACAATGTGTGTGGTGACAAAGTGATTCCATTCATGTACCCATGTCCTGATTGTGTCCATGGGTACTTAGTAGATGTCACTCGCATGTGTCCGAGTTGCTTCCGGCTCCCTACTGATCATGTCGAAGTCGAAGTGGATGAAGATGGCATTGTGTTTGTTTCGGATACTAAAGAGAATTAGTTTTATCTTGGCATGAGATGTAATAGATCATATATGTGAGCTTATTTTTGAGTTGAAATAAATCAATCGTGTGGAGTACCTTATTTTTTTTCATACAAATTTCAATGTTTTGACTTATGAAAATTTTGAGTGATTGTGATTATCGTAGAAAGTGTAAGATGGTTTACCTAGAGGAGGGTGAATATGTTTCTAACAAATTCTTTATAATCTTTTGCAAGTTTTAGGCTTTGCGGAATATAAGTGTGCCTAAATGCAAACTAGGTGAGGCAACCTAGATGATGATACAAGATGCGTCAAGCACGAAGGCTATCACAAAGTAAACAACACAAGTAAGAGAGAGGTTAAGGAATAACCCAAGCACGCGGAGACGAAGATGTATTCCTGTGTTCACCACCTTTGGAAAGGGGGCTACGTCACGTTGGAGAGGTGTGAGGTTCCACGAAGGATTCCCCAATGCCACGAAGGCTCACCTTCTTCTCCGAGCCTATCCCACGAAGGAATAGCTCACTTACTCGTGGTAGACTTTTAAGGTAGTCTCCAAACCCTCACAAACTTTCCATGGAGCAAATCACAAGCCGAATGCCTCCGGGCGACCCTAGCCGCCTAGGGTTTCCCACAAACCCAAGAGTAACAAGCTAACTCGATGAACTCAAGGCGGCATGAAATTTGGCTTGGTGGAAACGTAGATCGGGACCTCCTTTGCTTTCTACCAAAGGGATTTGAGTTTGATTGGGTAGAATGGGAGATCCTCAAGAAATTGTGTTTCAACAATGGGGAGAGAGAGAGTGAGCTCCAAGAGTGAGATATGAACTGAATGCCTAACCTACTCAAGCTAGAAGAAGAGGTATTTATAGTCAAGGGAGAAATCTAGCCGTTTGTAGCATTTTCTGCGAAACTCGGTTTTAAGTTCGGTTGGACCGGACCACACACTGGACCGCCCGGTGTACAGCCCGGTCAACCGGAATCCAAACCGGGATGCTCACTGTGAATGAGCCCGGATAGACTCGGTATATGAAACCGAGAATCCCGGTTTGGGTTCGGTTTACCGGAACTGGTACTGGACCGCCCGGTGTACAACCCGGTCAACCAGAATCCAAACCGGGATGTTCACTATGAGTGAGCCCGGATAGACTTGGTATATGAAACTGATAATCCCGGTTTGGGTTCGGTTGACCGGGACTGGTACCGGACCGTCCGGTCTGGGAACCGGTTCAACCGGCCTGAGAACCGAGTTTGGCAGAGATGTTATCAAACTTAGATTTCTTTCTTCTCTCTCTTTGGTAAAGGAACAAGTGGGTGTATAGGATGTGTATAAGGCTTGGAAAAACATCCCCAGCAAGCTCATCGAGATAACCCCTCTTAATAGTTCGGTGTTCCTACGTACTCAAGAAACATATAAAAGGTAAAGCTCCGGCACTTCTCTTCATTATCGAAATGGGGGGGTCTTCAATGATCTTCCCACATCCCGGCGGACTAATACCTGTTCAAGACACTGATAGGTAGCATTAGTCCGCACTAACTGCGGTGTCATTGTCAACCAAAAAACAATATAGGGTAAATTACCCTTTCAATCTCCCCCTTTTTGGTTGGCGATGACAAACCGAGCTAGAGTTCACAAGGATGTAATAAAGAGCAATAAACCAAGGAATTCCATAGAGACATATGTGATCTCCCCCATAAAGTGTGCACTTGGTTGAATTTGCATTTGAATGCAAGGTGCACCTAAATAAAGTATAGAGAGCTTCCCATATGTCTTTATGGAAGCAAGCATATCAAGACAAGATATAGAGCATGGATAGCTATGCAAGGCTAGACAGAAGAATGAAGTACACATAGCCGTAGCACAATAGACATAACCATGGTTCACACACATAGCACACGTTTGTCCAACATACGGAAGTAAAGCAAATGGTTCCAATCACGAAAGAAAATGGTAAGCACAATGCCATAAGAATCAAAGATAAGGCAAAGGGCATTGTGCAAACGGCGAACCCCAGAAAAACCCTGGCAGGAACCCGTAGAGACCTAACAGAACTCTACTCTTCTCCCCCACTGGCATCGAAACACCAAAAAGGAAGAGGAGTAGGGCAATGCTAATGGAACCCAACTAGAAGAACGTAGGAGGCGGCGGAGGGTGAACGGAGGCCTCTTCGTCTTCATGAATCTCCTCTTCATCATCATCCTCAACATCATCATCATCAGAACCACGACGAGCAGCAGAGGAGGTACTAGTACCACCAGGAGGAAACTGACTAGGGAAGTAGCCGAAGAGCATGGCATCATCAAGGGGTGGCATCTCATAGTTGACATAAGGAACAGGAGTCATCTCGGGACCATCTGGAGGAGGAGTGACATGCTGGGTCACGAGAAACTCATTGTGCCTGCGCCAAGTCTCTTGGCTCATCTCAAGAGCCTTGTGGCTCACATCATAGGACGAGCGGCACATCTGAAACAGCCGTTTGAAGAAGGTGGCAGCACCACCCTTGGGCCTGGGACGAGATGAGGAGGACTCTCCAACAGGACGACGAGAACCCGACCGAGTAGAAAAGTGAGGTTGAGGATCATGGAAAGCCTTGGAGCGCTGTTCGGGGGGCATCATCGATGGAACCTCAGGAGACTGACCACGAAGAGAAAGAGTAAGCTGCTCTTGTTGCACATGCTCACCAGCCAGCACACCAGGAGGCACAACCCTGTTGAGCAGCTTTTGTACATAAACGCAGAAGGTGGGAGTCATCCTGTCCAAAGCAGCCCGACGAAGCTCAAAGTACACAAAATCACAGCCATCAATCTTCCTCAACCTGTCAGGATGACAATAATACAAGAGGTTGGCAAAATACCCACGGCAGTTTGTAGTGTTTCCAACACGGGGAACAAGCGACTGACGAAAGATGCTGGCCAAGGTGTGGTAGTAAAAGTACATGCCAGAGATGCATGGAGGAGCATACTCAGAATCCTTCAGGTAGCCGAAGGCCAGACAGTCAGCATGCTTGATCTTCTCACTATGAATGCAAAAACCACCGGGCTTAGCAGAATAACCCATAACCTCAACCAGATCTGCAAAGGTGGCACGGAAACACCGCGTGCCAGTCATCCATGACATAGTGCGGTCATCATCATCATGAAAATAGACTGTGCAGAAGAACTGACGAATAAACTCAGGATAGTAGTCCTCCTTGAGACACACAAGGTCAAAGAGATCCATTTTCTTCAAGGCATCATCAACAAAGCGATAATCTGAGGCAGCATACATGTTGAACCAGTCCTCATTGAAAGCAAGAATGTTACCGCAGGAGGTGACCTTGAACTAAGTGTAAATATGTTCCCACATAAAAGATTGAGTCTCAGTCCAAAACTTCTTGTCAGAGCTAGTGTAAGTGTGAGACTTGAAGCGATAAGGGTTCTTCTTGCGAAGGGTCCGGTACATAGCAATCTCCATATTCTTCAGGTTTTGAGATGGTACATCTTCTTCGTCATCATGCACGACAAGTTTCTTGTCCCGGATGGCCTTGCTCTTGAAACGACCAGAACGGGCGATGCCCTCTTCCTCATGCTGCTCAGACTGACTGGCTCGACGAGCCCTCTTACCCCTGCCGGTTTCCTCTGGCACATACTCATCACTCACATAGTCATCATCATCGGCACCTGTGAAAAAGAGAGAGAGGTTTGGGAGCACAAGGATAAGTACACATGCCAAACAACAAAAACGGAGGAAAAAAAACTTGTATTTGGGCAAGTTCATGGTAGAAAAGGGACATTGCAGAGAGATTCGGTGCCAGGGTCAGTCTGACCGGGTCCAGAACCGGGGGTTCGGTGTCAGCATCAGACAACCGAACCGAAACCGAACAGTTCGGTGTTAGTACCGGTCAACCGAACCGAGACCGGACAGTCCGGTGTCAGCACCAGAAAACCAAACCTGAACCGGACGGCCTGGCGTCAGATCCGGTCCAACCGGGCCTGGGACCGAGTTGGTCGGGGAACCCCCAAAACAGCTCTATGCAATGTAAAAGATATACCCATGACTCAAGACTTGCACAAATACAAACTTCCCAAGAGAGGTAGGCCATGGTTTGACGTGGTTGGCATACAAGAAGGAAAGTGGGAACCCTAACTTGGCAAATCCATCAAAATGTGTAGCAAAACATGGGGATTTGACAAGGAGAAAAGGGAGAGGAGCAAGGGATTACCCGAGGACATGGCTTCCCATGGAGGAAAGCCCTAAAAGCCCTTAGAGGAAGAAGATTGCAAAAACGCTCCCAAACCACCACGAGATGGAGAAATTCCTTCGGTGGAGAGCCTCCAAAGGTCTTTCTCAGAGAAATGGTGGCCCGGTCTATGAATCCTAGGGGTGGAAGCACGCTAGGAGAGGGGGGAAGGTGGGAGAGGCGGCAATGGAGAGAGGATGGGTCGGGGGAAGTGAAGGGGTAACTTTGTGGAGGAGGGGGTGACCAGGGAAGAAGAAGGAGAAAGATTTTTTTTTCAGATCCCGGTTTTAGGTCGGTTCAACCGAGATGCAAACCGGACCGCTTGGTGCACAACCCGGTCAACCGAGCCGTAAACCGAATCTGCAGGAAAACTGACAAGCGGGAGATTCGGTGCATAGCCCGGTCAACCGGATCCACAACCGGAGTACTCGGTTGAGAACCGGACTGGCAACCGAACCCGTTTAGTAGCCTTCTGTCGGCAGAGGGCTGAAAACCGGACGGTCCGGTTATGGAGCCGGTTGGACCGGGCCAGAAACCGATCATCAGAGAGGAAAAAAACTTCGAAAAGTTTGAGAAAACAGAAAAAAATTCGAGAATGGCATGTGCAAGGAAGAAGATAGTAGACTCCAAAAAGGGTAGAGGAGGCAGGTGATCTAGGCATGCCTATTGGAGAAGAACCAAATCAACACATTTAATAGCAACAATAGGCATGATTCGAAGATATCAAGAGCCACAAGAGACCAAAGTTGGCGGGGGATTTCTCCCCCTGTGTTTAAGCACTCATGTCATGGCGCCTCAAAGATAGATGCTTGGACCCATATCATGACACAAGATCAATTAATATCGCATGCATAGGTATGCATCAAACCAAGACATGGTAAGATGACTATCCCTATGTGTGTTGTGCGACTAGGCTACATAGCAAGTTAAGAGCTGAAATATAATGCAAGAAGAGAATCAATCCAAGTTTTTGGGATCTAGAATACCAAGTTCTCGCCTCAACATGATAAAACGGGCTTCATCCAAAGGCTTCGTGAAAATATCCGCTAATTGAAACATCGTTCCCACATGAGTGAGATTCATGTCACCATTTGCGACATGGTCACGTAGGAAGTGGTGGCGGATGTCAATATGTTTGGTGCGGCAATGTTGGACGGGGTTATTGGCGATATTTATTACTCTTTCATTGTCACATAGAAGAGGCACCATACCAAGAGACACACCATAGTCTTTCAAGGTTTGCCTCATCCATACAATTGAGCGCAACAAGATGCCGCGGAAATGTATTCGGCTTCGGCGGTGGATAAAGCGGTGGAGTTTTGTTTCTTGGATGACCAACTCACCAACGACCTGCCAATAAATTGGCAAGACCCGGAGGTCGACTTCCGGTCAACCTTATCACCGGCCCAATCGGAATCCGAATAGCCAATAAGCTTAAAGGTTGACCCCTTTGGATACCAAAGCCCGAGAGTAGGAGTGAGAACAAGGTACCTAAGAATCCGTTTGACTGCCATCAAGTGGCACTCCTTAGGAGCGGATTGAAAACAAGCACACATTCCAACACTTAACATGATATCCGGCTTAGAAGCACAAAGGTAGAGCAAGGAGCCAATCATGGAGCAATATACCTTTTGGTCCACATCCTTCTCACCTTCTCCAAGGCCAAGTTGCCCATTGAGTGGCATGGGTGTCTTCATGGGGTTGGCATTGGTCATCTCAAATTTCGCAAGCATGTCCTTCACGTACTTCTCTTGGGAGATGAAGGTGCCTTGAGCAAGTTGCTTCACAATGAAGCCTAAGAAGTACTTAAACTCCCCCATCATGGACATCCTAAATTTCTGGGTCATCAACTCGGCAAAAGCTTTGTTATGAGAATCGTTAGCTCCACCAAAAATAATATCATCAACATAAATTTGAACAATAAACAAGCCACCCCCTTTAACCCGTTTGGTGAAAAGGGTGGAATCGACTTTACCCACGCTAAACCTTTCCATGAGTAGGAAATCCCTATGGTGCTCATACCAAGCACGAGGAGCTTGCTTTAGTCCATAGAGCGCCTTATGGAGTAGATACACATGGTTGGGAAAGCGTGTGTTTTCGAAACCCGGGGGTTGAACCACATATGCAACCTCTTTCAAGGGACCATTAAGAAAAGCACTCTTCACATCCATTTGAAAAAGCTTGAAGTTATGAAAAGATGCATATGCAAGCAAGAGACGAATAGCTTCAAGGCGAGCAACTGGCGCAAAGGTGTCCTCATAGTCAATACCCTCTATTTGGGCATACCCTTGCGCCACTAACCTTGCTTTGTTCCTAGTGATGGTTCCGTTCTCAGCTTGCTTGTTCTTGAAAATCCACTTGGTCCCAATAACATTGATGCGATGATCTTTAGGTCTCTCCACAAGAGACCACACTTCGTTGAGGGTGAAGCACTCGAGTTCTTCTTGCATGGCGATGACCCATTCCGGATCTTCTAGAGCTTCATGGACCTTGAGAGGCTCGAAGTTGGACACAAAAGAATGATGGCCACAAAAGGTAGTGAGTTGCTTCTTCTTGTTGCGGGTCTCGATTCCTCTAGATATGCTTCCAAGTATATTATTGACTTGGAGTCCACTTGCAATAGAGGAGGACTTGATCTTTCGGATAGTTCCTTCATGATCAAAAAATTCATCCTTCGTTGGTCCTTGATCATTAACCGCATCTTGAGATTAACCTTGACCTTGGGAAAAATGAACGTCTTCTTGGTCTTGCTCAATGGGTTGAGGGCTTGGTTCTTGTTCTTCGGTTTGCGAGAGTTGTTCGTCGTGAGGTACACTTGATGGTTCAACTTGAGTAGAGCTTGGCTCTTCTTGAGTTGGACTTGATTCTCCCCCATCAACATCTTGATCATGAGTGTGATGCTCGGTGGGCAAGATATGCCCAATTCCCATCAACTTGATGACTTGAGAGGAACCTCCATCGCCTACAACATGTGGAACAACTTGCCCCCCTTGGGGACCATTATCTTCCAAAAACTCCACGTCACAAGATACTTCAACACAACCATTGGCTTTGTTGTAGTATCTATAGGCGTGAGAGTTTTCCGCATAACCAACAAAGATGCCCTCGATAGTTCTAGATTCGAATTTACCGAGTTTTTCTTTCTTGTTCTTGACGAGGCACTTGCACCCAAAGACTCGAAAGTAGTTGACATTGGGCTTGTTCTTTGTGAGAATCTTGTACGGAGTCATGTCAAAGGGAGCTCGGAGGAAAAGCCGGTTTGAGTAGTGAACCGCAGTGGCGATGGCTTCTCCCCAAAAGTTGTGGGGTGACTTGTACTCACTCAACATAGTTCTTGCCATTTCAATGATGGTCTGGTTCTTCCTTTCAACAACTCCATTTTGTTGAGGAGTATAAGGAGCCGAGAATTCATGCTTGATTCCCTCATCTTGAACAAACTCTTGCATGGTATAGTTCTTAAATTCGGTGCCATTGTCGGTCCTAATGGTCTTGAACTCCACTCCATGGGTGCGTTGAGCTTGCTTGGCAAAGATCATGAAGTGCTTGTAGGTCTCATCCTTTGACTTGAGAAGGAATACCCAAGTGTATCTTGAGTAATCATCGATGATGACAAGACCATATCTTCTTCCACCAAGAGAATCATATGTTGGTGGTCCGAAGAGATCTAAATGGAGAAGCTCCAAAGGTCTTGACGTGGCCACCTTTTATATTGATGGATGACTCCTCCCATGTTGTTTTCCTGAAATGCAAGCACTACACACCCGATTTTTCTCAAAAGACACACCAGTTAATCCAACAACATGTTCACCCTTTAGGAGCTGTTTGAGATTTCTCATGTTGACATGGACAAGGCGGCGATGCCAAAGCCATCCCTCATCAACTTTGGCCATTAGACATGTAGGAAGAGATTGACTCTCTTGCGAGAGGTCGACCACGTAGAGGTCGTCTTCCACATATCCAACAAGGACCAACTTGAGATTATCACTCCTAAAGACTTTCACACAAGTTCGAGAGAAATAGGAATTGTAACCGGCATCCGCAAGATGTTTTATGGAAAGTAAGTTGTAACCAAGGTTTTCAACAAGCATGACGGTCTCTAGGGACATGGCCTTGGAAACCACCAACTTGCCAAAACCTAGTACCTTTCCTTTCGAGTTGTCTCCAAAAGTGATGCTTGACGTTGAATTGACATCATGAATAAATTGGTCAAGCGCACTTCTACCTCCGGTCATATGATTTGTGCATCCACTATCAAACACCCATTTTGATCCACCGGAGGCATATCCCTACAAAATCAATTCTTTGATTTAGGAACCCATTGAGTAATGGGTCCCTTAGCATTAGCAACAAGATCTTTTGGTACCCAAATTGAGTACCATCTATAAGCATAACCATTGCAAGGGCCAACGTATTTGGCATAAACCTCTCCTTGAGTGCCCTTACATAGCACATAGGAGGGGTTAGATTTTCCCGCAAACTTGTGGTTAGGG
This sequence comes from Avena eriantha, assembly GCA_910589775.1. NCBI lineage: Eukaryota > Viridiplantae > Streptophyta > Magnoliopsida > Poales > Poaceae > Avena > Avena eriantha. The sequence continues at coordinate 450,363,528 of OU342743.1, read as the reverse complement.
TTGCCCCTAGTGGCTCCCCCATTCACAACACTCTTCTTTACTTGGTCAACCACCTTGTGCCCTTCACGCACAAAGTTGATCCTTTTAGGTGGGTTGGCACCATTTTTGTCGTTCTTGGGGTCATACCCCATACCTTGCCTTGGAGTTCTTATCATTTGTCGAGCAAGAATCTCATCAAGAATCTTGCCCTTGGTGATAGGTTTGAGACGCTCCATCTCGAGTTGTTCGCTCAACTTCTTATTCTCCTCAAGGAGACTAGCTTGATCCAAGGAAGGGTTAGAAGCACAAGTAATATCCTCAACAATAATAGGATCCTTCAATGTACCAAGAGCTTTCTCATAGGACACTCGAAGTTGATGATGATTCTCCCCAAGTTTTATGAGCTCACGCTTGACAAGCAAATTAGCTTTCTCAAGGTTATCAAGGTCATTGGTGAGAGAAGCATGAGCAACCTCAAGTTCCTTCTTTGAAGTATCAAGTTCTTGGGACAAGGTGATGGCTCTATCTATGGTATCCATATCTTTTGTCTTATCTAGCTCATAGATTTCAATTCGTTCTTTAAGAAGCGAAGTAATGTCCCTTTCCTTGCTTAGCTCGTGCTCAAGAAGATTGAATCTCAGTTTCTCATCATCAATATGAGACTCCAAACTATCAATGGTCTCATCACGCGAATTGACAAGGCTCATTAACTGTTTGAATCTAGCACAAGCATTGCTAGGAAGGGACTTCATGATTTTACACATTTCTTGAACATAGTTTTCATCGAATTCATCATCGTCACTATCATTGGTACTAACATGATCATCTAATATGCTAGAGAGAGATGGAGGGGAAGAGATTACCTTGGTACTCCTTGCCATGAGGCAAGTACCGGTGACCTTGGGAGTGATGGAGTCATCGGCATAGTCTTTGGTATAGTCATATGTGAAGAGTGACCTGGGTTCGGCAAATGCCAAACCGGCCACCCCCACAACCTTCTCCTCATCTTCACTCTCCGCATCGGATAGGTACTCTTGGCCAAGAAAGCCTTTTCCATCACGCTTCTTGTTCCTCTTGTATCTCTCGTTGATGGGGTTTGGCTTTAATCTTGGCTTCGCGCCCTCTTCATACTTGGGCTTGTCAAGTCTATTATCATATGGGCATTTGTCGGCAAAGTGGTCCGACTCATCACAATTGTAGCAATTTCTCTTCTTCTCGCTTGGTCCTGTTGAGCTTCTTCTTCTTCGAAACTTCAAGTTCTTGGTGAAGAGAGCAACTTGAGCTAGCATGTCATCGATGCCCTCGATATCACTATCTTCATCATGCGCACCACTTTCTTGCGCACACTTGGCCTTCAATGCTAGGGATTGAGAAGTCCCAATGGCACGGTTGATCTCCTTGATCTTTTGTCCTTCATCCGCCATATTGTCCGTGGCAACAAGATAGGACACAAGATCATCAGGCGAGAAATGGCGAGCTGAATCAAGAAGTTGCAAGTTCAAGGCAAGCTTCTTGTCGGAGGCGGCAATCATGGAGAGAACCTTGGACTTGATAAGCTCATCATTCAAGTTGAACCCATCTTCATACTTGTCACAACCAAGACCATCAATCTTGACACGGAGGGCAACAAGTCTCTTATATGCTTCGGCGATGGACTCACCATCATTGTTCATGAACATGCTCATCTCCGACTTGGCAGCTTCATACTTGGATTTTTGGATAAGGGAAGTTCCCTCTTGGAGAATGACAATCCTCTCCCACAACTCCTTAGCAGTGGGAATGTTGCTAACTTGATCATAGAGTGTGCGGTGAATGGCACTCCTTATCTTGTCACAAGCCGTTGCATTTAGTTGACGATCATAGTACTCTCCCGGAGTGAGATTATTGGGATCTTGTGGATAGAAGCCCTTGCACACGATCTCCCAAAGCTCCACGCTGCAACTGCGAAGAGGAGACTCCACAGAAACTTTCCAATGAGAGAAGTGAGTTCCATCATAGTGAGGTGCGGGACCCGAACCATTAATATGAGGCATGATGTTCTTTTGTTTGGGATATATATACAGAAATGGATTAGGGGGCATGGAGGCTTTCGTCGGGTCACTCTCGCTAGAGGCCTCGTCCATAGCCTCCTTACCGGTGTCCATCGGCCTCCCTTGAGGTACTACCGAAGGTCCGGCAACCATGACCCCCTTGCCCATCCCCGTAAAACGTCCTTCAAGAAAACTTATTCGAGCAAGGAGATCGGAATCCGCCTTAGCCTTTTCAAGGGATTGTTTGGCAAAGAGTTCACGGATCTCCTTGACCGAATAAGTCTTTCCCTCCTCATCATCGGAGAAAACCATCTTTTCCCTTAGGCGGTAAAGCCCTTAGAAGAGCACCTTGCTCTGATACCAATTGAAAGTGTAAGATGGTTTACCTAGAGGGGGTGAATAGGTTTCTAACAAATTCTTTATAATCTTTTGCAAGTTTTAGGCTTTGCGGAATATAAGTGTGCCTAAATGCAAACTAGGTGAGGCAAGCTAGATGATGATACAAGGTGCGTCAAGCACGAAGGCTATCACAAAGTAAACAACACAAGTAAGAGAGGGGTTAAGGAGTAACCCAAGCACGCGGAGACGAAGATGTATTCCCGTGTTCACCACCTTTGGGAAGGGGGCTACGTCACGTTGGAGAGGTGTGAGGTTCCACGAAGGATTCCCCAATGCCACGAAGGCTCACCTTCTTCTCCGAGCCTATCCCACGAAGGAATAGCTCACTTACTCGTGGTAGACTTTTAAGGTAGTCTCCAAACCCTCACAAACTTTCCACGGAGCAAATCACAAGCCGAATGCCTCCGGGCGACCCTAGCCGCCTAGGGTTTCCCACAAACCCAAGAGTAACAAGCTAACTCGATGAACTCAAGGGGGAATGAAATTTGGCTTGGTGGAAACGTAGATCGGGACCTCCTCTTGCTTTCTACCAAAGGGATTTGAGTTTGATTGGGTAGAATGGGAGATCCTCAAGAAATTGTGTTTCAACAATGGGGAGAGAGAGAGTGAGCTCCAAGAGTGAGATATGAACTGAATGCCTAACCTACTCAAGCTAGAAGAAGAGGTATTTATACTCAAGGGAGAAATCTAGCCGTTTGTAGCATTTTCTGCGAAACTCGGTTTTAAGTTCGGTTGGACCGGACCACACACCGGACCGCCCGGTGTACAGCCCGGTCAACCGGAATCCAAACCGGGATGCTCACTGTGAATGAGCCCGGATAGACTCGGTATATGAAACCAAGAATCCCGGTTTGGGTTCGGTTGACCGGAACTGGTACTGGACCACCCGGTGTACAACCCAGTCAACCGGAATCCTAACCGGGATGCTCACTGTGAGTGAGCCCAAATAGACTCGCTATATGAAATCGAGAATCTTGGTTTGGGTTCGGTTGACCGGGACTGGTACCGGACCATCCGGTTGGGGAACCGGTTCAACCGGCCTGAGATCCGAGTTTGGCAGAGATGTTATCAAACTTAGATTTCTTTCTTCTCTCTCTTTGGTAAAGGAACAAGTGGGTGTATAGGATGTGTATAAGGCTTGGAAAAACATCCGCAGCAAGCTCATCGAGATAACCTCTCTAAATAGTGCGGTGTTCCTACGTACTCAAGAAACATATAAAAGGTAAAGCTCCAGCACTTCTCTTCATTATCGAAATGGGGGGTCTTCAATGATCTTCCAACATCCCGGCGGACTAATACCTGTTCAAGACACTGATAGGTAGCATTAGTCCGCACTAACTCCGGTGTCATTGTCAACCAAAAAACAATATAGGGTAAATTACCCTTTCAATCGTTCACACGAAAACAAAGAGTTTTTAGTTCACAGTCATACAAATTACAATTCAATAGAGTCCTTAATTACATTTAGAAACTCTATCATGGCCTCGGCAAACACCTTATCCAGCGTCACACGAACATGTAAGGGTCCTTGTCTCTCTAGGACTTCTTTCTTCATGTGTGGCACACCATAGTGCATAGATCCCTTATGCTTAAGGATCTCCCTCATGCAAACTTGATGGGTAAACCAAATCATGTTAAGCTTCATATGTTCATACTCGGCTAAGGATTGTTCTACCTTATGAATAATATCATGTAAGGTCTTCGGAATTTTTTTATACAACATTTCTTGGATTGATGCAAATGATCCTAGATAAAGGATATTAGTGTCCGGTGAATTAGGTGGTTGAAAGACCATCCTAATATCCCAGCCACCTCTAGTTGTCTTTGTAAGGAAAACTGGATCATCAGGTTGGATATGAGTCTTGGCATTGTCTTGTTGAACATAAATGGTGTTCCATCTATCATGCTCTAGCCACTTAACCTTTATAGTGGAGAGAACGTACTTCACTAAGTACTCTCAGCTCTTAGCCTTGTCCACGCTAGTGCAAGGCTTGATTTCCCATGCTCAAACAAGCCTTGCACTAGCGTGGACATGGCTAAAAGCCAAGGTATGTGATCCCCTCTATAAAGGCTAATTGGCATGTGCGTGAAGATGGAACACTATCTATGTTCAGTAGGACAATTTCAAGACTCATCCAACCTGATGATCTTGTTTTCCTTACAGAGGCAGCTAGAGGTGGTTGCGATATTAGGATGTTTTTCAACCACCTAATTCACCGGACACCAATATCCTTGATCTAGGATGGCTTGCATCAATCCAAACAATGTTCTATAAAAATATGATGAAGACCTTACGCGAGATTATTTAGAAGGTAGAACAATCCTTAGCCAAGTTTGAGCATATGAAGCTTAACAGGATTTGGTTGACCCATCAGGCTTGCATGAGGGAAATCCTCAAGAATAAGGGGTATATGCACTATGGTGTGCCACACATCAAGAAATAAGTCCTAGAGAGACGAGGACTCTTACCAGTTCGTGTGACGGTTGATAAGGTGTTTGTCGAGGCCGCGATAGAGTTCTAAATATAATTTGAGAACTCCATCGAATTGTAATTTGTATGACTATGAACTAAAAACTCTTTGTTTTCATGTTAATGACAATCACAATCACTCAAACATTTTCATAAGTCAAAACATTGAAATTTGTATAAAAACTAACTTACTTCTCACGATTGATTTATATTTCAACTCAAAGATAAGCTCACATATATGATCCATTACATATCATGCCAATATAAAACTAGTTCTATTCAGTGTTAGGAACAAACACAATGCCAGCTTCATCCACTTCGTCTTTGACATGATCAGCAGGGCGGCGGAAGCAACTCACACACATGCCGGTGACATCGACCGAGTATCCATGGACGGAATCACTTTGTCACCACACACATTGCATTGTGGCACAATTCGGGGGACTGGCAGACCACAACCACGACAAGCAAAGGCAGACGTGTCACCATCAACTTTGCAAGAGTCGCACACACGAGGCTTTATGCATGTGAAGGTACGCCGCCATCCACCAGCTCCACGATGTCTCCCTCGACCGGCTGCACGACCTCTCCATCCATCGGATCGACAACATCTTCCTGTGCCACGTTCGCAAGAACGACAGCTCATCCTCCTACACCTCCGCCACTATTTCATATCCATTCGTGACCATGTTCTCCTTGACGTCCACGACCTCTCCCTCCACCGTCGCCACAAATTGCTCGGCCATCATGGTTTTTATTGGTTGCAGGAGATCAATCCATAGGTCCCTTTTATACAAGGGATAAGAAGAGCAGCCATGGAGAAGAAGAGCCATAGGGACAAGAATCGTGTGCGCATGCAGAATTGTGTTCACACCTTCCGCATGCATAATTGCTTTCACACTGCGCCAGCCAGGGAGGGATAGAAGACGGATGACATGGGAAGAGATTACTCTGAGGGAGGAGGGGGTACGTGTTGATTACTTGTGAATAGTTAATGCTAACGCACCTAGTACTAGGTATTTTTGGTACTGCATGCTTTTTCAACGCTAATAAACCGGTTCGAAGGGAGTAAGTTTGTTAAAATGTAGAGTATATTTCATAAAAGCATATTATTGGAATTTTTGTGACAAACAAATCATGTTCTGTTACTACCTCCGTTTCAAGGAATAAGGTCCACGCGCATTCCAAAGCAAAATTTAACCGAACAAATAAAGCAACTAAAATTTGATTGTACTGTGTAAAATTAGTATAGTTGGATTCGTATTGAAACACACTTTCCAATAATACTAATTTTGTATCAACAATTTTTATATATTTAGAGTAAATCTTGGTCAAAGAAAAAACACGCAAAACGAAGAATGCCTTATTTCTTGAGATCGGAGATAGTAATTAATTTTATAGTCAAAGTGTAGGCTCAAACTCCAAAGAATCACTAAGGAGAGAAGTATCACTTGAAAGTCTTTAACTGAGAGGCGAAGGAGGGGGACATACACAGGTTGTTAAGCCTTGTGTGCTACTACTTGTCAAACAGACAAATTAAAATAATTTAAAGTCATTTTTAACTTGTGAAATTATATGTTTACCATAAGACACCACAATCACAAGGCAAGAACACTTTTTGATAAGTAATATATTAATATCGTGAATATATCAATTATACTCAGCCCTGCACCAACAAAAAGTGCATAGACATCCCACATGCACATAACCAAGAAAAAAAGAGAAAAGAAAAAAATGTCATGGTGACGAAACACTCACCACAACAACACTCAGCAAGCCAGCAAACACCCGACACATAGGAAGAACATGTGCATCAAGGACTTCAAGCACCCAATGCACCTCTCCGCCATTACAAGCCTCCAATCTCATCCACCACGAATTTCTCCACCCCTATCAATATCATGGAAATCCATACTTGGACATGTCCCATAGCACCAACAAGAATGTGAAGCTTCGCGTCATGCCCTTCCTGAAACTGTACTCCCTGAAGGTGAGGGTGTGCATAGCCAAATCGATTCCGATCTAGATATCCATCGGCACGAACACCAATCATCAGAAATATACGAGAGGAAAACCGGAACTCGTTGGTGTCCAAATCGAGTAGGCCGACGTGAAGCTGATCGACGACTTAGCACCCATAGAGCACAAGGGTCCAACCACCTTTATTTGGTCCAAGTCAGCAGCCTCCACACCGCCATCTGGTTCCCATCAGGACCAGACGTCTTGTCACATCCCAAGATTTTAGAAATTTGGGACTAGAAAAAAATGCAATTGCATTGCATCATTTGCATTTGCGAAAAAAATGGGTTGCAAAACACTAGTTTAAACCCTTATTTTGAATTGCTAAAATGCATCTACAAAAGGAATACACAGGGTTTTATAAAATCACTATTTTGAAGTAGTCAAATTATTGACAAAAATAATCCTATATTGATCTACTGAATTTTATAAAAACTTAGAAACAAGAATCATATCATTTGGAGTTCATATGCAAAAGATATAAAGAAAATACCAAAATAGAAAAAAGAAATGGGCCACCCGGCCGGCCCACTCAGCCGACCGAACCAGCCAGCAGGACACGGGAGGGATCCATCCCACCAATTGCTTTAAAAAGTGTGCAAGAATCTGTTTTCAAAACCTACCTCTATGCAAACACCTATATCTTTTTATCTACAACTCCGAATGGACTTCCGTTTGTTTCTACTTGTTCTCTACTTCAAGATCTATCTTCCCACCATCCTAAAAGCCTATATAATCCCCCGGAGCCATAGCTATAACACTTTTCCTTCTCGAAATCTCGAATTTACACCCTACCGAATCATATTTCGCTTCTAAACCCATCTAAACTTCGTCAGATGCCTTTGGCTACAACACGAAAGTTGTAGATCGCGTCGAAATATTTCAATCCCGACAAACCTCACCTCTTTTTATCCACCACAGCCAGAGAATTTCGCAACACAATATTTCAAATCTGATGGCGTAATTCCAAGATCTTCTCGCGCTCGTTTCTTGAAATCCAAATTCCTTTGGTGAAAAGGTAGATCTAATCATCCCCCACAACTTTCATGTTCAAAGTTTTTCGATTTGATCTACGGATTTGTCTCTCTAACACAGATCTATTTTTAATCCTTTTCCCGACGGTCGAGATTCAACCGATCAGTTGCCTCGTCACTGCCACGTCATCGTCAAGTCAGCGTCTAGTCCCAGTCAGACTGCACGGTCAATCTGTCCAGTCAGCGGAATATTCCCAGGAATATTCCGTTCGAATTTAAAATAGCAGATTATAGATCTAACTTGTAAAATCTATAAATAATTTATACTACGTCCAAAAATTGCAAATAATATACTGTTGGATTCACAATTTTGTGTAGAATATTAATATGTAATTGTATCAGACATTTACCATAAGTAATTGTCGTGATTATTTAAATTGCATTAATACCTTTTTGGAGCAATTAATTCCCAGAAAATAAAATACAACTCAGAAAAATATAAATGATATACCCCTGTATTCACAAAAGTGTATAGAACATGATTATGGAATAAAATTACAAGTTTACAGTACAGATAATGTTTCACACATTAAAAGCCTTTTTGTAGTATTTTAATTCTATAAAATGATCTATAAACTATTTTGACCTGAATCCTTTTGCTCCTAGCTCTAATTTGAAACCTCTATCCAGGAGTATGTTTAACAAAAATTAACTACACTGTTTACAATAGAGGTTGAATTAAATTGGATAAAGCCTATTAAATAGATCTAATTAATGCAATAAATGGTTTTAATGCATTAAAAATCATTCCTTGCATGTCATATGTAGTTTAATGATCAGAGAACATTAAATAGCTACCGAAACTTTTACTAAAGTGTCATGCATGCATTGTGTTGCATTTGTTGATCTCTATGTGTGGTTTGTTTATTTGTTGCATTGCTTTTGTGTAGATTGTGAGGATTGTGACCCTTGTGATTGCCCGGATTGTGTGTTTGACTCCGACAACTACTAAGGCAAGTGGATCTTCATAAAAGTCATATTTACTTTCTATATGCATTGTAGCTTGTTTTGTTTTACAAGTTTTATCTATTTCTATGCTATATCCTATTATGCCGTAGTCTATCTCGTTAGGTGAGCCGCCGTAAGTAGTTGTGCTTAGTTGTGCGTATGTAGACGAGTGTGGGATACACCATGACAAAGATTGTTTTGAAGAAACGTGTTTGGAAAGTTTAAAAACAATTTAATTAATGAACTCTCTGGGTGGATTGGTAATTGCTTGGTTCGTGAATGTCCGGCCCATGTCTATGGTTTACCCGAGTAGCTCACTTGTGGATGGCCACCCAGGTTTCTGAGAAATGATTAGTGTCTCGATTTGATGGCTTACGTGTACAGCCATATGCCAGTGAGTTATGGGTGGCTGGATGGACTTAGTAGGTCGTGGCGACCCGAGCTCTTCGTATCCAGAGATGTAGTGAATGTGATAGGTTGGTACGGTGCGTGGATGGGCTTGGGGAGCTACTTCCCGAATTGTCTCTTCTTGGGCTTCTCCCTATCATGACTCAATATGCGTATCGTGGTACGAGCGGGTCGACCAAGTCATATGGGTAAAGTGTGCAACCCCTATAGGGTGTAAAAACTAAGTACTTAGTCGTGTCGCTCGTAATGGACGATTGAGTTGCTGAATTGTGGGTGTTATGACATGTTCTCATTCATTTTAACTTGTAATTGCCAAAACTTGTGGTTGAAACATAATTGGGTTGAGTGATGAAGACCAAATTCTTTACAAATGATTTTACAAATGATAGGATAAAGTATTTTGCTGCTGCAACTAAGCCTGAACCCCAGAAGCCAGATATGCATGTAGATATTAGTCTTGTTGTTTCTCTCATTGTTCCACTTGCCAATACATTCAAAGTATTGACCACTCGTTGGATGCAACCTTTCATGTTGCAGGTTATTGTTCCAATTGTTCTAAGTGATCTTATAGGTGGCGACCCTCTACTCAACAGTTGTTCGCTTGTGGCACAATTGAAGATGGAGCCTACTATATGTTTTTGCTTCTGTATGCTACTTTGTTATTTGAGCTAGCCTTTGAGCTAAGCACTATATAATAATTAAAAATTCTGATCATTCGATGTAATAATGATGCACTGTTATGTTCTTTGGTATTCATCTGTACTGTGTGTGCCAGTGAACCGATCCAGGGATTGGCACTATACACAGGAACTCAGCCTTATCAGGCGAGGGTTTTACAGAATGGTATCAAAGTAGTGTGTTGACTGTAGGATCATGACCTAGCATTGGAATAGGAAAACCATATGAATATAAACCCTATTTCATTCTATCTATTCTCATCTTACACTTCTTTCTAGTATCTTCTTATTATTTCAATTCCCAGACTTCTCTGTTTTAAAACGTAGAAGGAAGACTCTTTGTAGGATGAACTCAAAACTTTGTACTTATTAGATTCTTGTAATTCTTAATCTTTCTTTTCTAATCCCATCTTGTTCAAAACTCATAGATGAGCACTCGTGCGAAGAAGTGCGAGATCCAAGAATAGTTAGATGACGACCACCATATAGTTTTGATATGATTTCGTTTAGATCTAGCTATCGATCATTGCAAGAACTTGTGTGTTAGCTGGTTTATTATGTCTAGGTTGTACTATTTGATACCCCAAAGTTTCAGAATATTTTTGATACTTTTTATAATGAATTAATGAAGGTTTTGATTAAAAATTCGTGGTATTACTGCTGTAGTTTTCTGTCTGACCAGTTGTACCGCGTGATTTTTAGTTCCTTACTGGTAATTCGGATTGCGCTCATATTTTAGGATCTGGAGCGTAATACCTGTAGCACCTACAAACAAATTGGCTAAAATTCCTGATGAGTTTAAGGTGCCCAGAAAAATTCGTGAACACTGCTGTAGGTTCTGAACAGATTCTGTCCATTGCTTTTAAGATTGTAGGTTCACCCCAAACGAATTTTAATCAAATGAAAACTATTTTGTGGATGGTATGCCACTAAAACAAAACTTCTAGAACATAAACAAAACTATTTTGGCTTGAGTGTTGTTTGTTATGATTTTTTGTTTGTGTGCCAATTGGTTGCTTCATATAGTTATGGGTAGTAATACTTCTCTAGTTCTATCTATAACTCGTCTATGCTATCCTAACAGATGCCTCCCCGCCGCCAGCCCGATGAGATTTCTCAGCTTATTGCAGCACAGGCACAGTTGACTCAGGTGATGACTCAGTTTATGGCAAGTCAGAACAATAACAACAACAACAATGGGAACAACCAGCCCTAGGGAGATGCTCTCACCATGTTCCTGAGGCTGAGGCCAGCTAAGTTCTCCTCTGCACCTGAGCCCATGGTTGCTCTCGACTGGCTCCGTTCTGTGAACAAGGACTTGGTGACCGTTGGTTGCACTGATGTTGAAAAGGTGAGGTTTGCTGCTCACTTGCTGGAAGGATCAGCCGCTTCTTGGTGGGATGCTTTCCAGATCACCCACCCGCTAGACACAGTTACTTGGGCTATGTTTGAAGAAGGATTCAGGACCAACCACGTGTCTGTTGGGACCATGAGCCTGAAGAGGAAGGAATTCCGCAACCTGCGCCAAACTAACCACACTGTGGTGGACTACATAGAGGAATTCAACAACTTGTCCCGCTATGCACCTGAGGATCTGGACACTGATGCTAAGAGAAGAGAGAGGTTCCTAGATTGTCTTAGTGATGAGCTTCCACTTCAGTTGTCTGTGGTCTATTGCCCTACTTTCCATGAGCTAATGGACAAAGCTAGAATTCTGGAAGGGAAACACCAGCAGGTAGAGAATCGCAAAAGGAAGCAGAACAATCACCACTCTAGCTCGCACCACAAAGCTCGCACTTCTTATGATGGAGACTCTGGACACCACAAGCATGGAGGCAATGGCCATCACTGCAATGGAAATCGAGATCTCAGCTATGTGGAATGTTTCAAGTGCAACCAGAAGGGACACTATGCTGATAATTGCCCGGAGAAGAGGATTGAAGCTGGAGACAAGCCAGATTTAACCCTGAAGGCAACTGTGAATCATGTTCATGCTAGAAAAGCACTCAACAAGCCATGCTTCGTGACTAGTAAGTTCCTGGCTAATTCATACATCGTACTCATAATTTTTCAATACTGGTGCACCGTATTCATTCATATAAAGGCATTCATGGATAAGAATAGTTACTTATGGAGTTACTTGAAGGATCTGTTAGAGTGAATTTATTAGAGAAGAATTGCTAGCTAGTACAAGATGCCACAATTAAATCCTGGATATTGGTAGCATACACATTCCCCGTTGGCTTAATTATATTGGAATTCACATGGTTTAGATGCAACTCTAGCATGGATTGGATGGTTAAGAATAAAGGTCCGATAGATGGACATTAAACCCATACTCAGAAGGAAGAAGAATCAGATATAGCTCAATGGTTCCACGGAGATACCAAGTTTAATTCTCTTAAGGGGGTTAGCCTTTCGAGAACACCACCCAAACCTTGCTAGCCATTTTGAATCTCGGGACGAGATTAATCTTAAGGGGGTTAGTCTGTCACATTCCAAGATTTTAGAAATTTGGGACTAGACAAAAAATGCAATTGCATTGCATCATTTGCATTCATGAAAAAAAATTGGGTTGCAAAACACTAGTTTAAACCCTTATTTTGAATTGCTAAAATGCATCTATAAAAGGAATACACAGGGTTTTATGAAATCACTATTTTGAAGTAGTCAAATTATTGACAAAAATAATCCTATATTGATCTACTGAATTTTATAAAAATTTAGAAATAAGAATAATATCATTTGAAGTTTGTATGCAAAATAAAGAAAATACCAAAATAGAAAAAGAAAAAAACAAAACGAAATGGGACACCCGGCCGGCCCACTCAGCCGACCAAACCAGCCAGCAGGGCACGGGAGGGATCCATCCCACCGATTGTTTTAAAAAGCGTGCAAGAATCTGTTTTCTAAACCTACCTCTATGCAAACACCTATATCTTTTTGCTTTCAAAAAAACACCTATATCTTTTTATCTACAACTCCGAATTGACTTCCGTTTGTTTCTACTTGTTCTCTACTTCAAGATCTATCTTCCCACCATCCTAAAAGCCTATATAATCCCCCGGAGCCACAACTATAACACTTTTTCTTCTCGAAATCCCGAATCTACACCCTACCGAATCATATTTCGCTTCTAAACCCATCTAACCTTCATCGGATGCCTTTGGCTACAACACGAAAGTTGTAGATCGCATCGAAATCTTTCAATCCCGATAAACCTCACCTCTTTTTATCCACCACAGCCGGAGAATTTCGCAACACAATATTTCAGACCTGATGGCGTAATTCCAAGATCTTCTCGCGCTCGTTTCGTAAAATCCAAATTACTTTGGTAAAAATGTAGATCTAATAAACCTCCACAACTTTCATGTTCAAAGTTTTTCGATTTGATCTACGGATTTGTCTCTCTAATATAGATCTATTTTTAATCCTTTGTGAGGCAAAATCGAGCCTATTTGGAGCCAACTTCTTTTCTAGCCACCGGATCTCATCCCGACGGTCGAGATTTAATCATCCCGATCAGTTGCCTCGTCACCTCCACGTCATCATCAGGTCAGCGTCTAGTCCCAGTCAGACTGCACGGTCAACCTGTCCAGTCAGCGGAATATTCCGTTCGAATTTAAAATTGCAGATTATAGATCTAACTTGTAAAATCTATAAAAAATCCATACTACGTCCAAAAATTGCAAATAATATACTGTTGGATTCACAATTTTGTGTAGAATATTAATATGTAATTGTATCAGACATTTACCGTAAGTAATTGTCATGATAATTTAAATTGCATTAATACCTTTTTGGAGCAATTAATTCACAGAAAATAAATACAACTCAGAAAAATATAAATGATATACCCCTGGATTCACAAAAGTGTATAGAACATGATTCTGGAATAAAATTACAATTGTACAGTACAGATAACGTTTCACACATTAAAAGGCTTTTTGTAGTATTTTAATTCTACAAAATGATCTGTAAACTATTTTGACCTAAATCCTTTTGCTCCTGCCTCTAATTTGAAACCTCTATCCAGGAGTATGTTTAACAAAAATTAACTACACTGTTTACAATAGAGGTTGAATTAAATTGCATAAAGCCTATTAAATAGATCTAATTAATGCAATAAATGGTTTTAATGCATTAAAAATCATTCCTTGCATGTCATCTGTAGTTTAATGATCAGAGAACATTAAATAGCTACCGAAACTTTTATTAAAGTGTCATGCATACATTGTGTTGCATTTGTTGATCTCTATGTGTGGTTTGTTTATTTGTTGTATTGGTTTCATGTAGATTGTGAGGATTGTGACCCTTGTGATTGCCCGGATTGTGTGTTTGACTCCGACAACTACTAAGGCAAGTGGAGCTTCATAAAAGTCATATTTACTTTCTATATGCATTGTAGCTTGTTTTGTTTTACAAGTTTTATCTATTTCTATGCTATATCCTATTATGCCGTAGTCTATCTCGTTAGGTGAGCCGCCGTAAGTAGTTGTGCTTAGTTGTGCGTATGTAGACGAGTGTGGGATACACCATGACAAAGATTGTTTTGAAGAAACGTGTTTGGAAAGTTTAAAAACAATTTAATTAATGAACTCTCTGGGTGGATTGGTAATTGCTTGGTTCGTGAATGTCCGGCCCATGTCTATGGTTTACCCGAGTAGCTCACTTGTGGATGGCCACCCAGGTTTCTGAGAAATGATTAGTGTCTCGATTTGATGGCTTACGTGTACAGCCATATGCCAGTGAGTTATGGGTGGCTGGATGGACTTAGTAGGTCGTGGCGACCCGAGCTCTTCGTATCCAGAGATGTAGTGAATGTGATAGGTTGGTACGGTGCGTGGATGGGCTTGGGGAGCTACTTCCCGAATTGTCTCTTCTTGGGCTTCTCCCTATCATGACTCAATATGCGTGTCGTGGTACGAGCGAGTCGACCAAGTCATATGGGTAAAGTGTGCAACCCCTGCAGGGTGTAAAAACTAAGTACTTAGCCGTGTCCCCGGTAATGGACGATTGAGTTGCTGAATTGTGGGTGCTATGCCATGTTCTCATTCATTCTAACTTGTAATTGCTAAAACTTGTGGTTGAAACATAATTGGGTTGAGTGATGAAGACCAGATGCTTTACAAATGATTTTACAAATGATAGGATAAAGTATTTTGCTGCTGCAACTAAGCCTGAACCCCAGAAGCCAGATATGCATGTAGATATTAGTCCTGTTTCTCTCATTGTTCCACTTGCCAATACATTCAAAGTATTGACCACTCGTTGGCTGCAACCTTTCATGTTGCAGGTTATTGTTCCAATTGTTCTAAGTGATCTTATAGGTGGCGACCCTCCACTCAACAGTTGTTCGCCTGTGGCACAATTGAAGATGGAGCCTACTATATGTTTTTGCTTCCGTATGCTACTTTATTATTTGAGCTAGCCTTTGAGCTAAGCACACTATGTAATAATTACAAATTCTGAATCATTCGATGTAATAATGATGCACTTTTATGTTCTTTGGTATTCATCTGTACTGTGTGTGCTAGTGAACCGATCCAGGGATTGACACTATACGCAGGAACTCGGCTTTATCAGGCGAGGGTGTTACACGTCTCGACCCCCATGCCAGTAGCCCGTGGCCAAGCCGACAGAGAGGAAGACGACTTGGACCTCCACACCATCGAGAGCGAAGACCACAACACCACGGTCGAGAGCAACTAGACGAAGGGGAGAAGGCAGAGGGAGGCCGCTACCACCGACCTCCGTCGCGCCGTCGTGCGCTCCTCATGAGCACTCACCGGCATCCACCACCTACGACCACGTTCCAATCGACGCCCCACACTCCAGACAGCCATAGGCCTGCACCGCACCGCCTTCAAGAGGACAAATTGCCCCACCACCACCTTCCCTAGGGCCAGCCTGAGCTTTGCTGGCGCCACCTCCGACGGTGGCAAGATGGGGGATGGAGGGGGAGGGTGGTTGCGGCCTACTCTCACTATGAAAAGAAAAAATATTTACCTAAATCAAAACTGCACATGGACAACAAATAGTATCCCCAACTCACGAACCAGTGTTAGCGTCCACACAAGTACAAAAGGTGAAGCCCCACCCATGCCAGCATAGGTACATTTCTGGGGATGCAAACAATCTGGTATCAGAATATTTGCATAATACCGCCAAGTAGCAACATCCAACCACTGTAAGATGCTACTGCCATGCGCATGATCCTTGCCCAGGAAGACTACATGTTCCCTAAATTCGGACAGATACAGGATATACCACAGAAGAAATACGCAAAATACAGTTTCTAAAGATCCAAGGAAGAGGATCAGCAGTAAAACATGAGGCTCTTCACGCTGTCACTGAGCTTAGGCAGTGGCGTCGTGTGCAATGGAGTGGCTCTGTACAGGGTTCTGCGGCTGGTGGGCACTGCATCTGACCTCTCAAGATAAAGCTTGCCTCTGTATGCGGCGAGATGCGCATAGTACGCCGGGGGAACAAGGGAGACTGGCCTGGTACAGCGCACAAAGGTGTAGCAAAGATTGTGTATCAGCTGCTGCAGTTCGTTGGACTGGAAGTTGTTCTCGTCCAACAGGACGTGGTAATGAGTAGGACGGCTTGTCCCCTTTGTGCCCCAGTGGCTGCACAGGTAAAAGTCGAATTCCCTCGGGTGGGTGATCACAGTGTCGACGACCGTTCCCGGTGGTATGTTCTGATCAGAATAGTGCGTGGAGCCACCATTCTTCTGCCTGTGGAAGAGCCTGGTGTGGTGCCTCTTCTGAACGACGATGAACGTGATCAAGGGCTTGTAGCCTGGGTACCTCGAGCAGCTGGCTCGGACGGCATACATCTCCTCCTTCAGGACCTTGTCGAACTGCGTCTCGCTCACACCGTCTCGGAAGAATATGATTCTACCTGGGAGCTTGCCAACTTCTTGCAGGAACTCTTCAACTAGTTCACCAGCCATTACATCCAGGTGTTCGATTATTTCTTTCCGGTGCGTCTGTGACCTCATCCTGGAGATGTACTTATTTGCTGAAGGCCAATTCATGCTTGCAACTACAGCCACCACTGATGGGCTCGAGTCGTCGAGCGGATGTGGGTGTGTCACGTCAGCACCCATGAACATCACTGGCTCCTCATCTGAAAATATTCTAGGGATTTGGGATGGCAAGCTGTTGTACAAGGAAACATTGCATCCACCAAGCTTAGCATTCATCTTCAGGGCTAAATTGGCAACGAATTGCACAGTCAAGCTGATTAAGTTGGGATAAAGGCAACACTGTGTCACAACACCAATTGATGTTTCAGCAATCCGCTTCAGATCAGCATAGCCTCGGTGCCTCCGTTCCATGACACAGATTAGCAGTTGCAGGTTGCCTGATGCAGCTTCTTGAATTTTCCTGAGTTTGCTCTCCAAAAGGCCCACATTATTGAGAAGCTGAATCCGTTCAAACAATGGGCTGATGACAGTTTTCTTGTTTAGAAGAATTCCAAGCTGCTCACACCGACTCGATAACTGGTTCACAAACTTTGGAATGCACAACTGCTGCTCCGGGGTACCACCAAAGCTTATCAAGGCCCAGTTTTTAATCTTGGAGCCCTCGGTAACATGGCTGTCAAGCAAACTCCATTGACGATCAAATCGGTGTGGGGTTATATCCTTAATGCGCCCTCCAATGCCAAACTTCAGTTTTGGTGGCAAGAGAACCCTCCCAGAGAGTTGTGTCATCTCCTTTGACACTTGGAGGTTGAATTGACCAGCATATGAATTACTGCAACAATAGTAAGGCAGCTATGGTTACATGTTTGGGTCATATATAGAATACTTAAAAAAAATACACTTGTATAGTTTACACTTTACAACTGCTGTAAAATTATTATACTTGAATAATGAACCATACCTTCCAGCACCAAATGCTTCTTCCACAACACCCTTTATGATTCCCTTTCTTTCACTTGGTCTTTGGCACCCCATTTTGAGAACCTTGGAGGTTTGTTCATCTGAAAGCTTGCAAAGAAACTTCTGACCCTCACAAACTACACAAAGCTCCATTGGCACATAACATGGCTTGCTCCTACCAATCTGCAAGCATGGCAGGTTCCTGAACTGTATGTCATGATTGTATTGCTCCTTGAAGTATTCCACTACCATGTGATCTTTTCCACTCCGGTCTCGGAACTTGAGGTTTTCTGTTGTCTCCTCAGTCAAGCTATGCACATGGTACCTTTGGTCGGTCTCACGGTGGGACACAAGAACCCGAATATTTTTCAATGCTTTCTCCACCTCTCTCCACTCCTCTTCTGACAAAGCCCTAGTTTTCTGATGCGAAAGGTCCTTCAAGAAATCACAGCGCTTCTGCAAGTACGCAATCATGCCAGTGCTCTCGTGGAATGCTGTGAGTGAGAGGTCAACATTAAGGGCAAGACCTTGCTTGGTTGGCCTCAGGCTCTGAAAGAAACCTCTTAATCCAACAGCACCACCACCAATCTCCCTTGCTTCTCCCATGGAGCGTGGATACAAAGACCGGCCTACAAGAACAGAACTTTCCATAGCACCTTCTCGCAAGATGACTTCCAAGGCATGGAGGTAATCTTGAGGGAGTGAAAGGCCATCCTTGTCTTCAGTCAAATATTTGTTCAATTCCTGACCACTTAGCTTCGATACCAATCGAATGTTCACCTTGAAAACCTTAAAATTCTGTTTCTCAAGCATGTGACCATCCTTTTTATCTACTGGACATCGTGCTGATGCAATTGGGAGACTGACAAAGAACTCGGCCTTGTTCTCCTGAAACTCAATAGGACTATAAAGGTCCCTGCAACCATCAAAAGCTGGCAGGGCACCTGAGAAAACACTTGAATTTTCTTGAAAAAGCTTGTTCTTGATCATTCTCGCTGTTTCCTTGGATGAATGTGGGGATATGTCAATATCATACTGGAAAATCTTTTGATCAGGATCAAACCGCACAAGGAAATGGTTTGCAGAAAGAGGAACCATAGCCCCCTCAACCCCACCGTTGTCAGGTCTCCGTGCAATGGGAGTTCCTTGGTGATTGTTAGAGGACCTACGATGGCTGTTTACATGATCAATTCCTATGTCAGATGTTTTCTTCTCATGTAGGAAGAACTTTTTGTGCTGAAGCGCCTTGGCATCTGTTAGTAAATTGATAATGACATGTAAGGCACGAGAGAATCTAAACATATGTACTACTAGTGGTTAAGACAGGAAAATAACTTTTTTTTTCAAATGATGCAGGCAGCTGATAGGAAGATAACATCTTATGCTGCAAAATTTCTACCAAGTGGGATTTCTTCGATAAGATAAGTAGTGGAATTATGAAGCAAATAAATAGTAGTAGCACAGGCACCAAGGTAATGTTACAGCATTGTCACAACAAAAATGAAGAAAAGATAATGGAACATATCCACCCAAAAGACATGCATGAGCTAGCCATGGTTGGGCATAGAGCTAGACTAAAGTATGCAGATCAATTTGGAGAATGTCTTAGTGCGGAATAATGTGGATCTGTATTTTTTTTGCAAACCTTTACTTGGCACATACCCTTTAATAATTACATAGAGAATTACAGTGGGAAATTTCCCAACCGTCTAGCCCGAAAGAAAAAAAGGTAAACCATGCCTCATTCTTGAGGGGCGGAAAGGGGGCTAAATTTTAAAGGAAAAAGTCACCATCCACAGCGCCACAAATAGCACTTTGACTGTGTCTCAGAGCTCAAACATTCTTGTATCCCACCTTCTCAAGTAATGCAGACTAATACAAATATATATGGCATAAAAGGGAAACATACAACCAAAAGTAGAAATCCATAAAATCACAAGCTTCCCAAGATTCCATTTGACCAACTATACAGCACTGTATCATTGATCCGAAAACACTGTACTGCATTACCTTTGTATATGACACGCAATTAATCTCTAATAACAATACAGCTAGCAGAGACTAGTTCGTAATATCAACCTATGTATCATCAAGAAGACAGTAAAAAATAAACCTAGCGCACATTGATCAAGAAGAAAAGAAAGCAACGCCACCACCAGGTATTATATAGTATGAACTTACTAGTAGAAAGTACAAAAACAAGGATGCGGGAAGTAACCGAGAAAAATGCGCTTTTTTACCGTGCGGGAGCGGCAGCAGCGCGGCGGTGACGGCGTGCGGGAGCGGCGGCGGCGGCTTCTTGAGTGGCTTGTGCGCCCACATTTGGCCCCTCTGCGCGGCGCCGGTCATGGGCTTCCCGTAGCACGTGGCGGCCGCGGGGAGCAGGTGCAGCGGCGGCGGCTGCTGCTGCAGGTACAGCAGCACAGGCGGTGGCAGAGGCAGCGCGACGGCGCCATTAATATGCGTGCGGCCGGCGTTTATCGGCAGCGGCAGGAGCGCCGGGTAGGTCTGGATGATCGGGTACTGTGTGTAGCCGCCGCCGCCACCACCATAAACTCCCCTCCACTTCCTCCTCCCATTCGCGCCACCGCCGCCGCCATTACTTCCTCCGCCGGCCTTCCTCTCGTTCATGGCCTCCCAAGAGAGCAGCAGGTACTTGTTGGGAGGTTAAACCCAATCTAATCTGTCCGTATGCAACTTTTTGGTGTAGTAGTACCGCAGTTTCTTGTCCTGTTCTTGGCTTGTGGGTTGGGGTTTTCTTGGATGGTTGGAAGGTAGGGGGGCAAAAAGAAGGGAAGAGAAGGGGAAGTGAAGGAAGGAGGAGTGGGGGTGGGAAGGAGATGGGGTTGGTATTAATGAGGTGGCAGGTCGGGAGGAAAGAGGAGAGAGAGAACAGCTGTGCGCCTGTGCCTGTGCCGAGCTATGCTGCGCTAGTGTGCAATGCAATGCTCTTCTGCTGCCGCTTTAAAAGTTGCCTCCATTCTGCTGCTGTCCTGCTGCTTCCGATATTCTCAGTCTAGCAACTGAGATGAGTTATGGATGCACTAAAGAGAGGCTACAGCCTAAAAATGAAGCACTATAATAAGCGCGGTCAGTCGAATTTAAAAATCTTGCATAGTATCGTGACATTTTATTTCCGTACCATCATATATCAAGTAATATATGATGTATTTTTTATACAACTAAATTGAACATTAACAAATTGGTGGTTGGGCAACCTAATAACTAAATAATAGCGTCAAATTGTTTCAGGTCAAGCTCCTATCCACGTCGTTCCGATTTTTTCAGTCATGGGATGGACGCCGAGGAGGACTTGCGGTGATGTCGCAACGGAGCGCTGTTATCCCATGAGACGGGACCCGCTACGGGCCAAGCCGAAAGCGGACGGGTATACTGCGCGCCGTCGTACCCACGTCGCTAGAAGGTGGACCGCGTGCGCTACATGGACACGACGTCAGCGTACGCACGCGTGCAGGAGCACGTGATGTGAGAGGCGTTCCCGTGGCGACAGTGCGCGCTCCGCACCCGTCTGGTGGCGGGGCCCGCCCAGAACGGACATGGCGACGTTAGCCCATGCCGGTTGCGGACTCTTGCGGAGGGCCGCCGAAAGATGACATGACGCCGCTAGCCCATGCCGACCACATCATTGCATACATGGCCCCGTACGCCCATGCCGACCGTGGTTTCTCCCTTACGAGGGTCCATCCGAAGACGACGTTGCGCCGTAAATTGATAACGTGCGTCAACGTATAACGTAGAGGATGCTCATTCTCGCGTGTGGCTAGCCGACCTTTAGACGTCTGTGGGTTATTGCGGGCAGATCGTGATGTGGGTCCCATTTCGAAGACTTCGTGCCTAAGGAAACTCGAGACGGATGCACGTGATCGAGAGCGAGAGAACGTCTATCCTAGGCCGGCCGCTTGAGTTTTACCCGTAGACTATAGCCGTCCATGCGTTCTCGAGGCTATGCCTTGCGGTGGGTCCCATTCACGGTTAGATGTATCATAAGAGAGCTTGCGTTGCGACTATAAAAAACTAGCGTCGTTTTTCATGCTAACCATTCTTTAGCTCTCTCTTTTCTTCCTTTATTTTCCTCGTCGTCGGCGGCTTTCGGTTCTCTCCAATGGTCGGTCGTAAGCGCCATTCCGGTGACCATACCCGGAACCGGCGCTTTCCGCTGCCCATCGGCGTTAGCCGTGACGCGTGTACAGACATATATTCGTAACTTCTCTCTTTTCTTCTTCTTTCTTTTCGCAAGCGTCGTTCCGTTCTGGTGACCATACACGGAACCGGCGTTTGTCGCTGCCCACCGGCATTACCCGTGACGCATCTATGGTCAGATGCTCTCGAAACTCACCGCCGTAGCACCGTCTGTCCGCTCTTTTTAGTCCTCTCTTCTTCTCCCAGTAGTGTCATCTTTGTCTGTTTTCTTCGCTGAGCTCCGTGCGTGGTCCGGTGAAACATCCATGTACTTCTATTCTTATAAAAATAAAGATGAATTCGAATCATAGTTACATGCAATCTGTCCAAAGCACAATGAACGTATATCTTTGCATATGTTTGCTTCATCGTCCTAAAACCGAAAGTGTTGAAAACGCTTATTCTAAAACGTTTACTGTGAATCGTACATTAGATTGGACGCGGTTATCTGCAATCGTTAAGTGACGCTACTTCTTCTTCTGCGCTATATGGTGCGGATGCACTGCTTCTTTCTTTTCGGGTGTTTTACGTGTCAGCTTCGTCTTTCTTCTCCCTCTCCCGTTGTTTCGCGCGGCCACGTATTCAGGGCCACCATTTGTTCTTTTCTTTGTTGTGGAGCAGGCGCAGTCCCAGGGTCGCTGATTCTCCTTCTCTACCCTTTTTTCCACAGTCATCTACTGGTGTTTTTGTTGTAGCGTGGGCACAATCCCGGTGTCACTCCTCCAATTTTAGGCTAGGGTTTTGTTGTGGCGCGGACATATACCCGGAGCTGTTGTTTTTCCTCCTCTCTGTATTCTTCCGGTTTTCTTTTTGGTGTGAAAACACATGCTGCCGATCCGTAGCCTCTTCCTACGCTGCCTATTAATGGCGGACGCTGGCCTGCTTGCGTCGGCCTATCTTATCCTTCAATGACTCCAAAGTTGGTCGTGCTGGCTAGTGCTTACTCTGGTTGTGCCGCGCGAACCTACGCTAGCTTTCATCAATGCGTGCATTCAGGCGCGCCAGTATATAATGCCTTGGCCTTCTAAAACTAGACACCCGCGTCCATTTTTCCTGCTCCAGTCTTCCACTACCACATACATTGCCCACAGCTACACCCATGGACGGCGACATAGGATTGAGGGGAGGGCGTCTAGGATGGCCTCCTGGCCGGGGACGTGGCCATAGTCGGCGAGGAAGTAGTTTCGGGCTTGTCACAAAAACAACGGGCATTCAATAAAAAGGTGTTGTATAGTTTCGGACTTGTCACAAAAACAACAATCTGAATCCCCTGCAATTTCTTTTTTTCAAGTTATCTTTAGTGGGAACTACCAAGAGGAACTCTAATTTGCCAAATATATATTGTAGGAACCTTGTATTTCCATTTATTAGATCAAGATACATGGATTTAACAGAAAACACTCCATTTTGAGTAATGCGCCAGATAAAGATATCTTTTTCATCTCTTAAGTTCATTTGCATTAACCTAGTCACCAGATGCAACCAAGAGTTACATTTGTTCCCTGTCAAAGCTCTTCTAAAAGACATTTTTATTGGATTTGAAGATAGAACATCGGCCATAGTTACTTGTTTCCGTAGCGAAATATTGTATAACGAGCTATATTTTTGTGCTACAGTCGTATCCCCAAGCCAAACATCTTCCCAAAAACGGGTACTTATCCGATCCTTGACCTCAAAACGTCCCCTATCCAAGAACTCATGTTTCACCTTCATTAAACCTTTCTAAAAAAGGAGAATCACTCGGTTGTGCAGTCACTTGTGATAGTGTTTTAGAGTGTAAACATTTGTTCATTAATATTTCCAGCCAGACTCCCTCTTCATTCATCAATTTGAAAAGCCATTTGCTAAGAAGACATTTATTCTTAGATGCAAGATCTTCAACCTCTAGTACTCCTTGGTCTCTTGGCCGTCATATAATATTCCATTTTGTTAGTCGATACTTTTTTATGATTATCACTTTGCGAAAAGAAGCGAGATCTAAAAAATCCAAACGTTTACTAACCCCAATGGGTACTTCCATAAAAGAAATCATGAACATAGGTAGGTTTGTTAAGACCGAATTAATAAGAACCAAAACAGTCACCATAAGATAATAACTTTCCAATCCAATTTCCTAGCTTTGTTTCAAATTGGTCTTCCACGGGTTTCCATTCTCCATTTTTTAATTTGCGGAAGTGAATAGGTATACCAAGATACTTAAAGAAGAAAGACCCAGATTGACAATCAAACAAGGTTTTATACTGATCCTCTACCGATTTGGCTTGTCTAAAGAAGAAAATCTCACTTTTATGAAAATTAATCTTAAGACCTGATAGTTGTTCAAAGATGAATATAATAAGTTTCGTATTCAAAACTTTCGTCATGCCATGTTCCATAAAAATAATCGTGTCATCCACGTACCGAAGGATTGACAACCCACCGTCAACTAGATGAGGAATAAGACCACTTACTTGGCCATCCTCTTTTGCCCGACTAATAATAACCGCTAACATATCGGCTATAATATTAAACAAAATTGGAGATAAGGGATCTCCTTGGTGTAACCCCTTGTGGGTTTGGAAATAATGCCCGATGGTATCATTTACTCTGACATCCAAACTACCCCTAGTTATAAAATTAGTTATCCAATTGCACCACTTTGGACTAAAACCTTTCATTCGCATAACTTGTTACAAAAAAGGCCACCTATCTTTATCGTAAATCTTCTCAAAATCTATTTTAAGAAGGACCCATCCTTTTTTTTTGTGTAACTCATGAATAGTTTCATGTAAGACCACCACTCCTTCTAGTATATGTCTCCCTGGCATGAAAGCAGTTTGAGAAGGTCTAATTACCTTATTTGCTATACCAGTTAAACGGTTAGTACCCACCTTTGTGAACATCTTGGAACTCACATTAAGCAAGCATATAGCCCTATATTGTTGAATTTGTATAGCATTTTTTGGGCAGTAGGACAATTGTACTGAAATTAAGCCTATATAATGGAAGTTCGCCATTTTGAAACTCAACAAACATATTCAAAAGATCAGGCTTAATGACTTCCTAGAAGACTTGATAGAATCCAGCAGTAAAACCATCCGGCCCGGGTGCTTTATTTTTTCCATTTGCATAATAGACTCATGAATTTCCTTTTCAGAAAATCCGCGCACAAAATAGCATTCTCCTCCAAAGATAGTTGAGGGATGTCTTGTAATTCTGACTCATTCATGGAGAAATAATTTTTAGATGGTGGCCCAAAAAGAGCCTTGTAAAACTCCAAAATATACACCCGCAAATTTTCTTCCCCAACTATTGTACCTGCGTCATGTTCTAGTTGAAATATCATATTTCTACTGTGCTTTCCATTAGCAATCAGGTGAAAGTATTTTATATTTTCTCCACCTTCTTAAACGTCCTTAACATTTGCCCTTTGTGCCCATTTAGTTTCCTCATCTCTACGAAGCCTAGCTAGATCATTGTTGGATTTTCTTAATTCCTCTTTTTCGGCTAGAGATAGAGTGTTAGTTTCGGATCTTGTGTCCAAAAGAACAATTCTGTTTAATAACCATTGTTTTTCTTATTTGTATTGACCACTAATATTTCTAGCCCATCCTCGCAAGAATTGTCTAATATGGCGGATCTTGTTTTGCCAGTTTATTAGAGGGTTACAGTGTGAAAGGATCGAGCTCCACTCATTAGCAACCATATCAAAGAAACCTTCTTTACGTAACCATGAAAGTTCGAAAGGAAAGTTAGCTTTATTTCCAAGGTGAGCTTGTTCACCAGAATCTAGAATAAAGGGTGTGTGATCTGATCTGTTCGAGCAAGAGCTCTAATAGTAATCAAAGGAAATTTTTGCTCCCACTCAACACTAGCGAGAACTCGATCCAATTTTTCATACGTTGGGTTTTCTGTATGACTAGCCCATGTGAATTGTGGACCGGAAAGAGCTATTCTCTCAAGTCAAGACTCTCAATTATTGCATTACAAACAAAAGGCCATCATGGATTAAAAAATTTGTTACTTTTCTCCTCTTTCCTTCTAATAATATTAAAATCACCCCTACTAGCAAGGGGATGGTTTCATGTTTGCATGTGCGCACTAGCTCGGCCAAGAAAAGATGCTTGTTTACTTCTTGAGACACCCTATACACAAGTACTAAAACCCATTCAAAACCGTCACTCTTAGATTTGAGGTGAAACTTGATACAAAAATCACCGTTAATCACCTTGTTGACCCGATGAGTTGCAGAATTTATGCCAACCACAATACCACCTAACCATCCTTGTGGCGGCAAACAATACCATTCAAAGTCAAGCCCTCCAGACAGATGTTGTAAGAAAGGAGTTGAAAAGTTATCCCTTCCTGTTTCCAGGATAGCAAAAAAATTAAGCTTGAGGTCTTTGATCATCTCTTGAATGAAAATATGTTTTGCGGGATCTCTGAAGCCCTCACTATTCCAAAAACCTCCTCTCATTTTGTAGCAACTAGGACAGTTTTTTTAATTCTAGAGCTTCTTCTCACTTCTATACCCTCCGAGGGTAATTTTTTACGGTTTTTTGTTTTTTTGCAATAAACAGGTTGTAGATCCTTGTGACCAACAAGTTCCTATTGCTCATCCTCAATAAGGTCTTCACTAAGTAATAAACCTTTATTGAGAGCTATACTTACGCGCTCTCATCTGTAACCACCGTCTGTTCTTGCTTATTTTTTTAAGTGATTAAAGTTCTTTTCAAATCAATATGTTTGATTAATTTAACAGACACGGAAACCTCAACCACAGAACTACCAAATGATAGTCCTAACTTATTAGCTCTAGCGATCACCAAATCATAAGACAAGGAAGCAATTGAAAAAGATGATATGGGGGACATATCTGGATCACGAGCTTGCACGACTTGTTGCGCCCTCTCCATCTGAGTTAGATCAACATTAGGTTGAGCCCGAATCCGATCACTCGAACGAATATCCACATCCAATCTCTCTAGAATGCCACCAAAAGAGATAACCTCATCCTTTGAGAATCTCCCACCCAAAAAAACCCGGTCCCCTGAGTGTCCGACTTTCCTTGTACATGATTTTTAATCGAAATAAAGTACCTCCCTGGACTAACATTATAGGATGTAATCTTTGGCGAAGCAACCTCGCGAGCATCCGCATTAGCATCCTGACCAATACCCACAATATAGTTGGCCCCGCACGAGGCTGCAACACACTGAATCTTTGTGTTCTGGCCCAGCGATTTAGCAAGATTCAGAGAAGAGATTTTATGCGAAACACCTTGGTCGGTTTAGTTTTGGCTCCCGCCTCCGCTGTCTCGTCAACCATCACAAGAGAGCGATGCTATGAGGTGGACATGTCTCCATGAGCAAGGGGGTCAAACGTACCAAACTTGATAGCATCAGCTGTTACTGCATGATTTTGAGGTGGTTCTTCATGACATCGGTTGTAGTGATCAGCAGCAGTCCGAGAAAACGCGGCTCAGATTTAGCCTGTTCCACTTCCTCCTCCTCAACCAAATCATACCATCATTTTCGCGGCGCCAACAATGATTCGGAAACCTTCTTGTGGCTCGTAACTAGAGGATCAGCGCAGCATGAAATAATGGCATCCGCGGAAGTAGCACCATTCGAAGGTGGGGCGCTAGAAATCCCCATATTTCCCATATCGAACATAGCTCCCTGGTTTTTATCGGCTTGTTGCTTGCCAGAAAGATCATTTGCAATATTAGCCGATTTATTATTATCTTCATTGCCCTTGTCATAAGCATCCGCATCATCCATCCACTCCTCTCTTGGGAGAAGCTCCCCATTAGGACCCTCAACAAAGAACTCTATACCATATCCAGTATCATCATAATAATGATCAGTTTTATTGGGAATAGCATGTGGGCTTGCACAAGCAATAAGAGCTCTAATGACAGGTTTTTCTCTTGTAAACTTCATTTCAACCTCTTTTTTTTCCCAATTAAAGAACCCACCCTAAACAGGCCAAGTAGTCATGACATAGGGCCTTAGGACATCCAGTGATGCGAACCCACACATCTTGAAGACGCCAAGAATCAAGTTTCTGGTTAGACCATTCCTCAAAATGCATAACGAAAGTAGTGTCCTCCATCTCAATCATTTTAATTTTGTGCAGTCTAGCTAGATCAGTCTCGATTGATAGCACCACCTTAAAAACATTATTTTCAACTAGAGAAATATTCCATTGTTGTTCTCCTAGGAGCAACCACTATAGCTCATTAATGATCTGATATGTCGACATAACCCCGCCTTCAACACGAATCCTAGCAATCTTTCCACTGTCGTTTTTTGACCGGAAGATCTCTCATTTTTGGAGTCTCAAAGAACATCAGCCTCTCTCTGCAAATCCCCATAGCAAATTGCTGTTGGTTTCGGCAAACTCAACTTGGGTTAATCTGCATCCACATGCAACGGCGATTCACAGTAGATACACAAAACGGATGTGCAATCGGTAGCAAAGTGTCCTATCAAACAACATTTAAAACAAAGAGTACTATCTGCTTTCTTGTTGGTAGCAACGGTTGTGGGCACCTCAGTGTTCCCCCTAAGACTGCCAACCTCCTTTGGAACAGCAACATTGGAATCAGACGCTGGAACCTGTCCTAGCTAAGCCGCCCTTGCTCCCAAGGAAGACAAAGATCTGTGAGCCTCAGTAGGTGTAGAACGCAAAAGGGTATCGTCAGGAGTATCTCTTCTTATATAATGACTAGGAGTATCTCTTCTTATATAATGACTGTTGAAGCGACCCCTTCCACCCCCACGACCACTGAAGTTGTTCTTATAAAACCCATGTGGCTTATGGTTTCGACGATACCTATGGGCATTGTTATCATAACCCTGATTTTGATCATACCAGCATCGTAATGCCCTCCTCAAACTAACCGAAATTTCCATCAAAGCCTGCAGCTCTGTAATTGTGATGTCCATCTCCATACCTCCCATTAGGCTACGAGTTAGAGTTCTTATTGTAAGAACCCTCCCTGCGCAAATTGTGAGTGAGATACCCTTGAGTGCCTCACCCCCCGTCGCCCACATGCACCCGACCTTCCTCGATTCCAGAACTCGAGCCACTGCCTTGCCTAGCAGCACCAGCAACGCCCCCAAACTGAGTCTACCTAGGTTGGTTGAGCGGCATTGGAGGCCTAGAACCACGACCCGCCATCACAGTCGCTGCATCAAGCCCCCTTTGAACTACCAAAACCCTAGACAAAACCAGGTGCCTCGTAGGCTGGCATACACGAGCCAAGTTACGAGATAGACCCGCCTGGGTGTATTCTGATTCGAGCTGATCCTTGTGAGCAGCCGCGATCGAGTCACAGCGAGAAACCACATGAGCCTTGCGCCCAGTTGGCCCAATCGGAAAAAGGAAAGAATTTGTATTTTTAGGAAAAAACTTACCGTGAGAACTATGATCTGGAATCCAGTAACGCCTCCTCCTGACGATGATGAAAAAGACCGTTGTCCTCCTCGACTCCAATAACGCCTCCTCCTAACAGTAGTCCATGCAGTCGAATCCAACACATCCCCCAATGTCACCGAAAGAAGAATAACCGGTATCTTTAGCAGTGGTTGACACCTCATCGGAGGAGGACTCGATAAGCACTTCTCCGATGGCGATTTCGATAATTTTGGCTCCTCCGCAGCACATCTTCTCCATCTTCTCTTCTCTAGCAGAAAGTTCTTCTTATCCACGAGGACTCGGTGGCAATCTTCATTGGGCGAGCGGAAGAGGTATCTCAGGGATCGCTCAGCCGATGATGGGGACACCGGTGAGGCCTGAACGTCATCGTCGGACTCCTCCAGGCACCAAAACTGTTTGCCAGAGAAACCCTAGGGTATCCAGCGTCGCCCTAGGAGTTGCCCCCTTCCTCACACATGAACATGTTAAAACACGATAAGAAGATAACGAAGAATGAAAGAAAAATCATAACAGCGGGACACGTGATTTAAGATGGAAAAACCTCTGCAACAAAGAGAGAAAATAACTATCGGTGACAGGTCTTGCTTCGCTCTTTAGAAGTTAGCATCCTTAATGAATTTGGATCATACTAAAAATGATATAGTTCACCCAGAGACGGAACTAATCGATCCACGGGGTGCCTCGCTCTGCATGCCACCTCATATGTTAGGCCCCACCCAACAAACGCTACCTTATCTCTTGTGTTCCTATCCCCTTCTTCCTCCATTCATTTCGATCGTCTCCAAAATAGATGCGAGAGACCTGACATGCCTCCACAAATATGCGTTGATGCCGCGTTGTTCTCTTCCACACACACACCCGCTCTATAGTTTGGCTGACTCTCGATGGCCGCTCTAGCCTCCCTCCTCACCAGAGCAGGGCTTGCCAGAGCCCTTACACGCGATTCTTGCCTCGACACCGGGTCCCTACACCTCCATCCATGACCCACGATTCTCGCCTTCCTGGAACGTGTCAAGGATGACGCGGCTGTGGTAGAACCTCCGTCTACAGATAGAAGGCCGAGCCTGTGGCATCATCTATGAGCTCCGTCCATTGGGGCGCACAATAGTAGGAGCCTATGGGGTCATGGGACATCGATGCTACACGCGACGAGGGTGGTTGCTGTGACCGGTGAATGTGGTTGCTACGATGGACTAGGGAGGTTGCTACCACGGGCGGTGTTGAGTGCTACAATAGGCGACAGTGGTTGCTACGACATACTAGTAGAGAAGGACTTATAGGCACCTAACAGTAGTAACACGCCAAGTAAATATAACACCGTTTGAAAGAGCATGTGGGCCCCATGTGTGGTTTTGATAATTAATGGTAATCTTTATGGACTAATGTTTGTATTAAGTTGTACTTGTAGGATTTGTCCATTGGCATCGCTTGGAGCATGTGTTGGATTCAAGGTAGATGATTTGAAGAAGAAGAAGTGTTGTGCAAGCTCAAAATGCGCCATCTCTAGAAGATCTCATGTTTGATGCTTGCCACCCTTGGTGATCATGGATCGATGAAGACAAGGTCAAAGTAAAGGTTTTCCCATGGTGTTGGGGGGGAGCATATGTCAAAGTCTTCATCAAGGGAGTGCGTGCAAGGGAAATCAAGAAAGGTGTCCATCTTGAGAAGGACAAGATCGTCTACGTCATGCTCAAGTGGTTTTCTCAAGGAAAAGGTATAATATTGATAGGTTTTCCCTTTTGCTGGTCTCTTGTTGGTAGTTGGGAGACCGGGTTTAGGACAGATAATCGTACTATCAAGAGGGCTCTCGAGTGAGTGGCTCGATCATATCTTTTGGAGAGAGCTCAAACCATTGCATTCTTAGCATCATCTTTCTTGGTTGTTTGTTGGATCTTTTCCATGGTTGTTCTAGAGCTTGTGCTCATTATAAGCTCTAGTTCATCAAAAACGGATATCCCCTTTATATCTTATTGCATTTTTGATCTTGGAGGTTTTCTGGATCCTCACCAAGGGAGGTATCTCACTTATAAACTCAAGTTATTGCTTTTTGAAGTTAGGCGTCTATTTA
Source organism: Avena eriantha (assembly GCA_910589775.1). Lineage (NCBI taxonomy): Eukaryota > Viridiplantae > Streptophyta > Magnoliopsida > Poales > Poaceae > Avena > Avena eriantha. The sequence continues at coordinate 450,331,977 of OU342743.1, read as the reverse complement.
TGTTGTTAAAAGAAAAAGAAAAGTGGAAACTGTTTGGGCCGAGCGGTACTACTGCTCGAGGTTCTGGCCGCACCTGAACGCGTAACCCACCCTCTTTGTGCTGCCCGGTAGTGGAGCAGGCCCAGGCCTATAGTACCGTACCAAGTGGTACTACCACCCGGCCGGCCCGGTCGGCCTTCCTGGCTCACCAAGCTCCCCGCACCACCGCTCCTCTCCTTAGACAGGCTCCCTCACGCTCCATCCCGCATTGCGCCAGCTAGCTCCTGCATTGCGCTCGCTTCTCTCGCGCGCCCGCTCGCTCGCTTGATCCCCTGTGCGCGCTCACTTGCTATTTCTCACACTGCTCGCTTGTTGTTTCCCTCGCTGCTCGCTGCCATCTCGCATCGCTACGTTGGGAACCAGTAGTACCGGCCCATCCGGTACTACCGTCCCAGGTCAAAAATCTAGCCCCAGCAGGTACATTCTGGCCCTCCTATTTAAGCCTTTATCTTTCTCCTTTTTGGGCGGCTTCTTCCTATCTTTTTCTCAAGCCTTTGCCCCATTGTTCTAATCTCTTTGATCTTGATTTCTTTCTTCCCCTCCAATGATTCTTTGCCCATATTTGAGAGGAAGTTTGAGGAGATCTAGATCTACAATTTGACCAAACCAAATCACCTCTTTGTGAGTGCATCTCTGGGATCTAGATCTTGGGTGTTTTGTGTTCCCCTTTGATTCTTCCTCTCTTGTTCCCCCAATAGCTTTACTAGCTTTGTTGGAACTTGATAGTGAAGGATTGGAGCATCTTTGTGGTATTATTGCCATTTGCATTAGGTGCATCGGTTTGAGTTCTCCCTAGAGGATTTGGTTGATGAAATCAAGAAGCTTGTCCCACTTGGGTTCTTGGAACCCTAGATAGTTGTGTGGCCTTTGTGGCGAGTTCTTGGGGCCTTCAATTAAGTTGTGAAGCTCTCCCCAAGATTGAGGCCTTGGTGGCGATTATTGGGATCCTCCAATTAAGTTGTGGAGATTGCCCCAATCATGTACGGGTTTGGTGACCGCCCTCAATTGTCCCATAGTGGAATGGGTGCTTGCAATGTGGTGGGTGCTCGGGAGAATAGGGTGAGGCATCTTGTGGCGTTGGTGGTCTTAGTATCGCCAACCCCTCCAACAAGATGTACTCCCTTGCTGGGAGGAACTCGGTAAAATATCGTCGTCCCCGCGTGCCTCGGTTATCTCTATACCCGAGCTCTTTACTTATGCACTTTAAATTATGATAGCCTTCGTGCTTGAAGTAATCTATCTTGCTACCACTTTGTTCCTTGTCTTTCTTAGCATAATTTATTGGCGCACATAGGTGATCCTTAGTATATATAGGCTTTGTGCTTGGCAAAAGAAAAAACTAGTTTTATTCCGCCATTGTTAAGCCCATCTCGTAAAAGTTTTAAACCGCCTATTCACCCCCTCTAGGAAACGTCCGTGATCTTTCAATTGGTATAAGATAAAAATATCGGCAGCGTATCAACATTATGAACAATCTTTCCATCGATGTGATGTAGTCTGGAGCCAATCGGTGGCCATTGAATTGAAGCGACACTTCCCTGGCTGATGTTTTGCATTAATTTCCACGTTCGGCGGAGCAGTGTGGCGAGGATCCTATACATTTAAGCTAGGCCATGGGTGCGGGATTTGCCATTGCCACACCACACCACACTAGTGACCACGTCATAGCCAACAACGTTGTCCTGGTGGAAGATGACTGTGACGAACGACCATGAGGCTGGCTCGTCCTCGGGTCGGCGCTATCATTGATCACTCATGGAATTGCCACCGCCTCGACGCGGTCCTCACCATTACCATGCGTGCGGGTATTCCTTGGACCCGCGTGGCTTCCGCACCGTTTGTGCAGGTCCTCGAGTGGTGCGTCCCCACCACAACCGGTAGTACATTCTAGTGGATAAGTGGCGCGAGCGTTGGAAGACCCACTGGCCTTGATAGCACAGTGGCGTGAGCCTCCCTGGTGGCTAACACCTGAACAAGGCACGGGTGCTGGTGCTATAAGGGTATTTTATCTTAACCATTATTTTTTTCTTAATAATCACACCAGAGATAAAGTGTGTACCATGTTACCTACTAGTGTTTATATAGGTTTTAGTTCATAGGTGATGATGGAAGATGGTGAGAGACCCCTCATTCACTATTCAAAATAAGAATCTGTGTTATGGTTATATTTCTCTCTATTAACATTTGGGTTAAATAGGAAATAAGGAAATATTAAGAGGGGTGGTCTCGTTGAGCTCAATAGGGATGATTTTATGTCCTATACACATCCTACCACCATATATCCATCACACAAAAAGTGAGAAGAGAAAAATCCATGGGTGAAAGCTACATTTTCGAAGGGTTTCTTCAAAATCGACAAGCAAACCGGTGGCACCAGTTCTGGTGCTGAACCATCCGGCGGGTTGCCAGTTCTCCTGCCGGACCTCGAACGGGTGTATTGACTAGCATTTTGGTGCAACCCGATCATTTCGGCTATTAGTCTGTCGGCCAGTCCGGTGGGCTGGTTCCTACATGAGTTCCGTTTGGAGGCTAAACCAGCTCCCCGGTTGGTATGCCGGTTCATCAGGAACTAGGTTTGGCGCCGCCTAGTTGAATGCCAGTTTGGTGCAGAATCCTTCCAAACGGCTAGTTTTTGTAACATCCTAGGATTATAGGCTAGAAATAGTGAGGAAATAGATGTGTGCATTGCGTTCATATAGAAAATCTAGAGAATTTTTGTGCAAAAGTTTAAAACACAAAAGGGATCAGGGTTTCTCGCTGTTTGAGAAGTTAGGGTTTAGATTATCAAATCAGAGTGATATAAATTCTAACATGACCTTTGTGGAATCCTTTGTTTTGGGGGGAGAAATTCAATTTTGAATATTTGGATGTGATATTTGAATTTAGATATGTGTAAAGAATAACAAATTGAAATGTAAAAGAAGAACACTATATTGATTAAGGAATAAATCCTTATTTTACAAGTCAAACAAATAGGGAATTTCTATAATGAAAATTAATGCAAAGAAGAAATAAAGTAAATAAACAATATATATTTATTACTTGAACAATACCACGAGGTCTTTACAATCAAAGAATAATAAAAATTCCAAATCATTACTTTAATAATATTACAATGTATTTTACAAATGATTAAATAGAAAAGGAAAACTAAAACAAAGAATAAAAGAAAAAACCTAAAACTAAACAATAAAACTATTCCTAACTATGTCTTCATCGTGATATGGTCTTGTTCTTGTATGTGCATAAGAAAAAGGGAACAAATAGAATAAAAGAGGATCAATTGGTTAGTATTCTACTCTCATATTTGGCCTAGAGTTGCTAGTGCCTAAATTCATCATCAAGTATGTATTTAAAAGGAGACAAATTATCATTTGTCCTTATCATAGAAAATCAGCCTCAGATTAGTGCATCACTGGTTGGGGTAAGAAATACACTTGGAATGTCCTAGAAAATAGCCAAACTAGAGATAATACCAACATTACAGCTAAACTGATCCACAACAAAGATCTCAGCTATTGAAACTTGAGGTAGTGGAGCCCACATGTAAGCAACATAGTCACAACATGCAAGTTGTGTGTTGTCGACACATCAGCAACCATAGGAAGCACATAAGGAGAGCAACCAGCTATACCTCAGATGCTAGCTACACTATTTCACCACAACACAAGAACACTGCCTAAGCTTACTAGTTCTACACTAAGAACATCACCAGATCATACCACACAAACCACCACCACATCAAAAGCATCTGGTTGGTTGGAAAGCCATCCAAGAGCTAGGAGGGGAGGAGTTTCATAGGTAGCAGCTCCATGAGAAAAAGGCCAGGCAACACCCCAGGAGGAACTGACCAACAGTTGAAGGAGGAGCACAAGCAAGAGGTGATCAATATCAACACCAAAGAACAACGCCGAGGAGGTCTAGGTGCCAAAAGGAGCAGTAGCTGCTACACCATAAGGAGAAAGAAGAGCAGGCCACAAATATTGACATTGCCTAATCAAGATCCACATCTACACATCCAAGATTTTCCATTCTACAAGCTGCAGGTTAATTCTAGAGATCCTCTAGTATATGGTATTTTCAACATATAAATTACAAAGGAAGGGATATTAGGAAAGTGTGCTCTAAGTTGGCATAGGGATGCTATGCCAAGTCATCACTGAGCTTGAGGGACACCAGTAGGATCTATTCTGATATAAACGAAGCCTCAGTCTAGGCATCATAGACAGTAGGAAATATTTAGCTTAAAGCAATCATTAAATCATCTAGAGAATGATTTTCATAGTTTATACCCACAACAGCAGCAACAAATCATTCTACTTCAAGATAAGTATTTGTGCACCCTTCAAATAATGGAGGCACCACAAAAACTAGCCTAGAGCAGTAGAAGCCACCATCCTAGTGATCACTTCATCTCAAGCATGATTGATAGATAAGGAGTAACCCATAGGAAACACATACAAGAAAACAAATCTTTTCCTAGCTTAAATTGCTAGGAATCATTTACATGATAATCTATCATGTTGATAGTATAAGCAGAAAAAGCAAGATCTTCCTGCAGAGCACATTCTTATAATCATTTTACTAGATCAAGCATCTAGGAATCATTTCTAAAAGTTATTCACACACACTGATAGTATACATTCAATCATATTACTACTAAATATAAAGATTCAGTTGTGAACAAGATGGCATCACACTGTCACACTTTAGTAGGGAAACCTACTGAATTTGAATTCAAACATATGGTTTGAATCCAAACAATTAACACAAATCCCGTTCCAGCTAAAAACAAGGTAGAGCTTTGATCCAGTATTAGTAGAATCTAGTGTCAAACGAACCAAAAACAATAGGCAATTCATCATACATGGCCAATACCACTAACAACATTGAAAATAAATCAATATGAGCTAATCATGCTCAATATGACTAGTAGAACAATCCATTGTGAGCTAGTAAGAGGGATTGAGAGGAGTAAACACTAATTAGATTTATTAATGTGAGGAAGTGGACCAGTGAGAGAGAGGAGGAAGAACTCATCGATAGTCCTTACTTAGATCTTAGAAGAGGAAGCAGAGAGGCTAGTGGCTATGACAACCACGACATGATGAAACGAAGGGTGCCATGGCACCTAAATCGCTCCGAGCCACGCCTGCAATAGCGCCATGTCAACGAGGAGTAGAGGCGGAAGAAGACCATCATCGCACCACCAATCCACCATCACCTCACTAGCACATCACCAGAGGGCGTCGCCGATGAGAAACCTCACTGTATCCCCAAACCCTAGCACCAGTGAGGGTTGAGCGCAGCCATGTGAGGGTTCTATTCCCAAATCAAGTTGGGAAGGCATGTAGAGAGCCGTGAGGCGAGGCAATAGACGCAGAGATGGTGGCAGGGGTGTTCGGAGCTGGCCTTGACAACACAGCGATGGCGGCAACGACTCGGGTGGTGTAGGAGCTTGCACGAGAGAGAAGTGGAGAGTGAGGGTTAGATCTAGGTCGGTCACCAACCTGGTCGACCTGGACCGGTTGGTCTTGCCCAACCCAATGGGACAAACTAGTAGGTGGGATATGCCCAGTTACAAAAATAAAGTGAGAAAAATAAAGAAATAAAATAGAAATTACCGGAATAACCATGTAAGTGCTTTTAGCTCTAGAAAAATACAAAAGTCCTAAAAATGCATATGATCTATCAAAATTTTCACGAAAATAAGATATACCTAGGAAAATATAAGATTTCTTGTTTGAGTTAAATAAAATGCACCTAAAAATTTAAACCATCAAGTCTCTCAATGAAATATCAAAAAATAAGGAAAAAATCATAAAAATAAATAAAAATCACTTTTGTGTATAAAATAAATCTACTATCCCAGAAAATGCTAAATAGGAAATTCTAAGTCATTTTGGAATTTCTAAAAAGAAGTGTTATAATAGGGTTTATAAAATTCCTTTTCTTAAATAGAAATAAAAGGAATGTATTTTCTTTTATCCTCTTAAATCAAAATAAATCGTATTTATCTGTACTAGAATTCTCTTTGCACTCTTGAGGCGCGACCGTCAAACATAGCATTGGCTATTGTATGAGTTATGCATATCGTCTATGAGAAATAAGGATCTGGACGAACAGTCACGAGCATATCTACAGTATGAACATGTTGTATGTCCTAACATGAACCGCTCTCTTAATAATTTGGACTCCGATCATAGTGTTCATGATTTCTGTGACATTGAATGATTTACCGGAATAATTCGTTAAAGTCATATGCTCTCTTATGTATTGTCCATACACGGAGAATGATGTACCGGTCGAGTCGTCGGCCCCAAACACTTGCAAAACATGCTCTCACGCTATTAAGAGATTGTATGCGCACTTAAGGGTCCATGTTGACATTTCAGACACCTAACAACCTCGTTATAGGTCGTCGCTACACAAAATGGAAAGAGCACTTTTCCTTTGGATGCGCCAAGCGGTTCATCGAAAGGAAGGTCATTTTATCGATCCGTTAGGTAACCCAGGACAATTCATAAATAGTTCGAGAGCAATCTAAATATGCAAGGTGGGACTAAATGCTCCACCGAATAGGCACTTATATGGTCCATGCTTCTTGTAAATATGTAACATGGACAAGCAAATCACAGCTATCGCATACAAATGTGAACGGCGTGAATTATCTGATAGATAAATAATGTGAACCGTTTGACAAAGGAAAGCATAGGCATTTAGTTGCTTGTATCGCCAACATGTCTCTAGAAGAGGTAACATGAATAATCGAGTTGTATTTATGTCATACATACACGAAGGGCGTGAATTCCATGAAGGGATAAACAACATGCACCTTATCATGGAGATCAAGTCCAACCCGTTAAGGGGTCTGAGCTTAGTATTTCTTCCCGCTTACTGCGAGTTAATGTCTAAAGATTTTTTTACCAAAGCACATGCTCACGTATGTAATAACAAATACCACACCAAAAGCACGAAGTTCAACAGAAAAGCTAAGCGAGGAGTTCACAAACGCCAGTACACAAAGCATTCGCACTTGATTGTTTGAAAAATATTGAACAAAAATCATTCATGTCTATCTAAGTAAAGGGCGAGTTTGAGGATTACACACATGCTGAGATGCGGTCACCAAAGAAAAACATCTGTCCACGAGAACGCTGCTAACTCATATACTTCTAGCTATTATAGAGATTGGTCCAATACACACAAAGGATAAACAAAAACTTTGGAAATATAATCTAACTAAAGCTAAATCTACCTAAAACTTTGTCGCTACAACCCATGTCATCATCGAGTCCAATTAGGCGTTGTTGCTACAGCTGCTTGTATCATCTTGGAAGGAACATCATCCTTGCTTAGGCTATTCCATCTTCTCTCAATAGCGTTTTGGATGCTCCAGCTTCTCCCAATGCAACTTTGGCTACCGTAGATTCTCTCAATGGCCCCGAACCCATCGCTGGTTGGTTTAGAAAGAGAAAAACCTAGTTAGCTGTTAATGATATACAAGTTACCCAGAAAAACTATACACATTGTCATACCTGCATATTGGCCCTTGATATCGCCACAACGATGTGGTGGGCATAGCAGTAGCCAACAACGAAGGGACGCAGGCGTCTGCCACTGGTGCAACTCTCCGATGTGGAAACCTGCATGATGCAAAGAATAGTATCAAAGAGAGACTTGGGGGAATGTCACAGCGAAAAAGATGCAGAGGTGCACCCACCAAGAATGAATGACGCTTTTCCTACCTACATGTCGCCACCGTCTAGGAAGCCATTGATCTATTGCTGATCTCCATGTCCTGTGAACTGGCAAAGAGAGAGAGAGCATTAGGTAACCTAGTGCTGTAAAAAAATCTTAGAAAAAATAAGATGGAGGAACCAAGGAAGCGAACATACCTCAGAGTCAAAAACATCGCCGCAACTCCTAACATAACCATCTCTCAATGTCCTTGTCCACCACCCTCCGCGTCCTCCGCTATCTGAAATAAAAATAAAATAAAGAGCACACTAGTAGATAATAAGAAATAAGATGGCTTACCACACGAGGAATGGTACATGAGTTCCACCGCTGAAAAAGAAGCATGTACCTGCGGTGCTGTCTCTCGAAGAGAATGAGGAAGGAGACACTAAAACCGAAGAGGATACTTACCTCCATATGCAACCTCCACCGGCGGTGACGTAATCCAAACGAAATCAGCGAGACCAAGCCCAAGCCCAAGCCAACAACCACACTGAAGTGCGGGAGGTTGCAACCAGGTTAGGCTACTTCACCCCCAGGTGTCAGGGCATACATCGTCATTGCTGAGTCTTCCGTTCATCCTGCCGTATCCTAGCGTTGCCAGTCCATTTCACCTCACTGCTATGGGCACCAGCATCACCAGCTATGGGTGTCCTCACCGTACCGACGCATGCAGATGACCACGGGGATGTAGGGAGGCAGACCGTGAGCGGGGGAGGATAGGACCTAGCTAATGCAATGTGTACGCAGATCACCGAGAGAACTGTTTTATATTGGATGCATCCCTCACTAAAACATCGCGTTAGCGGGACCCACCGCACAACCTCGCCAAGGGATAACGCTGAAAAATGAGCTAGTGGCTGCGTGAACCCGTGTACTTCTAGAGTCTATGTTGTCAGCTTGGCTATGAACATAAAATCTCTCGTCCATCAGAAACTGGAACGCGAGAAGTAATTCTACCACATCTACCGTCTAGGCTTCCAGCCCCACGATGAAAAGGACGCAATCCACTAAGAAACCGTGACCAACATGGGCTTACGGCGCCACATCAGCTCTAGTCGGGCCTCGCGACCGCGAGAAACCAAGGCCGACTTGGGCTCATAGTGCCACATCATATTTCAGCGGGTCCCATGACCGAGAAAAACCACGGCTGGCATGGGCTCATGGTGTCACGTTGGCTTTTGATAGGACCCATGACCGCAAGAGTCCGCAGCCGACATGGGCTCACAGGCCCACGACAGCTTTCGGAGGGCCCCTCTACTAGGCGGGTGTGGAGGCATGTCACGCTAGGAACACCTCTCAAAGATCGCAATACTATCCAAGTATGCTGATAGGGCCCATGGTGTGTGTGGTCCACTGTTCGACAACATGTGGTATGACATCGTGTGTGGCACCCATCAGCTGTCTGGAATCTTTCGCCCTGGCCGGCCTCACGGGATAACATGGCTCTATTTCTAAGTCGCCGCCTGTCCTCTTGGGTGTCCATCCCACGACCAAAAAGAACCGGGACGATGTGAATAGTAGTTTGAGTAGAAACAATCTAGCGCTATTATTTACTCTGATTAAACTAGTTAGGATTTATTATAATGTAGAAATGTAATCCATGTCTTTAAAAAAATGATTTCAATACCTTAAATTATTGAGGATAAAATTACTTTTATCCTAATGCCTTGGTAAAACACACAAAGAAGGATAAATAACTTAAACCATTAATTGCTTGCATTATTTTTCTCACTTGGGTCAATTGTTCTTTTAAACTAAACCAATTAGAAATTTTGTAAAGTTATTGTTTGGTTTAAGTAATATATAGAAATTCTCAACTTCATCTAAAATACTTAAAACCATAACAAACCATAACAACCATAGATAAAGTTCACCTTATACCTAGGATCATGATAGCAAACCATTTCTTGAATCTTGAGTTATACCAATGGTAAACCCTAAGCTTAGCATCATGAGGTCACTCCAAGTCATCAATTAACATCATCACTCTTTCAACTCAACTGAGTTTTTACCACTTAGTGATATTATCCTCCTAGAGGATAAGTTTCATATACCATATACCTAAGACCGTAACCATACCTTATAATAGAACCTAAATGATTATTGATGATCAAGTAATACTCTTTTGAAATCCTATACCAATTGTAAGTCAACGACTTACAAGTTAACATGAACACATCATTCACTTACATTGATAGTGGATGATCCCACACCCTTGACCATACTTAGTATTGAAGGGGTTCAGGTTAGAAAACACAAATTTTTCCTATGCGAGCACACCTAACTGCCAGGATCTATCTAAGAGTAATGTTGTAACAATGGAGTTTTCATATACATACCCTTATAGTCCAAAAGCGGTTAATGTTCCGAGGGGAACGTTGATGATGTAGTTGTACTCATAGCCGACCCCAAGGTCATGAAGATCCTCTCAGGTTACCCCTTGCTCCATCATGCAGTAGTCTGGCTCACGACATCCAAGGTTCCACAAGTGGCACCACCCTCTGGTTTCGCACACATACGCTGTACGATGACAACCTCCGGTTCTCTGATCTCTGCCGAGAGTGCAGAAGTAGATCCTCTAGTTGGAATCCATGTAGCACAACGGTGTTCTGCAGGTGTGATGTCTCTTGCGCGTGCAGTTCTTCCGGGGACCACTCCGAAACAAGAAGGCAATGAGAGAGAGAGAGAGATTTATTCCCTGAGGAAGATGCCTCATAGAATTATTGGATGATTTCCCCACCACTATGCCCCTCCTTATATAGACCCCTCCTTATATAGGGGAAAGGGGAGACTTCCTGCCCTCATGTCCCGGGGTGGGACTAATGGAGGTGGAGGTGGGATGAGGAGGTGCCAAGTGGGAGGTGGGACAGTCGGCCAAGCTAGGTGGGCCCCACCCCGCATGCATCCCTAGGCTGGGTGGCTTCCCTCATGGGCCCTTTCCCCTCGAGAATTTGGACCATTAGTGGAAGTTGCCCTCCAAAATAAATTTTAAATATATATTTAATATTAATTAATATGAAATACATATTATCAAATCTCATTTGACCCGAAACACCTTTCGGTTCACTTTGAACAACTTCGAATCATCCCAAAACAATTCCAGTTCTCTCACGGAACACTTAGCTTTCTCTTCTGTTTCATCATGTGATTCCAACAACTACATAATGATCTCCAACCGTCATTGTATCCTTAAGCATGTTACCCAAACGATTCAGGAACATCACTAAAATGATTGAGACACCTCTCATAACATGATTGATACACCTCTCATATCAACGACTTAGGAACATCACTAACCGGGATGCCCATAATGACCTCTGTGCATTCCATGATTGTTAATGTTGTTTGAACCGTATATGTCGAGTTTAATTCCCTTTGTTACTTCGATACTAACTTGTCCGAGATTTGATCATGGGTATCTCCATGCCTTGTTCAATCTCGTTAGCAAAAAGTTCTGTTTTACTCATTCCCATGATATTCCATCCCTGTGACCTAGACACATGTTGCAACAGTATGGATCTAATCTAATCGAGGCAGCCGTGTGTATCTTGCTATCATGCAGGTGAACAAATCCCGCTCTTAATACATTGGCATCAACTATTCCTTTAGAATACCCAACATACACCATTATAGTTACCCAGTTACGGTCATGACGGTTGATGCAGTCAAAGCAGCCTCGTGTGATAGTGATTAATATGATGTCACAGTCAAAGGAGAAGGATACTACGCTTCTAACTATTGCAACGATGAACTATGTGACTTGATCGTGTCACAATACTTACCTTTGGGTAATGTACATCATAACCTTGATCATCGGTTGCCCAACGAACTAGTATAAATAGAGTATACTAGGGACTTGGTATATTTCGTACCACACCCGTATCAATGTTTCCACTTGATACAGTTATAACACAATAAGAAACTATTACTAACTAATAGAGATATGATAATAAAATCCATTTATTATTTTCCTCTAGGGCATATCTCCTACAGTCTCCCACTTGTAGTAGAGTGCAAATAATCTAGCTTGCATTTGTTACCGATCATAATATGCATTTATTGATCATGCTTTCTCATGGAAAACGTCATATCCTCGATCTGTATTACTAGATCCGTATGTCTTTTGCAAAATGTTAAATGTCTCCTAATTTTGAAATCTACATCATTATCACGTCATGTGTTGAAGTAGTCATTTGGCGATAGAGTGGAACTTTGTTTACAATATTTATAATGACGATCGATCAGTCAATTGGACTTTCACTATTATCATGTAAATTCTGAAAACACACTTAGCAGGAGTCAAACTTCATTATCCAAACTTCTATTCCAGCCACTTTCAGAAGTAGCCATATATTTCTGTATCTATGTAGATCCTAATTAATAGTGCATAGAATGCAACATCGATGTCTAATATTTCTCTTTACAATTTAAGGATAAACTTAACTCTGGTTCAGTGATTAACTTAGAAATCACTTCAAAACATGTTTTTACAACTAAGAACATGTTTTCCAACCAGAAAATTGGGTCACATTACATCAAGTATACAACATGGTTATATGGAAGAACGTATGACTGAGACATAAGAGATACAACTAATCTTTTTTAACCACATTTGTAATACCGAGATCAACGCAAGGCTTCATCTAGATATACAAGTAAGAACTACTCTCTTACCTTGGTCCATTCTCAACTTCTTTAGAATCTTATCTAGGATATTATAAACATCTTCAGAATCAAATCAGGAAGCATTTTGACTCTAATGTTTATTAAACATATCGATCTATCGCCATAGATCTCACAGTTTAATAACTTGTCAACTTCATTCATATAATGTTTACTAACTTTAATATCATTAATACCAATTACATCATTCAATATATGTGATTCACGTCAGGAGTAAATAATAGTGCTAGATTGTTTTGTCTTAAACTAATATCCACGTCATCTGATTCTTTTCGGCCATGGGATGGACGTCGAGGAGGACATGCGACAACGTTGCAATGGAGCCTTGCTATCCCATGAGGCGCATCTCGCTGCGGGCCAGGGCGAAATATTCCATACCGTGGACGGGTATACCGCGTACCATCATACCTTGCATCGCTCGAGGGTACACAGTGCGAGCGACAGGGGCCCACCGTTAGCGTCCACTGGTTAGAATGCATTGTCTGCGAGTTGGAATGCGCGTGGTCAAAAGCGTTCCTTGCGCGACAGTGCTCCGCAAACGTCGGTTGGCGGGACCCACCTAGTAATGTCGTCGTGCTATGAGCCCATGAAGAACACAGTTTGTCGCATGCTTGGGCCCGCTAAACGTCACCGTGGTTCCAAAGTGGTGTTGTGAGGCCATGACAGATGTGGTTTATCATGGACATGGCCTATGGAACGCCAGCATGGCACTGTGAACCCATGTCGACCTGGGTTTCTCGCGGATGTAGGTCTCGCCTAGAGCCAGCGTCACGTTGTAGACTTTAGTTGTGCACGGCTTTTCGCAGTCACAAGCCCGCAGATAGCCGATGTGGCATCCTGCACTGTCATCAATCACGGATTCTCGTGGTCGTGGGACCCCCTAGAACTGACGTGGCGCCCTACGCCTTGGCCGTCAAGACCGATCTAGCATCGTAGATACTAAATGTCCCGACAAGTGAGATGTTGTTCCTGCCTGCTTCTTCATCAATGCTAGGTGGGCTAGCTCTAACAATCTACGCGATAGCGCATGTAGTCTGCACGTTTCGTCGCCCGCTTAGAGCTCCCTTCTATATATGGTGGATCTGGGCATTAGCGAACTATGATTGCACGGTGTATTGTGGATATTCTCAGATCGTCTGACCACTTGCACCGCATACAATAAGCATTGCTTGACCTACGTTTTTCTCAGCTTACCTCCCTCTTCCATCTCTTATCTCTACATGGTTTCGACGCGCTTGCTCTGCCAGAGAGTTCGATTAGTCATCGAGTGTCTCTCTGTTCGCTCTTCATGCTCTAATCTTTGGATGCCAGCGGCCTATTCTCTCGCCAATCCTTATCCTACTCGCCACCATGCTATTTCCTGTGATTCTACAAAGTTAATATAGGATTGTTTTCTAAGATTCTTCTACTAGGTATGGTTTGTTTTCCTTCTATTTCGCCTATTTGTGGAAAAAAATCGTATCTTTTCTTGCTGCGCTCTCGAGTGTTGTTTTCTCTGTTTGCTAACTACATTCGTCTGTCTTTCACATGTATCATTGTATTTCGACGTACGCCGTTGTGCACGGTTCTCCTATCTTTCTTCTTGGCACGGTTAATCTCATATTGTTGTGTGTGTCTGCGTCTCCTATTTCCACCATCTAAGGTTTCGCCATCGTCTTTCCTCTTGCAGTTTTACTACGCGCGTTTCACCGAATGTTGCATCGTCATCGCCTTTTCCTACCACCGACCGCTTTGCGTTGTCGCTGCCTTTGCCTACCATTGACCGCTTTCCTCGCTTCTTGATCCAGGTAAGTATACTTTTTTTAACGAAGGCGTTGACTGCGCTCTGTCTTGCCATCGAGGTTTACTAACGACTATTGGGTGGACACTCCTCTACCTATAGACGTTCTTTAGATAAACATAGGTCTATTTTTGTTATGGTCTCTCTATGTTTTCTTCGAAACTATAGGCGCGCTGTTCGTATGACACTATTTATGTGTGTTCCCTATATAATGCACATGGATGACGACTGAGTAGGCAGACTTTCTTCTAGGTATTTGCACTATTCCACGCATTGGCTTTACGTTGTTTTCAATCCATGTTCTTCTTACGTGTTTGCGAGTACATATAATGTTGTCGCTATCTCTAATTTTTTCTACCTCGTGGATGACTATGTTTAGTTTTCTATCAGAGCTCCGGATCAGCGACACCGACTCTTCTATGGTTGTAAGGGTGTCTTGCACGTGCTATTGTCAAAACAGGGTGTTCAATGGACCGATCGTTCGCATGTAAATCGTCTTGTTCAACTTGAATGTAGTGTGCTTTGCTGGCTCTAAACCTCACCATTTTTCTAGATTTCCACTAAGTACGGCATTTTCAGGGCAACCGGATCTATGCTGAGATCAGTAAAGAAGATGTTAGCGATCTTAGGTCGAGGCTGACGGAAGGCCGCATGTACACGCTTCGGCGGCTTACGGTCTCCAGTGCTCCAGTTGTGTATTGTGGGTGTCAAGTGTGGACTTATGGTTCATCTCACATGGGTTACTTTCATCAACGAGGTAGCTGATTATCCTGCTGAATTTCCGAAGCTCATATGTGATCCTATTATATTCACTGACCTTGGTGCTTTCGTCAGGGATGTGTCGAACATTGTCGGTAGGTATCTTTTTCTCTTTATTTCGGTTAGTATTTGAGGACTTTCTATTGTGTGATGATCTGTTCTTATTCTTGCAGATGTCATTGGTATTGTTGTCAGTATTTCCAGTCTCGAAGTAGTTTTTATCGGTGCTGTGCGAGCGAGGAAGCCTTCTGTCGTAACCAAGCGGGATGTCATCCTTACAGACATCAGGAACGTGGCGAATCATTGTTTTTACATTTTTTGCCTTTCTATTTCTTGATGTTAACACCTATATATTGTGTAGCGGCACCGAACTAACTATAGTTCTTTGGAGTGACCAAGCAACCAAGTTCCCTAAATACAAGGTATCAGTTGCCTGTCGTGGCAGGCCAGTAAGCATCATTTTTTTGGCATGTTCGTCACTGCTCAATGCGTAGGTGTTCTTAGCAGGACAAATGTTTGCAAGTGGTACATCGTCTTGGACGACCGTCATGCCATCTCCAAGGTGTCAAGGTACGCAATCTTTTATATCGCATGTCGATATTAATAATGTGGTCGCTGTTTAATTCTGACTTCACTTTTCGTGAGGCAGCTATGTTGAACGTTATCGGTTTCGTGCGCGGACTGCATGTACCTTCACGCTTGATAGAGCACATGACCTTGTCATAGCTTCACACTATTGATCCATGTAGTCCATCAGTGAGTTCTCTCTTTATTTTCACACGTCCTTTTTATTCTTCTGACGGTCGATCCATTTTTTCTGCTAGATTGAGCTATACAAATGCAGCATTATTTTCACAAGTCTTCTTAACAAGCGCAATTGGTGGTTCACCTGGTGCGTGGGGTGTCACCATGTATGCCCCATCCGGGAGCGTCTTATACGAAGAAGTGTATGAGATGCTGCAATGAACATAGGAAATTCGCTTACGACCTTCATGTTGTTTGTACGGACGGTTCGGTTGAAGGCGACTTCTTGCTTAAGGGGCATGCTGCTGAGGAGGTTGTTGGGAAATTAGTTGAGTTTCTTCTTAGACATGGTCATGGTTCCGAAGTGCGGGGTGAAGTGTTGGATATGCTCTATAAGAAGTATACATGAAACATTGAGATCTTAAGCTAGTACTCCGGCGACGAGAAGAATGTCTTCAGAGTCGATGATATGGACGTCTACTCAAACTGTTGAACTATGGATGTGCGTGCGATGAGTCAGACTCTAAGTATATGTGTATCTATTTTTATTGATGACTTATTTCACCTACATTGAATATAGACTCCTATCATCTATTTTGTGCAACCGTGTGAAAGGACTAGTCCCTCAGAAGTGCTCATAGGGTTATGATGTGCATGCGTGTGTTCGTAGGAGTTAGTGTGTGTACACGTCTATGGCGTATGCATTTTACTAGGTTTAGATGAAAAAAGAGCATCGTATGTAAGTGTCGTGCACCATGTCATTCAGTCGCTGTAGTTTTTCTATCATGTTTGCTTTTTTGTAACATGACTGTGACCTGCTGTTGTTTCGGTATTTGTGCAGCATATGTGTGTTAAAGATGCTCCGGTGTGAATGGTGTTCAAGTTTTGTTGGACGACAGTGTTGATCAAATGTCACATTTAGGCATAAAACTGAAGATTGCGAGGCATTTTCGGGAATTATTTTAAAATTGGGAGCCTACGGTTTTTTAGACATCTATAGTCTCATTAATTTGGATTCATACTCGCCACGACTTCTTGTATATGTTGTTGGACGATTTTTCATTATAATGTTACGATGGTCTTTACTTGATTCTAGCCTTTCTCTAATATGTAGATGATGTAACGCACTTTATCATCAAGCGTTCTGCCTACTGGCCGTGCCCCGAGGGGCGTAGGAAGAAGTCTAGTATATAAGAGTGGTGTCACACTCCCATTCAAATATGACATCCATATATGAGATCTAGGATTTCACTTAGCTCCAACTCAAAATATGTTATCTACATATTAAGATTTAGAAAAGCTATTTGGCTCTCACTCAAATTCAGGTCTTCTCGATATTTTGGTAATTCCAAAATTCTTTGGTTATCCATCAAATTGATAATTTCCATCTACGAGACTCTAACATCCATATGTTCTGACAAAACCTACTTTGTTGTACCAATTACAACTTTATCTTCAATCTTATCGTTGAAGAACACACATTTTTGAGAACCTTACTATCAATTATCAAATTGGAGTAATTTCTGGTGTAAATCCAATATACTTCAAGCATCATTACATATCTGGTCAATCCTTTGAATTTTTCAAAACATACTTTGTGAAAAGTTGAGATTTTAAGTCTTTCTTTAAGTTTCATTTCTTCCTTACGGCTTTGCAGTCATTTGAAAAAGTTAAGTAAACGTCATTACTTAATAAGATCAAGTAACATATTACTTTTCAATATTAAATGCAACTTAATATAGGATTTTCTGACTCCTAGTAATTTCTCAACTTTTGAACCGCCATGCTTCTTTGTAGTTCGTTTCTTCTCTATTTGTAGAGTTTCGGTTCCGGAAGAAATTCCGCTGTGCCACCCGACAATATGGAGGTAAGATCAAATACTTTGTTTAGAACTTTTACTTTCTTCCACCATCATCTTCATCGAGAAACTATTTCTTGAGAAAACACAATACCCGGGCAACAACAGGTTTTCCCTTTTCAATTGTGGAATATGTATTCATAGTTTCCTAAGAATACACTTCAAAGATTTGTTTTATTCGCCACGATTTCGAATTATCAAAATATCCGGAAGCTCGAACATGCCATAACTCTTATGGTGTTGTTTCCATGAATCTTTTAGATGGTCCTTATATTTCAAATGAGTATATACTATTTGATCTCTAACTCTAAACGATGACTATAACCCGGTATGAGATAATTTTCGACCATATGTATCCAATACAATATGATTATGATGTTTAGACATATCAATGCACTTTGAAATGTCCAATCATCGTAATTTGTGAAACATCTTTCACAAGTCGTTTATGCCAAAATTTAACTTAAATACTTGGTCTTATCAATCAAATCATATAAACTTTGTATTCTTGTTAATTTAATATCCTCCTTCATTTTAAGATCATTTGAACAACTCAAATAGTTTCAGTCTTGTGTTTCATTAAGTAAATACACATATTCACTTAAATTCACAATGAAGTTTATGAAATAATGATTTCCTCTATTTTATTGAAAATACAATACATCATTATGTATAAGATTTAACAATTCTTCGCATATAACCGTTTTACCAAAATGCGGAGCTTTAGTCGTATTGCCTAACGAGGCATGGTTTTTCACAAGTCGAAAGATCAAATATCTCAAGAATTTATTTTCATCAGAATGAAAAAATGCATTTAGCACAAACATGACTAAAACAATAGTGTCATTCAAATGATGTCATTATTTAAACTTGGATATCGTTTAGCATTCTAGTCCTTTAGGAATGTTTAAATTATTATCATTAAGACAATGATGATAATAACTCATTCATAATCTTAATGTGACCATAAAAGATATTGTTCATAATAGTGGTACAACTGGATTGTCTCTCACTTATATGAATAACTGTCTCTCAATATGCAAGACACACTAATAAAGTCACACACTCGACGATTATGAATTCTTTATTCAAATACACGTATCTAAATGATAAATGTTGAGTCAAGGAGTGATGTCAGCCATCAATTTTATTGATTGCAATTATCATACCACATTACCTCATTTCTTTCAACTATTCTCAAGCTGACCATCCTATATCCATAAATAGGACAAGTATCAAATACTTTGTAAACTGCAATGAGCTTTGTAAGATTAACATTTATAATTTGTATGTCCAATATATACTTTCTTAATCCATGACATCCACTATGATCAAGCCTACATTATAGTTCTCAATTCTGGCACAAACTCATATAAGGTGACCGATTCATCTCTCATGATATAGCCCCCAACGACGTCTTTGTAGCTGGGAGGAAATGAGTGCAGCACCCCAGTCTATTAGAAAGATGTCCGTTCATTAAGTAGTTCACATCGCATGTGTGGCTACACACTCATGCATAATCACTATGTGATTTTCCAAGCAACCATTTTCTTTCCATCTTGTTTGGAAGGAAACTCATCAACTTGCTCATACTGCATGAATCTGTCTTGTGAAGAATTACTTCTTCATCGACCAAGTGTCGATGTTGAAGAAACACGAACACAGTAGCCTAGCTTCCACCGAATGGAGAGTGGATTCATTGGACAGTAATGGATAAAACACAAGACTTTGTGGGGTCATTGGACTATCTCATAATGGTTCTTGTATCAAGAAGAGAATATCATATATCTCGAGGATATCCCTTAGGTGTGGGTATGAATCTATGAAGTTTGACCCTTCTAAAGTTTCACAACATGCAAGAAAATTCCCATGGTCGCAAAGAACCTCAATGGGATAGGCCAAGATCTACAAATATATTTTCCAAGACATCTAGATTAAGTTCATAATATGAGTTCAATTCATATTGAGCTCCCACTAAAATTGTCATCCCTTGGACAATTTTAGCGATCACACGATCCCTTTACACTATATCATCCCCGATCATCACGAACTTTGATATAGGTGCTAGGGTGGAAAAATATCATTGATCACATCATCCATGTGACTCGTGCTTGAACTTTCGATCTCTCGTGTTTCGAGGCTATGTATGTACAGGCTAGGCTCGCCAATCCAATCTCAGTGTATTCGCACTTCATACATGGCTTGCACTCACCGTATGTGAACGTAGAAATTTCTTCCACGCAATCATCACGACATGCTTCATAATGGTGAACTTTCTTGCTGGTGCACACTAAGGGAGAACACTATAGTGGTATTAATAGGGATCATCTTATATAATGCTATCGTTGAGTATCTAATACTAGCACACAATAAGATGTAAAGGTATCAACATCACATGTATAATAGTGATATGATATGGTCCTTCTTCTTGCGCCTTGATCTCTATCTAGCACTCCGACATTATCTCCATATTTGCCTCTAGTACCGTGCCAAGTCCACGACGCCACTAGTTGGTCGTCCATTGAAACGATAACTAACAATATACTACTTAGTAATAGAAAAGTAAACTAGTTTACTGTAAGTACAACCAAGACCATATCAAATCACATGCCCTCCTGCAAAATAAAGTTTGATTCCTCTACTTTATCTTTTGCAAGTTTTATATGGCTGCTAGGGCTTTTGCGATCGAACTGTTTCCTATGTATGAACTTTCCAACCACAACATGGTTCAAATAGTTGTCTCTATTACACCCCTTTCGTGGCCCTCCATTGTAAATGCTATATCAACTACTGAATGAGAGACAGACACCCACTAGACATTTACACAGTACAAGCCGTATGTTGAGCGTGGAACTAGTCTCATGTAAGTTTACACATAAGGATCGTCCAGGCTGCTTCATCAAACAATGCCATGATATAAGCAAGTACACATTATATGGTAACAACTGTAGGATCAATTCCCACACAATCCACGTGTGTTCTGGCCGTACAAGCATTGTTACACATAGATCGGCTCTGATACCACTGAAAGGGTTCGGGGCAGAAAACACAAAATTTTCCTACGTGAACACACCTAAATGCCAGGATCTATCTAGGTTTAATGCTGTATTGGCAGAGGTTTCGGTTAGTTACGCTTTTATTTAGAAAGCGGTTAATTTTTCGAGGGGAACATGGATGACGTAATCATACTCGTAGTCGACCTTAAGGTCATGAAGCTGCTCGCAGATTATCCCTTGCTCCATCATGCGACAGTCCGGATAATGACATCCAAGGTTCCATAAGTGGCAGCACCCTCCCGGTTTTGCACACATATGATGTATGATGACAACCTATGGTTCTCTGTTCCCTGCCGAGAGTGCGGAAGTAGATCCTTTGGCTGGAATCCCTATAGCGCAACGACGTGCTGCAGGTACACCGCCTCTGGCGTGTGCAGTCCTTCCAGGGACCGCTCCATCACTAGAAGGCAATGAGAGATTTATTCCCTAAGGAAAATGCCTCAAAGACTTATTGGACAATTTTCCCACCCTATGGCCCTCCTTATATAGGGGAAAAGGGGAGACCACCTTCCCTCAAGTCCCGAGGTGGGACTAAAGGAGGTGGAGGTGGGAGGAGGAGGCTCCAAGGGGGAGGTGGGCTGGCCGGTGAAGCCAGGTGGGCCCCACCCTGCACGCAGCTCTAGGGTGGCTAGGTGGGCCTCCCTTGGCTAGCGGCAGCCCCCTTTGGGTGGCTTAGCCTGGTCCCCTTGGGTGGCTTCCATCATGGTCCCTTTTCACTCAGGAATTTGGCCCATAAGTGGAAATTACCCTCCAAAATCAATTTTAAATATATATTTAATATTAATTACATTAATTAATATGAAATACATATTATCAAATATCATTTGACCCAAAACACATTTCGGTTCACTCCGAACAACTTCGGATCCTCCTCGAATGATTCTGGTTCACTCACGGAACACTTCTGGTTTTCTCTTCTGTCTCATCTTGTGATTCCTACAACTCCATAATGATATCCAAGCATCATCGTACACTTAAGCTTGTTACCAACGGCCCAGGAACATCACGAACATGATCGAGACACCTCTTGTATCAATGATCATTAGCGGGACCGAGGTACCTATAATGAATCATGTGCATTCCTCGATTATTAATGTTGTTTGAACCGTGAAAATCGAGTCTAATTACCTTTCTTACTTCGATATTTACTTGTTTGATATTTGATCATGGGTATCTCCATACCTTGGTCAATCTCGTTACCAACAAGTTCTTACTCGTTCCGGTGATATTCCATCCACGCGACCTAGTCACATGTTGCAACATTATGGATGTAATCTCACTAAGTCGGCAGTGTGTATATTCCTATCACGCGGGTGAACAAATACCTCTCTTGATACATATGCCTCAATTATTCATCTGGAATACCCATAATACACCGTTATAGTCACCCAGTTACTGTCATGACGGTTGATGCAGTCAAAGAAACCTTGGGCGATACCGCTTTCACGATCAAAGGAGAAGGATACTACGCTTCTAACTATTGGAATGATGAAATATGTTACTTGATCGTGTCACAATACTTATCTTTGCGTAATTTTCATCTCATCTTTCTCCAATGATATGACTCCGCTATCAACTGGCATAAATGCTCCATGATCAGGAACCTTGATCATTGGTTGCTCAATGAAATAGTATAAATAGAGGCTACTAGGGACTTGGTATATTTCATACCACACCTGTATCAATGTTTCCACTTGATACAGTTAAGGCACAGTACAAAATATTATGAACTAATAGAGATATGATAATAACACTACTAGGAAAAGGCTTATCAGTGGTGTACATATTTTACATTCCTGTGGCGCATATCAGATGCGCCACTGTTACCTTGCCACTAATATATTTTTTGTAGCACATATTTATATGCGCCATAGAAATCTCAAATTTATGTGGCCCATATGACTAATATGCAACACAGATTGTTTTTTCAAATTTCAAAAAAAAGTTGGGCTAGTTGTCAAATTTATGTGGCGCATATTGCAATATGCACCACCATTTTTTTCGAATTTCAAAAAAAAGCGCCAGATCTGGCCGAAGGTGGGGGGGTCGCCAAAGGAGGGGTTCATCAGAGGTGATGGCCAGAGGAGAAGGAGGCAATTATAGATGGTTAGAGTAGTAGTAGGAGGAGGCCATCGAAGGTGGAGGAAGGGGTCACTGGAGATGGTCGGAGGAGGCCACCGGAGGTGGTGGTGGAGGATGAGGAGGTTACCGGAGGTGGTGCACAGGGTCGCTGGTGGTGTTGGAGGTCGCCAGAGGAGGAGGTCACTAGGATGGCGGAGGAGGCCATGGACGGAGGTGGAGGAGGAGGAGGAGCAGGAGGTCACCGGGGTGGAGGAGGAGGCCATGGCTGAAGGTGGAGGAGGAGGTCGCCGGAGAGTGGAGGAGAAGGGGAGAAGTATGGAGGGGAGGAGAAGTGGAGGGGAGAAGAAGGAGAAAAGAGAGGGAGAAGGGGAGAAGAAGTAGAGGAGAGGAGAAGTGTGGAGGGAGAAAAAGGAGAAAAGAGAGGGACAAGGGGCGCCGACGGGATTCAAATTTCGAATCCCGCCCAACAATTCTATGGCGCATATTGGATATATCCGCCACATAATTATCTCCCCTTTTTTTATTTTTTGCAGAATCTTGTTTCTTTTGGCCATAACTATTTACTTTTTCGAATTTGGGATTCTGTAAAATCTAGAACTGCCTTTGGCAGTTGAAATTCGAGTAGGAAATTTTGAGACAATTGTTTTGATAGGTTAAACATTTTTCCGACATTGTATGCAGAAGTTGTGGCTGTTTTACCGCGCCATAACCTTTTTTTTGCAAAATCCATCGAAATTCATGTTTTTCAATTTTCCCTAAAACTATACCCCAATTGTTTTTCGAATTTAAAAAAAAGCAGCTAGATCTGGCCGGAGGTGGGGGGTCGCCATAGGAGGGGTTCATCAGAGGTGATGGCCGAAGGAGAAGGAGGTCGTTGGAGGTGGTCAGAGTAGTAGGAGGAGGAAGGGGCCGCCGGAGATGGTCGGAGGAGGCCACCGGAGGTGGTGGTGGGGGATTTTTGTGGTGCATCTAGACCCATGCGCCATAGAATTTTCTCTCCAACTTTTTTTGTTCTAGGTCCCATCACATTTCTGTGGTGCATATGTCTATATGCGCCACAAAATTATCACTTTCTATGGCGCATGGAAAATATGCGCCACAGAAACACACATTTCTGTGGCGCATATGGTTTCCGTGCAATTCTGTGGCGCATATGTGCATATGCGCCACAAAAATTAATTCAGTGGCACATGCCACTTTATATGCGCCACAGGAAGCATTTCTATCTATAGCTAGTTTCCTAGTAGTGCAAAATCGGTTTATTAATTGCCTCTAGGGCATATCAACTTCATGTATAACCCTAGAACTTTGTAATACTCTAATAAAACCATGACTTGAGTTCACATATACCTCGTAGTTAACCTTGTCATGTATTCTACCTACATCAGACATGCTAGCTCAAGATCATTAGGGCGATACAAATACCTATAGATGACATCCTAATAACCTTAAGGACAACTTAACTTAGTGTAAGAAACATTTTCTTCAAAAGTTATTCTTTTTGCCACATCAAATGAAAACATTACATTATTCCTTTTAAGTCTCACCAACTTAAAACATGACCATTCATAAGAATTGATACAAAAAACATCAATCATCTATTGTTATTGTGCTTTACTTGTATACCTTGTATGTTACTCTTAGAACCTTAAAATGAGATTTTGGTTGTGAAGTAAACATGAAGATAAACAAAATATTCAATAAATCACTCCAAACTTAACCCACACACAATCTTAGGGATTATTTAGGGATTTTACAAAATGCATAGCATACCTTATGCATAGTAGCACATTGCTTCTTTAAACATTAGTTCTTACCAGACCAATGGTTCTATTTACAGATTCTGAGTTTATATTGACTTGAAGACCTTGGCTGCATAATCTTGCAGTTAAAAAGGCAATTTCATACTTCCTCATGTCCTTTTATTATTTTCTATCAAGTATTGTTATCACCTGCATTTCAAAAATGATGGCAGAAAAGAGTATTTCCATAATAGCATGACTTATTTATTATCGACCGAGTGGTGATAATCTAGTATGATATATGGGGTTGGTGTAGGTTCCGTTTGCATGGGAAAGTATCATCTAGGATTTAATAACAAATGTCGTTAGTGTTTCTTGAACTGTATATTATGCATTAACCATGAGATCTATAATGGGTATGAAGAAGTGAGCTAGATCTTCTTCCTTTCGCATGTCAACAGACAAACCTATCGTTATGTTGCAGTGTCCTGACATAGGATCCAACACATGGATGGGACCCTTAGTTCCCCATGATACTTATATGTCACATAATTGGGTGGGCATGCGGGGTTATTGATAAGGGCAGTGATCGGCTTGGATCTTAGACTGGGCCCCATACCAAGGAAGTGTGGACGAGCTCATGAATCAGATGTGCAACAAGGCTAAGGTCTCTTATAGGTAAAGCAACACACCTATGTAGAGTGTACCGAAATGTGGCATGTTACTACCTATTCTGGGATTGAGCTACAAACACGGCATGAAAGAAACTACATGAAGTTCTAGTAAACCTATGAAGGCTGACGGACATAGATCTTCAGAATAAAAACAACCTTTGAAGAAATGTTTACGAAAACCTTCATAGCGTACGACTTATGGTATGTGGTTGTAGATAGTGCAACAAACATTTCTCTTTAATGAACATGCTGTGTAGCTCGTATTCAACCGTACCTTCTTTGCCCTTGCTAGATTCTAAAGCTATTAAAGACATCATCAACTCTATTTGATGCGACGGAGGTTTACTACAAGAAGATATATTTATGAAGTGAAGTCAATGAAGTCAACATTTCCATCAAGCAAAGTGGAAGAAAATTTCTAGAATAGATAGAAATACCAGAATCTAGCTCACATAACCTATCTCTGTAGAGCATTACAGTAGTAGCAACCGCAAGCCAGATAGTATTAGAGGTATACTTATTCATAGTATAGTTGATTAATTGATATTTCTTGTTTTTTCCTTTGTAATATTATTCTTCCTCTCTATACTTAATAGGTTCTCTAGATCTTTGGTCAAATTTTGAGTTGTAATATATAGTCATGCCTTGGACCCACAATGTTTCTATTGTACCACTCTGAGGGTTGTAATACTAGTGGAATAGTGTTTCATTGGTATTATGTCAACGACTTGCATACTACACCATATAGTGGTATACTAGGTCACCACAGCTGGTAACAGAGAAAAAACTTCGACCTTAGGTTGGAAACCTATTAAATGGGTGGAACTTGTAGGAAGTATGATAGCAACAATTAAGAGTTCTCTATAAATATGATGGATATTCAGTTCAGAATAACGGTGTCATATCTTTAGTACAATGACACTTTATTATGATGCATCATCACTAATTATAATATCTTATCTACAGCTAGGAATGTCACCTCGGTATCTAAGCTGGAATGTTCAAGTGCAAAATAGGACATTAGATGATTATGGAGGAGACTGGGACAAACCTTCTGCTACAACTTATATGGAGATTGGATTGCAAATCCTAACTTCTTTTCTAGGTTTTCAGTTATTATTTGGCCAAGTACTGGAAAAGTACTGTTTCATGCTTATGTTGCCCAAAAGTTGGGAATTAGCGGGGTGATGCCATCCAGGGAGACGCTAAGTATGGCGTCATCTTATTGGATTGCACTAGTAGAAGCTATAAGAATGATCCAAAATCAGAAATACAAGGAGTTGGTAGGTAGTACTCACACCACTATTGTCAGAGTCCTAGAACTAGGGGTACCATGATCTTGTGGCCAACAGACCCACTGACAGGGCCATTGCCCCCTCTAGAGGCAGAGGCATGAGGCAGATGGCCTCAAGAGGGAAACCAAGGCTTCTACCTTGATAGAGGCCTCGACCAGATTCTCCCACATACCGCGGTGGAGCGCTAGCTCGCCCTGGTCCTCTAGCATCCTTGGATGGTTTGGAGCATGCCCAGGGGTTTGTAATCGTAGGGTGAAAGGAAGGAAGAGGACAAAGCCCTGCAGGAAATGCTAGGGCAGGGTGGACCGAGTCGGTAAAGAGGAGTCAGGCCGCCTCTTCTGGTACAAAGGCATCATGGTCGTCACCAGTGCTAGAGAAGTTGTCCCTTGCCATTTCAGTGCAAAAGAGACAAGGGAGGCGTCGGGTAGTGAAGGACAGCATCAGGCACCCCTGCTTTGCGAAGGATCAGAGGAAAGCCAAAGGCGGTGGACTAAGTCCATATAAAGTAGCCTGGTAGACCGGGCCTTCGAGGACGCCACTATGGAGACCCTTCCTCCCAACATTTGGGGGAAGATGCCTGGTGCCCCTATATAAGGAGACCTCCTCCTATCTTAGAATGGGTCGATCACAGTGATCTGTAACCCTAGACATTGATACACCTTTGTACCCTCACGAAGCACCACGAGCAATACAAATAAGTAGGAGTAGGGGCTTTACCTCCTCACGAGGGTCCTGAACCTGGGTAAAAAAACCCTTGTGTCACCCTCTCTGTCGTGCTTGTGCGCCGCTGTATCCACCGCCACTGAAAATCTCGGAAGATGTGTTCAACCCCCTCTTGAACTTAGGGCTTGTTGGACCCCTTATTACCTCGCGGGACACCTTATCCAAAATTTGGCGTGCCAGGTAGGGGGCTAAGGCATGTTTTCAAGACGTTCACTAACCGCATCGGCATGTCGGCTAGCACCAAGGCATGGACAGATTGCGCCCTTTGCCACATGGCGAGACGGGCTCAGATGGAGCCCGCCCCCCGATGCACCTGACCAGAGCCTTCCTCGTGGACGGAGGACGAGCACGGCTCCTCCTTCCGCCCATCGTGGGAGCTCCTGCTCTCCTCGCACGGCAACACATCACTCTCCTGCACTGCATCCTCTTGCGGCCATCTAGACCGGCCCACCCCAGAGGCCACCAAGCACATGGTGCATGAGATGCTCCACCACCCGCCAGCGGAGCCTGGTTAAGTGAAGTGGTGTGAGCAGCTCGCCAAGATCCTCGACATCGCTACCCTCGCCCCCAGGTGCAGGGGGCTAAGGCCGAGAACAAGGTACTGGGGGCTGTCAGCAAGCCTCTGGCCCGGGGCTCCAATAGGGATCCCAAGGTCAGCGACGCCATGTCCCGTCTGTGCCACAACTGCCAGATCATATACCCTCCTCTGGCTTCCACCCTTCTAGTCACCGCGCTCGCTCGCAGGTGAGAGGACCACATTGCCGAGGAGATTGCCGTGGCGGGACAGCAGAACTGCACCGCCCTCGCCAATGGTAAGGAGGTGCAGGGAAATGGTTGCCTCATCGTCACCAGGGAGCTACAATGCATGGTGTGTCCGCACAAGTTCTGCCCTCAGATACCGTCGTGCTACTACGGAACCACAAATCCTTACGAGTTTTTGTAGCTCGATACCACGGGCATCGAGGCGGCGGGAGGCGACGCCCGCGTCTTGGAAAACTGGTTCCCACTGAGCCTCAAGGACATGGCCTGGACCTGGTGGATGAACCTCCCCAAGGAATCCATTGGCTCGTGGTCCGCCCTCTGCTCACTCTTCATCGCCAACTTCAAGGAGACCTACGAGCGCCCACTCGCCTACTACAACCTTCGCTAGGTTCGCTAGCAGCCCGACGAGACCCTCTTCAAGTTCCTGTAAAGGTTTAGCCAGATCCACAATAAGATCCCCAAGATCTCGGACTCCAACATTATCACCACCTTCTTCGAGGGGAGGACGTCCGCATGATGGAAATGATTGACATCCATGAGGAGAACCTCGTCATGACTGCCAAGCTATTCGCCATGGTGGATAAGTGCGCCAAGGCCGAGGCAAGGCAGATGTTCGGCCTTGCCAAGGAAGAAGGCAATCCCAAACCCTCGAGCGCCTCTAAGGGCACGAGGAAGGACCCCAAGAGGAAGCCCGCCGCTGTCCTCACTGCCGAACATGAGCGGAAGAGCCCTCATGAAGGTAGTGGAGAGAGGAAGCACAATGACCACTCGTACTGCATCTTCCACAAGAAGCATGGGCATCCCACGGATGACTATTATGAGTGCAAGAAGCTTCGCG
Source organism: Avena eriantha (assembly GCA_910589775.1). NCBI lineage: Eukaryota > Viridiplantae > Streptophyta > Magnoliopsida > Poales > Poaceae > Avena > Avena eriantha. Next base: position 450,303,199 of record OU342743.1, on the reverse strand, counting down.
ACCAGCGCAATAGGCAGAGGAAAGTGAGGCAGGAAGGCGAGTGCGGGAGAAACCATGGTGGAAATCAAGGTGGGGGTGTTGGGACAACAACCACGGCAGCCAAGGCACACCCCATGTGGGGCATCAGGCCAACGCCACGCAGCAGCTTCCCTGTGCCCCCGAGAAGGTCGAAGGGAACACTAGGGACTATCAGGAGCTGAGGGGCGCCATAGACCGCATCCTCGGCGACTCCTAGGTCTCGGCGTCCAACAGGCACTTCAAGCAGCTCACCCGTGAGGTCTTCGCCGCTCGGCCCGGTGCTCTTTCCCTGAAGCTCAAGTGGTCGTAGTGTCCCATCACTATCGACGTGGAGGACCACCCTATCTCCACCAAGGCCATGGGAGCTCTACCCATGATTTGCACTCCCACCATCAACAACATCGCAGTTTCCAAGATGCTCATCGATGGTGGTGCCAGACTGAACGTGATCTCCATCGAGATGTTAGCCAAGCTGTAGGTGCCATACGACCGGTTGATGCCGACAATGCCTTTCTCTGGGTCACCAATACGACTACCATACCCATCGGGCAGGTGCGCCTCTTCGTCACGTTCGGGTCTCGCGACAACTATTAGATGGAACTCTTCGACTTTGACGTGGCGCACATCGGCCTCCCCTACAATTCAACTTTGGCTACCCGCCCTCGCGAAGTTCATGGCATCCACTCACCACGCCTACAACATTGTCAAGATGCCAGGAGGAATGGGGAGGTCATCACCATTTGGTGCGACAAAAGGGAAGCCTTACGCTCTCTCGAGCACGCCTACAAAACCGCGGCCACCGCCTACCCGGAGGACGTGGACGCCCCCGATTACATCGGGGGAACCTCGAGGAAGAAGAAGATGGTGGCTTAGGAGAACAATTTGGAAAAGAGGGTGGCTGCCACATCGTACCCATCTGACGAGGGTTATGTTGCAGCCGTCGCCCATAGCCACAGGAGGCCCTCAGTACAGACTCACCCAACCTCGTCAGCGTCAGCGGAGATCACGAGGGTGACGTGGACACATGGAGTCCCAACTTCCCTGTGGATGGCACCCAGCGCGCACTCAACACCAACCCCTTATCCGACGCTGCTTAAATGATGCCCAGAAGATCCAGGCATCAGGAGGACTTACAAGGCCCCCTCTCACACCTAGGGCGGACCAGCTACCTGACCTTTTTAAAGGTGATGCTCTAAACTCTCATCCTCTGCATCCATATTCCTTGTAATACCCCGTGTGGATCATGGCGACATTGTAATAAGTTGGACCTATTTGGCACTTCCCTTTTTTGTATTTTGCGCGTGGCGCCAACTCTGCCATTTGTTTTTTCCTTCGAGAAAATGTTTTCGAAAGCTGCACCGCGACTGAGATTCCTCGATAGGTGCCACGCGAGTGGGGCTTTAGGCACGGTGTCTACCACCAGGCCGCCTCCCGACAACCGAGGGCCTAAAGTGTCGATCTCTGAACTTCCGGACTAGCTCTAAAGATAAGTCACCGCACCCACGGTTTCTGGTTCTTGGAACCCTCACACGACACATGTAGGGAAAATCGACAGCATACGTTTTTGCTCTGCAGACCTCTCCACAGTGTCTACCGCTGGGCCACAACCTAGGGCCTAAAGTGTCGAGCTCTAAACTTTCGAACTAGCTCCGGCAATAAGTCACCTCACCCACAATTCCTGGTGCTTGAAACCCTCATGCGGCACATGTAGGGAAAATCAGCCACGTGCATTTTTTTCTTGGTGGCCCTCCCGACAACCTAGGGCCTAAAGTGTCGATCTCTGAACTTGTGGGAAGGCTCCGGTAGCAAGTCACCTCAGCCACGGTCCCTGGAGCTCAAAAGGGATGGCTTCGGCAACAAGTCAACTCACCCATGGTTTCTAGTGCTCGAAAGGGACATCACCCGTCGACCCAGGGCCTAAAGTGTCAAGTTTAGAACATAAAACCTGCCCCGGTGATAAGTCACCCATGTGTCCTGGTGCTTGAAACCCTTGCACGACACATGTAGGGAACCTCAGCAGTGCATGTTTTGACCTACGGTCTTCTCCTCGAGAGGATTACGGGCAGCTCGTGATGGTACTCCCCTCTAGTGGCCAAAGCTCATCCTACACCTACGGTCTATTTTTTAGAAGGCCAACAAGATAAGCATTGCTCTACGGTCTTGACCTCGAGAGGCTTACGGGCGGCTCATGAGGGTACTCCCCTCCAGCGGCCAAACCTCGTGTTACACCTACGGGATCTTTCTTGGGAGGCCAGTAGGACAAGCATTGTCCTACGGTATCCTCCTCGAGAGGATCACGGGGCGAACAGTGAGGGTAGTCCCCTCCAAGTGACCACTTCCAATCGACAGCAGGACCTGAAGTGTCGGGCTCCGAACTTACGGACTATCTTCGGCGACAAGGCCCTTGGTGTTTGATAAACTTGCATAACAAACGTATGTGGGGTCATAGCGATATGTATTCGCCACATGGCTCTCCCCTCAAGAGGCTTACAGAGTGTCTCGCGAGAGTACTCCCCTTCAGAAACCACCCCTACAGTCCCCCTACAAGGATCCAATCGCATTTGTACTACCCTACGGTTCTCCGATGGAGAAACCTACGTAGCAACCTCTGGGGACACGCTCTTCTGACTGCCTTGCCTTCAAGAGCCCTCCAGGATGTGCACGAACCTATGTCCTCCTCCTCAAGATACCTACAAGAGCCTCGAGAGGGCTCTCCCCTTGATGGCCAAGACCCGTGCGAAACCTATCAATTCACCCTAAGGGGCTATCGGAGCGCATATGGGTCTCCCAGCGATAACCCTTTTTTTCTTATGGAACGTGGGAGGCAACCCAAAGAGCCATCTCGTCCCTCAGAGAACTAGGGCTAGTGGAAACCTCGCGGCTCCCCCACGACAGTACCGTGATAGAAGCATGTCTAGGGGAGCACGTTCCCTAAAGAGGCTAAGGGATGCACTAGAATCCGGGGTTTCCTCCTCCCTAGGAGCCCGAGTGACCGCCACTCTTGACACGCAAACCATGGTGGTCGAATCACGACAATCCCTGGCTCCCTCTATCAGCCCACGTTAGGGCCTCCTGGCTCGGGGGATGGCCACTCTCAACATGCCTTGACAAGGCGCACAAGAGAAGGCAATCATGGGAAGAAGCGGATACACGATCTTCATTACATTCGTGCTTGGAAGGCAAAAGAGTACCAAACACTGCAAACTGGCACCTACACCTCTAAAGGGTCATCGGCCCTCCCGGCACTACGGCGGCTCTTGCAGCGGCTTCGCTCCGGTCTACCTGAGGTAGCGTGGGTAGTCGACGCGACACATCAGCGGGTTGAAGAAGGCCATAGAGAAGCCTCAGCTGGCCTAGCAGAACCGGAGCATCGAGCCTTGCTGAATGCCATGCTTGGTGAGGAAGCGATTCTAGCCGTCAATGAGGTACATCTCACCTGGCGAGAGGATGCTTCGCCCTTTTGAAGAGGCACGTGCACGGCAAGCACCAGGGGGCTACTATCGGAGTCCTAGCACTAGGGGTACCACGATCCTACTACCGACGGGCCCACTGACAGGGCCATTTGCCCCTCTAGAGGCGGAGGCATGAGGCAGATGGCCTCGGGAGAAAACCCGAGGCTACTACCTCACCCGGGTCCTTCCACCTACCGAGGTGGAGCACCGGCTTTCCCGGTTCCTCCAGCATCCTCAGATGCTTCGAATCGTGCCCTAGGGGTATGTTTGTAATCGAAGGATGAATGGAAGGAAGGGGACAAAGCCCAACAGGAAAGGCCAGGGTAGGGTGGACCGTGTCGGTAAAGAGGAGTCGGACCACCCCTTCTGGTGCAAAGCCATCACGGTCGTCACTGGTGCTAGAGAAGTTGTCCCTTTCTGTTTCAGTGCAAAAGAGACAAGGGAGGCGTCGGGTAGTGAAGCACAACGTCAGGCACCCCTGCTTTGCGAAAAAATAGAGGAAAGCTAAGGCGGTGGACTGAGTCCATAGAAAGTAGCCTGGTAGACCATGCCTTCGAGGACACCACTGTGGAGACCTCCTCCTACCTTAGAACGAGTCGATCCCAGCGATCTGTAACCCTAGACATTGATACACCTTTGTACCCTCGCGAAGCACCGCGAGCAATACAACCAAGCAGGAGTAGGGGCTTTATCTCCTCATGAGGGTCTCGAACCTAAGTAAAAACCCCTTGTATCACCCTCTCTGTCATGCTCGTGCACCACCGTCTCCGCCGCACCTGAGAACCTCGGAATGCGTGTTAAGCCCCCTCTCGAACTCAGGGCTTGTTGGACCCCTTGTTCCCCTGCGGGACACCTTCTCCGACAACTATACCTCATGATTCCATATATTCAGAACTTGAGTTGGATCATGATGCATTAGTTCAAACTGAGCCTACTTTAGCTTCTAAATACATGGATTATTATAGATCATTACTCAATACTTTCCATAACACCCATCAAGTTCTAGTCTAGGAGTTGGACACTATCCTTAGGGATTTTACTAATCCTGCAAAGGCAATAGAACATAGAAAGGAGTTAGACAAAGAAGCTAGAAATCCTAAACCAGCCTTTCCAGGACATGTATATGTGGAGTCCGAGTTTGATGATCCATACTCATAAACCTATGATTATTATCAATATGGACCACAAAAACCGAAAGACATAAGATATCAATATGAGGTAGAAAATAAGGCTTGGGGAATGCCTGATCCAGACGTTCCAGTAGAGAGTTTTGATCTATGGGGAGAAACATCCTATGTAGGAACCAAGGTTGATCCCATACCCTATGATTCTGATAATGAGGGAGAAACTAGTTATAACTGTGAAAAACCTTATGCTCCATATGGGGGTAGTTCCAACCCTAACAACCTGGATGAATACACTAGAATTATTACATAGCTCAGTATGACCGTGTTGATACTGGGGTGGAGAATACACCGTACTTCGAAAGTGAGTTTGAAGGTGGGTAGAATACTTCCATATGAGATCATGCATCTTCTAGTTATTTCTCAATTGCTAACCTCAATATAGGTACTTCTGATCTAAAGTAGACACCCTCAGGACATCCATATGCTTCAGACGGCATTCACCAAACTTCATGTCATCGTGGATGGTCTTTGGATGGTACGAAGAGGAAGATGAGGAGTAAGAAGAAGGAATAACTCGTAGTAGTTAAGGGCTTGAATAATATACAAGTACTGTAATAGTAGACTATAAGCCATAGTTGTGAGGTTGGTTTCTTTATAGTAACTTATCAATCCTATGTATAATACATGGTATATGTTTGTTATTTGAATTTGGTTCTTGATTTCCTTGTGTGACTAGATCTGTGCATGGAGTTGAGCTCAGAAAACATGTGAATGATGTAAGTATGAGTATTCTCTTTATGAGACAGGACTAGAGGGTAAAGGGGTTCGTGTAACGAAGATACGAGTTTCTCTGGGAAAACATATGAAGTCTCGTGAGAAGACGAAAGTAATGAAGAAGAAAGCATCAACACTACTTGAAGAAGGGATCGGTTGTACATCCTATCAAGTCAGCATACATTTAAATGAATCACAACTGGTATCATGTAGGTTAGTAACCAGGTCATCTTTATATGACATAAAGAGCATCAAACTTGGCCTATGTGAGTATAGGTAGTGCGGAGAACTAAGTAGCAGTAACCATCTCCACTTTGGGAAGTTGGATTTTCCAAAGTGTGAATGACATGAAAGTGGGAATTAGGATTGATAGTGATGGAAGAACCTTAGTGATGTTATTTTAAGATCTCTTAGGTAAGATACTTACCTTTAGAAGAGACAAAGGGCCTTTATGTATAGATAGTGGTTTGTAGAATTCACCTCAAATATTTTCATTTGTGTGGTACACTGCAGATTTATTTTATGAAATCATATAAAGGTGCAAATGTAAGATATATAGAGAATAATGACATAACCATGGAAACCCAATGGTGATATATACGGATTTTAGAGACCATTAGAAAGCCCTAAGGGGGAGCGTGAACAGTGAAGTAAAAGTATTGAGATTCGATATGTGGAGTAAAAGTTGAGAACAAGTATTAACTAAGGTGTAGATGGACCTTATCAGGAGTAAATAATGATGTTAGATTGTTTTGGCTCAAACTGCTATCCATGTCACCCCGATTCTTTTCGTCCATGGGATAGACGCCGAATAGCTAGGACACACATCGACGTCGGAAAAAACCCTTCTATCCTGTGAGGCAGGACGTGCTACAGGCTAGGAGAAAAGATTCCATACCACGTACGGGTGTCACGTGCACCATCGTACCCATCTTTGTAGCATGGTGGGTTGCACGCGTGACATGGGCCCACCTTTAGTGTACATGGTCAGGAACGCGATCAGTGAGAGGCAAATCTAGGGGAAACAACTCTCCACACCTTCCAAGTAGAGGGGCACATTGAGAGCTGACTTGGTGTGGTGAGCCCATGCCGGTTGTAGACTCTCGCGGTCGTGGTGCCCGCATATAGTCAATGTGGCGCTGTAAGCCCATGTCGTCTGTGTTCCTCGTGATAGTGGCCCCCTATAGAGATGAAGAGGTAGCGTAAACCCATGCAGTGACGATAGATGATGTGGTTATCGCGCGTCTATTAGTATAGACCATAGCCAAGACGGGTTATCACTACAAGAAAAGTTGGCTTTTACAACGAACGATTTTTGTGATGGATGGGTACTCGTGGTAAAAGCCCTGTCACCAATGAATCAACCATGGATTTTTCACGACCGTGGAGGATCGTACCCTTCAACCACGGAATTTTGTGCCATGGTAGATCAGTTTCGCCAGCCCCGTTGAATGCTGACGCCGTGCAAACCGCACATGGCAAGCGCCATTAACGACTTTACTGCCTTAACGGTCACAAAAACCGTGGTAGAAGCTAGACCCAGCAAAGGCCTGCTAATTATTAAGTGGGCCGACCCATGAGACAATCCCAGTAAGAAGACAACCTGTTACTGTTTTGGCCTACTAGAGGCCTGTGCGGATTGCAGGGGCCCATCACTTCCTAGCCTAGGTGTGTGCTTAATAATGCGTGGCCCATTAGCAGCCCGTGCCACGTCGGTCCAGTACTATCAAGGCTTGCGCTAGGCCTATCACTTTTCTTAAAGCCCGTCGTGGGCCGGCCACTAAAGGCCCATTTTTGACAATGGTCTGTTATTGTTTTTGTATTTTACTATTCGTCCTGCCTGTCGTGGGCTGCCCACTAACAGTCCTTTTATGAGAAGGTCCATTATTGTTCTAGCCTTCTACAATTCTGGGCTTTTATGCTTTGGGCCTGTTACTGTTCAAACCTTTCACTGTTTAGGCCCATAAGGATGTTCCGCTTTTTGCCGTTTCGTGGCCTGCTATGATTCTGGCCTCCTAGTGTTCTGGTCTTTTACTATTCATGGATCCCATTCGTGGTGTCCCTTTCGACCTTTTTCACGTGAGGCCCATTACTATTATACCCTTTTACTATTTCGACCTTTCTGAGGCCCATCCCAATCGCAAGGAAAATGTGCATATGGATATCAACAAGCATCGTTTACTGTTCATCGTTGGTCCAATACAAAATGGGCCAATACCAAAGCCCAATCGTCCTAGTTATGGTACCGCCTACACCTACGTGGGGACATCGTCAACTAAGTTCCTACATGGCCTATGCTATTTACCTAGATATTACATCAGATGCACAATTCTTAAAATTATTACATATTATCAGCAAACTAAAGGGTAAGAAAAATCATCATTTCAGTTGCCAATCAAGATTGAGCCCACGGTTACCAGAATCCTCAGTTTGCTTTCTCAATCTATCAACAACATATCCCTTTGAGTGTGACAACTACATTGGAAAACCACCTTGAGACATGATCTTGCAGCTCCCTCTTTTATGGCGATAGCAACAATTGTAGTCTGAAACTAAGTAATAACAAGTTAATACAACAAACAAGGCAAACAAACAACCATCTTCATTTTCAAAGAATTTGAAACTACCCATTTGAACTAGAGTTTACTACATGTCCATGGTCTATATAAACAAAACATGACAAGGAAGCATTAAAAAAGTGTGCCTGCCTTGAGACGAGCAACCAAACAATGTGTGTGTGTGGCTTAGAATTTCAGCAAATATAAACTAGCCAGGCCATTTCAGCAAATATGGAAGCTTTTGTATATCATGGAATGCACGAGATGTTGGGTGACTCAGAATTTGCAGTTAACTACACATTAGGATGAAGTGACTGCCGTAGCTAAGAATGAACAAGATAGCATTTATTATGGCATCATAGCTAAACTTGTAGAGTTGGGAATGCAAACCACCCATGAAATACACAGTAGAGGATAGTTATGTAGTTTCTTAGGATGAACGAGAACACAATACGAAATATAAAGCCATCGCTTGTGAACTTATATAACAAGCTTTGCAAACCAACATGTTCAGTGCTCCATGTTTGAGCTCTATGAAAAGAGAGAGAAAATAGTGAATGTTGTAGATTTTGAAGAACTAGATGGCAATAACAAAATTATAACTGAATTAGTACGAACATTTTAAAGGGGTACAACAAGATAGAGGGAGAATGCCAAGGAGCAAATAATAGAAGGAACTTAACTCAGGACAAACCAGATATAAGTCAACAACTATAGAGCAGGGACTACAAACTAATATTTTCCACTAACTTAGATTTTGCAAGAAAACAACAATAGCAGGCAATTACTATTGTATAGACTAGCTAAGAACATGTGCATGAAAAATAACAAACATGGGCACAACTTGAAATTTTAGAGTAGGTGATGCAAACCAACATGTCTAGCGACCTTGTATGTAGCACAAAGAACAGGTGTGTCATGAGACTTGTATGTACTAGCATGATTACAAAAATGCAGTTCACTGCAACAGGCTTTAACCCGCTATACTACTGACAAAACAAAAACGGGTTGGATATTTGGTTACCTTGGTCAAAGAGGCGTCTAAGTATCATCAGTATTAGTGCAGGTGACGTCTAGGCCACCGAGGGTGCTGTGGTTGTGGTGGATGTTAGCATCAGGGAAGCAAATATTGGATGGTCGATGCCGTCATAAGCATGGTGGACGAGAAAATTGTTGAGGCATATCCGGTATTGTGAACGATGCCGCCCATGCGGTGGCTCTAGTACAATATGGTTGGGGTAGGTGTTGGCGGCAGTGAAGTAGATCTTGGGCAGTCAATGACAACATTCAGCACCTTGGATGGAAAAGAGGGGGAAAGGAGGTCAGGTGCATTGGACAATGGACTTGGTGATCTAGATTGGGTGCGCTGGAAGTTAGTGAAGCGGCAACAGTGCGTTGGATGAGACCAAAGCTAATGCAGATCCGCTATGCTAATAGGTGAGAAGTGCGTGTTGTCGAGTTCCGGCGGGCAAGCCAGCTGGATAAGTGTTGTGGGAGGTTCCGACCGTGGCAGGCGATGGTCGAAGAGGAAAAAGAGTGTGAGCGGGTCTAGGGTTTTTCTAAGGGTTTTTATTTGTGTGTGTTGGCAAGTATGGAAATGGGAGGCGGATTATTGGTACTAGTACCTACCCGTCTACCTGAGAGGGAAATAATATTAATTATTGTTTGAAACGAAGGGGAAGGAGAAATTTCGTAGTGTTTGAAATGAAGGGACGCGATGGAGGAGGGAGCACGTGATTTTGGTGCTCAATGAACTTAGACTTTAATATACCATTTAGCCCCTAGTAACCTTGTCCATCCATCCAAAATCAAGGGCAAGAGCAGATAACTTCTCTGCGAAGTCTCTGGCATGGACGCCTATGCAAGAAATCGCTGGGTGTCCTAGAGTAGACTATAGGGATAGATTTGTAGGTCATAATATAACAAACCATTAATCGGGCTAGCTGGGGCACGTGATTTTGGTGCTCGACAAAATCAAACTTTAGTGTACTCCATTTTCAAGAATGAATGCATGTAGCTAAAAAAATTACTAACGCATGTTATTGTTATTATGTCAGCACATTGTTATTATGTGCATGATAGTAGGTTACTTCTATAGTAAGTGGACTCTACTAGGTTGATCATGTTACTCGTATACACTGTATATGCATTGATCACAGTCTAGTTACTGAATTGCATGCATGTGCGCACAACCTCCATTTGTTTTGTTGAGTGGACGACCTTTTTCGTGCGGTTGAGGCCCCCTAGCTCACACATACTGTACTTTGCCGTCATAACTAGAATTCTAATGTAATCATACTAGTAAATCATAAGCATAGTTAAAACATTGTTTTAGAAGTGTATTTTACGGAGGAGTAACAACCCTGGATATATCGTGTGCTAGGATGACATAGGTGTACACCATTCAACATCTAGCAATCTTGTCCGTCCATCCAAAATCAATGGGCTAGAGCGGATACCTTCAATGCAAAGTCTCTGGCGTGAATGCCTATGCAAGGTGTAACACCCTCCAATCGGCCCTATGCAAGTTTTAGCGCTTCCCGCCAAACCCGCGTAGAAACGATTCAAGGACGCCCACCAGGCACTTTCGTGCGGGTGGAAAACGAAGTAATGCTATTACACAATAGTCCACGATGGAACCCATAGAACATATGTATACAACAACGACTCCATGAGTCAAGAATATAGATATAATATACAAAGATCCAAATCACCTCGAAACGATAGAGCGTCCGACTACGGACAAGATGCAAATGGGGCTAAGAGTCCTGAAGAATAACCAATGGCGTCCATAACCCTGCCCAGGCCAAGCCGGAAGGGTAACCATGCTAACGACGGCGATCTCAAACCTGCTAAAACAAAAGTGGTGCCGACAAAGGGCAAAGGAAAAAGAGGAGCGTCGGTACTGAGGCTAGTACACGACGAGGCTAGAATTCGGCGGTCCTTTCCTACATAGGTATGGTGGATTGAAGTGGCAGCGCAACAGCACTAAACAACCTATAGAGACTCATTAAAACTGGCGGCTATTAGAGAGGGATAAGAAAGACCTATTCGGATCCAACCTGATACTAACACCAAACATACTCATCCTGGCATTTCCCCCTCGAGACCAAACGAGGAAGTCATACCAAGGAACTCACACAGTTGGCAGTGTTATTCATTCCATTATAGTTGCAACACTTACTAGTCAGATATAGATAGCATGAGTCATCCTAATAGCACAAGTAGTGGGCAGTTTTAGTTAACCAAGAAGTTGTAGTTGCAATACTTACTAGTCAGATACAATTAGCATGTGACATCCCAAACCCAGCAGTTGTTGTCACTTTTATTTCATTCCATTGGAGTTGCAATACTTACTAGGCAGGGATAACATGACACGATACACCCTAGTTCCACCAGTTGTTGTCACTTTTATTATCCATTCCATTGTAATGAAGCTGATTACTAGTCACATATTAAGTCAAATTTATAGCACTACTTTAGTTATGCTTGTCTATGATCGAGATACTGTGCTCCAAGTCGTCCATAACCGCGGACACGGCTTTCAGAAAGATTTACCTTGCAGGGGTGCACAAATAGCAACACACACACGATCAACCTCGGAAAAACCAAATCAAAATCCGACGAGGCTTCCACTACAAAGCAATCACAGGATTCATAAAACATTTCAGGGGGCCACCCTACTAAGCTACCCACAATGAAGTTGGCTCGCTCCGAGACGGACCCAGGGTTTGTGACAATGGCTATAAACGACTGGGAACCCGAAAGTGTGACTGGGCTTGTCGATACCGCGAAAACATTCCACATTCCAAAACAGTACAGGTGCTCCACGCACAATCGTAAATAAAGCAGTAAGCATGGAATAAGTACAAGATAGTAATAAAGCCCCAAACTACTTGTGGCCCCAAGAAATAAGAAATGAATCAAGCTCTGGCTAAGGGGGATTCATAGACTCTCCCGGATGTGGATAGTGCGAATAATCAAGGAACAGATATCAAGTACTCGGGGCCTACGGGACACAAGTGGGCATAAAAACCAAATAACATATATTGCCCACCGGTGCCTCTTTCATTAGTTTTCCCAGCAATTTAATAGTTGTATTTAAAGTCATGATCCTCTCCATCGTAAAGCATATGACAACATTCCAACAACTGTGTGGTACTTCATGACACGGGATCACACCTGAGCAAGCGACTACGACTCGCAAGACCATCTATCTACCAAACAACAGGCAATAGGATGTGTCCAAGGAAATATAGAGGCTGCAAGGTATATAAATGGTGCACGAAAACTAAAGCATCGCAATACGGGTAGCAATAGATCAACATGAGGGAGTAAAGACTAGAAATGCCAAATAGGTAGAAGGGGGAGATTGCTCGCCTGGGAAACATAGCCGAAGATTCATATCCGAAGGACTTGTCGATACTCGCATTCACTCAACGGCCTAATCCGCAAGGAACCAAAGCACTAAAAGAAACACCGAATGCAATATTTAATACTACGGCAGAAGATCCGGCATGATTATGATATGATGCATGGCATGGCACATATGTGATGCAATTAGGCAATATTAAGCGGAACCGGGGTCCCGACAATTAAATAGAAGGTTCAAGTTATTTAGATACCCCGCAATTTTAAATGTTGTATTAACACGGCAAAACATGGCATCGGTTCGCTACACAAATTTAAATGGAGTCCGGAATAATACTAGAATAGCCGGCCTATAGACTCCATATTTAATTATGAGGTGAATCGACAAAGTACCCACAAACCCCAAAATATGTATGCGACATGAACAATTTACATGCAACAAGTATATGTCATATATTATAAAAAAATAAGGGTCTCGGAAAGGGAATCGCATATAGGGTTTCGGCGATCTTGGTTCGGGGTTCGGCGGGTTCAGGTCTTCAGACTCCGCGATCAGATTGGAGAGGAAGGAGAAACGCCAAGGTTCAGTGATCGGGGTGTTCGGATTCCGTGTAGGAGACCTTGGCATTTATGTCGACGACTATCCGGTTTGGCGATCTTCGGTTCCGTGTTCACGACCTTGTCACCTCATGACTACACGATTCCAATGTAGATCTTGCCGAGATCACACTTGGACGAAGGGGACCAGACGCGGAACACCGACTGCTAGGATAGTTCACATTAACAAAAAGCCACAGACAAATTTTGTCACTAGGCGACGATGAATTGGACCTGAAGACGTGTTGCATGCGGGGCGAAGTGCGCTGCTCGCGAATCCGTGCAACAGGCTACTGTGGGATCCCTTGGGCGTGCTCGTGCGGGAGGGAGGAGCTGGTCTCCACACGTGGGGACTGAGGCGGTTATCCTGAACGGCGGAGGCGGTCGATGCAGATGGCGGGGTTGCAGGGATGGGTGGTCCTGGCGACGGCCAGCGACACAGCAGCGAGGAGGAGGATCACGACGACACGGGCTCAGCGGGGCGAGCTCCGGTGGAGAGCAGCTCGACGGTGGCTGCGAGGCCAGAGGCGCAGGAGTGGCGGGGTGGCTCGAGCTCGGGGCTGTGCGGGCAGACGGAGGAGGGACACAGCGGTGAAGGAGCGACCGGGGCTCGCAGGGAAGCCACATGGTGGCTGGGCGAGCTCGAGGCCCAGGCAACGGTGGCGCCTGTCCGCGGGAGAGGCCGGGGAGGAAGATGGCATGGCGACTGGAGTAGGCGAGGCGTGGAGCGAGGTCGAGGTAGGTGCAGACGCGGCGAGGACGAGCTCTGCTCGACGGGGTCCCCTGCTCGGGCGGAGGCGAGTGGCAAAGACGAGCTTGGGCAGGGAGGCTCAAGGCGAGGGGGAGGTCACAGGGGCGACCGAGCGGAGCTCCGGGGAAGTTGCGAGACCACGCACGGGGCGGGGTTGGAGGACGGCGGCCGGAGCACTTGCAGCCGGCAGAGGAGCGATATAGGAGGGGGCCGCGTCCCTGGCGGTGGGAGCACCTGGGCGGTGGCGCGGCGTTCTCCTGGCGACGGTACGTGTCCGCAGTGAGAGGAAGGAGGGAGGCGTGGTCGCTGGCGGCGGGGTTGGTGGCGATCGATGGGATGGGGATGGGGTTGTGTGTCGGAAGCGCGTGGGTGGGCGGTGGCATCGAGGCCAGGTGGGGCCAGGGGGAGAGCGGGAGCATGGCTCACTGCCTCTCTCGCGTGCGAGTGTGTGTGTGCGCGCGGGAGGGAGTGCTAGGCTGGCAAGGAAGAGCGGGGTGGAGGGACAGGAGGTGGGGCCGGGTTGAGGAAAACGGCCAGGGGAAGGAGCGTCGCGTGAGGGGAAAAGCGTGTGGGCAGGGCATGCGGTTGGTGGCTGTGCGTGCGGTGGGGAGTGGGCCCACGACGCAGTCGTGTTGGGGGGATCAAGCGAGATGGAGACGGGCGGGGAGAGCGGGTGCAGCGAGGCAGGTGGCGTGTGTGCGATGTGTGCGATGTGTGTAGCGGTGGAATGGAGGGTGTGGCGGCTGGAGGGAGTTGGTGAGGGGTAGGGTGTGGGACGGTTTAGGGTTAGGATAGGATTTTAGTTTAGGGCTTGGAGGTGGCCGGCCGGGCTTTCAGGCCTGGCGGGCTGCCTCCTAAAAACAACTTAAAATTTTTATTTATTTAAAACGGGGCTTTTGTATACTGTTTTTAGACAAAACAAAATAATCCGGAAGACCAGTGTTTTATAGTTTGAATAAAAGACGGGCGTTTAGAAAACAAAAATAGACTTTTCGAAAATAGTTTTAGACAAAACCATGCATGATGATGACGATGCTCAAATGCAATGTGGCATGATGACATGAGCATGCAGTCATGATGATGCAATGCACAAAAACATAGCGATTTTTTAGTAGTGGTTTTAGCGGGATGCCACACAAGGAATCACTAGGTGTCCCAAAAAGACTATAGGGGTAGGTGTGTAGCACTACAAGAAATATTGGCTTTTACAACAGACGATTTTTGTGGTTAAAAATCCTTCTATGATGGATGACCTTCGTGGTAAAAGCCCTGCCACAAAAGAATCTACCACCGTTTTTTTACCGCGGCGGATCACACCCTTCATCCACGAAAACTTGTTCCTTCGTAGATCTGTTCGCCAGCTGCGTTGACTCCTGACGTCATGCAAACTGCCACATGGAAAATGCCGTTAACGACCAGTTACCGCCGTTTATGGTCACAAAAACTGTGGTAGAAGCCTGGCCTAGCCATGGCCTGCTAATTATTAAGTGGGCCGGCCAATGGGGAGAGCCTTGTATGATTACGGCCCTTTACTATTTCGTCCTACACTATTTAAAATGGGCCCATTAATGTAGCCAGCCATAGCGCGCAAACTTTCAAACTCGATACTATTTCGGCCTACAGAAGGCCCATATTGGTCGAATACTATGCGACCCGTTATCAACCTGCGTCAAGTCGGTCCGATACAGTTAAGGCCTACGGTCGACCCGTCACTATTCTCATAGCCCGTTGTGGGCCACCTACTAACGGCCATTCTTTGAGAAGGTCCGTTAATGTTCTGACCTTTTATTGTTTCGGCTGTCAAGTATTCAGGCCCATAGGCGGCCTACGACTGTTTTGGTATGGTATCTGGCTTGATAATTTTTTTACCTGTTACTGTTCTTTGCTGGTAGATTTTTTGGCCTGTTACTGTTCTAGCTCATTGCTATTCTAGCCCTTTATGGTTCTGGTCTTTTACTATTGTGGCCCTTTAGTGTTCTGGCCTGCTACTGTTCTGGCATGCCACTGTTCTGCCATGCCATTGTTCTGGAATGTTACTATTGAGGCCTATCACTATTGTGGTCTGTTACTGCTTTGGCCCGTTACTATTTTGGTTTATTACTATGTTGGCCTGTTACTGTTCTAGACTGCTAGTGTTCTAGCCTGTTACTATTATGGCCTATTGCTGTTATGGCCTGTTACTGTTCTAGCATGTTACTATTACTAGTTGCCACCTGTAGACAGGCCCATTACATTTATGTACTTCTATAGTTTCAGCCTTTCTAAATCCCATGCCAATGTCATAAAAGGTGTATAATTAGCGAGCATCTTTTACTCTTCATGGTTGGCCCAATACAAGACAACCCAATAACAATGCCCGATACGGTTCCCTAATCGACCTAGCAGACACAGTTATGGTACCGCCTACCGCCATGCATGGACAACATCAACTAAATGCCTACATGGCCTATGCGAGTTATATAGACATTACATCATCCACAAACTTCTTAAAAAATATTACATATTATCAACACAAGGGAAGAAAATTCGGCGTTTTAGTTGACAATCAAGTTGATAGCGGAGTCCTTAGTTTTTCTTTCTCAATCTATCAACTGCATCTCCCTTTGAGTGTGACAGCTACATTGGAAAACCACCTTGAGACATGATCTTGCAGGTCCCTCTTTGGTGGAGATAGCAATAATTGTAGTCTAAAACTAAGTAATAACAAGTTAATACATCAAACAAGACAAACTACTCATTTGACTGATATGACATGAGTTATGAACTGGAGTTTACAACTAGTTAATAGTTCCATTATTGACTAACACATCAAACAAACAGGACACGCATGCATTAAACAAGTGTGCCTACTGTGAAACGAGCAACAAAAAACTGTGTGTGTGGCTTAGAATTTCAGCAAATATAAACTAGCCATGTCACCCTAGAATGCAAGAGACGTTGGGTGACTCGGAATTTGTGCTGAGCTACACAATGGCATGTAGTTACTTTCGTAGCTAAGAATGAACCAGATAGAAATTGTAACCGCATCATACGAGAACTTGTAGAGGACAAGCAAACCACGAATGAACTATATATAGTAGAGGATTGTTATGTCGTTGTTTAGGACAAACCAGAACCAGATACGAGATATAATGGCATCGCTCGTGAACCTATATAATAGGTCAAACGAGCATTAGATAAGTGTGCCTACAATGAAATGAGCAATCAAACAAAGTGTATCTTAGAATTTAAGCAAATATAAACTAGCCAGGTCATTTTAGCTAATATATATAGAAGTAGTGGTATCTCCTGGAATGCAAGAGACGCTGGGTGACTCAGAATTTGTGGTGAGATACACAATGGAATGTAGTTACTGTCATAGCTAAGAATCAAATAGATAGAAATTATAATGGCATCATAAGATAACTTCTAGAGTGGGAATGCAAACCACGAGTGAACTACATAGTAGAGGATAGTTATGCTGTTGCTAAGGATGAACCAGCACCAGATAAGGAAATAATGGCATCGCTTGTGAACCTGTAGAAGAGGCTATGCAAACTAACATGTTCATTGTTCCATTTTGAGCTCTATGCAAGAAAAATAAAATAGTTAGTGTTGCAGCTTTTGAAGAACCACATGACAACAACAAAATTATAATCGAATTAGTATGAAGAGTTTAAATGGGTACTATAGGATAGAAGAATGTTGCCAATGAGGAAATGAACTTATCTCAGGATGAACTAGGTGGCAACAATAATTGTAGAATAGGGAATCAATACTAATATTTTCCACTGACTTTGGATTTTGCAAGAATTACAAGATAGCAGAAACTTAATGTTGTTGGGAGTATCTAAGAACATGTGCATGACTTTAAAATTTGGAGAGCAGCAAAGGCAAATCAACATTTGTAGTGACCTACTCCGTAGTTTGTAGCATGAAGAATAGACATGCACATTGACTTGGTGTGTAGCACGATTAAAAAAATAAAGTTCACTACGATAGGCTTGAACCTGCTGTACGGCCGACAAAACAAAAAAGAGTTGGAGATTTGGTTACCATGGTCGGAAAGGCTTCTAAGCATCATCTGTACTGGCGCGGGTGACATCCTTCTCACCGAGGGTTCTAAGGTTGCACCGGCTGTTTGCATCGGGGAAACAGATCTTGGGCCCTCGATGTCGGCTTGAGCATAGTGGACGAGAGCGTCGCTGGGGATGGGAAAGTGGGGAAAGCTCAGAGGAGTTGAAGAATATCTTTGGCAGTCATTAACGGATTTGACGCCGTGGATGGGAAAGTGGGGAAACCAAGTCAAGTGCAGTGGATGACGACAGACTTGGTGACCTGGTGTCGGACCAAGGGCATCAGGGGTACCCCAAGTCCTTAGTCGTCTAGGCCTTCGGGTGGTCCGTCTAGGTGCCTCGCGAGGGCCTCGGGGTCAGACCCCTCACGAGGCCTGGAGGCGTACGAGCCCGGCTGCAGGAGGCACCAAACAGGGAAGGAGCGGAGCATAGGATGCCATCCTAGTATAGTACAAGGGGTCGCGGGTGGTCAAAGGTGTCGCTAATAAAGGACCCGACAGTTGGGACGGTGTCTCCCCATTTCGGTGAAAGAGGAGGCAGAGGCGACGTGTCCCCCAGAAGCGGACGTCATCCATGACTAAGACACATGGAGGACGAGCGCCTCTGAAGCGGTACAGGCTAGGTCCAAGGAAAGTAGTCTTGTAGACCAAGTCCTCAGGGGCAGCACTGTGGTAGCCCTTCCCGCCCAACATTTGGGGGGAAGAGGCCCAACTTCCCTATATAAGGAGACCTTCTCCTACCTTAGAATGGCTCGATCTAGCAATCTGTAACCCTAGACATTGGTCATCATTACACCCTCACGAGGCACCGCGAGGAATACAACCAAGTAGGAGTAGGGGTTTTACCTCCTCATGAGGGTCCTGAACCTGGGTAAAAAACTCTTGTGTCATCCTCTCTTTCGTGTTTATGCTCTGTTGTTTTTGTCGTCGCCGAGAAGCTCAGAACGCGTGATTCAACACCCTCTCGAACTCAGGGCTTGTTGGACCCTTAGTTCCCACACGAAAATATTTCTCCGACATTTTGTGTGCCAAGTAGGGGGCTGAGGCGCGATTCAGAGGTCTTCCTCAACCTCGGAGGCATGGCATTGAGCCCCGGCACAAGGTCCCGGCAGCGAGCATCCCTGGACGCCACTAGTTGGGAGCACGCATTACGCGAGGCGTGGATGTTGCTTTGCCATGTCATAGCCACTCCCAAGCACGCGGTGTGGTATGCCCGCCTTGTTGAGCTCCTGGGCAACCCAAGATACGGCCCGACCCTGACTTGACACTAGGCCTAGGAACCTACATTGGGGCCACCAGCTTGCCACACCAGACCACGCCAAGGCGTGCTTGGCACCATCGCATTCATCTTAGGAGGCTCCTAGGCTCCCGCCTCGAGGAGGCACTTCAAGTAGCTCTCACACGAGCTGGCGGCGACAGGGCCCAGTGCTACCACTGCGCGGATCGAGTGGTCATAGCTAATGAGTCCAAAATTGAAGCATGTTTACCTTTTATTTTTTCATAAATAGAGTAGGTATCTTTTTATTTCACTGTGTTTGCACACACTATTTTGTTCTTGTTTTAATAGTATCCCAAATCACTGAGTCCAATATGAACATATCAATTAGAACTGTTATATTGTGCAATTATATGATATTTCTAAGTGATAAAAGTCATTTTATGGATACCTTCGCACCTGGGAGAATACTAAGTGAGGAGGATCAATTAGTACCAATAACGACTGGTGGTACGGGCGCAGCCCGCCTATACCGCCCACCCGTACCAAGTGCCATCATGACCGGCTCGTCAAATACTTTCTCCTAGCGAAGACAAGAGAGAGATCCGACATTCAAAGCCACCACAAACCACGAAAAACTACATATGAAAGGGACCTGAAGGAGGAACTTGGCTGGGGAAAAATCCCAGCTGCTTCACAGATCATTGGAGGACAATGCATCATCCCCTTCATCATCAACCGATGCATCTCCATTACCACCATTACCACCATCTCTGATCTATTAGATCTTGTTGTAATTCTAGATTCAATTGTGGTTTGCATTAGATCTATATACGTAATTTCATCCATTCATTTGATTATGATGATGTTGTTGATTGCTTCCATGAATGGGTACTTCCGTTGTTCTTGGGGAGATGGAGAAACCCTAGCATTATTATGAATTCGAAATAAAGATGATCTATTCTTGTGTCCGTATGACTTGCATCTATGATATAATTATGATTTGTGTTTGATCTCTCTCTTTAGATGGTATGTGTAGTCTACCGCATATCATTTGCACTCAGGACTAAAGGGAGGGAGAAATCCTTTGGACGTGTCTTGGAAGCGTACCTGGAATGGGCCCCGTGATATATTGGCGCCGGCTCATAACCCACCCGGTCAAAGGAGGATTAAAGAGGGACTCCTTAATCTAATTACGATATGCATAGGGAAACCCTTAATTGCGGTGGTCTGTATGGGTGACTGCTCTCAGAGATCGCAGTAGTTATTTAGAGATGACCTCACTCTTGACTTAACAAAGTTGCCTCCTACGAGCCTTGTAGTAAACATCTTATTATGGATCTCTCTCCACACATCTCATGACACAAGGAGTATGTTATCTTGATTACATATTAAAATAATACTATGCTAGTGGTGTATCCTACATCCCCGAGAATGTTTTAGCCCTATTCAGTTCGACCACGCTTTCATACAAACTTGTTGTTTGTTTTCTTTTACTTGTTTTAATTACTTTTCTACAAACAATCATAGACCTTTCAAACACCCTTTTCTGGAGATTGAAGGCAGCTTATAAGTATCGTTTGGTAGAGAGGAACAAGGGGTATAAAGACCTTTACTAGTAGCTCTCTGTGGGTTCGATATCTTTACTTTGAAACTAGGTACAATTGACCTATGTACTTGCAGTCATCAAGGTATTTTCTGGCACATTTGCCGGGGAGCTAAGCGCTTTTGGTCTTTGTTCTTAGTTACTTATTTTACTCATTTTTTACTAAAGTTGTTTATTAGTTTCAGGTGATACATTATGGGTGAGTACCAACATATAATCCAGCTGGAGGCTATGAGGAATTCTGGTCCGCCCATGGACGCCTATTTAAAATCCAATATCCTAAGAGGGTATGATATTAACCCCATGCTCTTAGATCTTTTGCATGCAAAGAAATTTGTAGGAGATGGTATGGAGGATCCATATGAGCATGTAGGGTTCTTTTAAGATATTTGTGGGGCTTTCCACCTTAACTTACAAACTGAGGATGAGGTTACATTTTCTCTCTTTGCTCAAACTCTCATTGGTGAGGCTCGGTCTTGGTACATTTAAAGTTCTACAAGGACTACTAATTCCCGAGAGAGCCTAGCCTGTATATTTTTAGTTGATTTCATTCCCAGGACAAAAATTCTTGGTGCGAGACACATGATCACAAATTTTAAAGGAAAACCTGAAAAAGATTGCATGAAGGATATACAAGGTTTTGGGGATTTCTTAATCGCTGTCACCATCATAATTTCCCACCTTGGCTGGTGATACACATGTTCTACGCAGGTTTGAATGATAATAATAGAAATGAATTCGACTCCCTTATCAATGGGTCGTTCACCAAATTAAGTGCTGAAAGGGCATGGAATTTGATATGCACGGTGAATAGGATAGAGAAAGCTTATTGTGAGGCTGAGTTTAATAAAGAAAATCCCATAGAGTACAATTGCTTAAAAAGATTTCTAGCTTTAGGGAAAATAGAAAATCTGCTTGTAAATTTTAAGCTTGACCATCGCATGATTATTCAAATTATTAGATCCTATGCTTACTACCTACAGATTCCAAATATTGGGAATCCTATACACCACCTATGGAAGAGAAACCCTCTAAAATTTGCCACAGTGATAAATATTCGAAAATGCAGAAGAAAATGTTAGATGAGGAAGAAACTATTCTAACCAAAGTAATGGATAGCAGGGGTGAAGGGAATAAAAGAATAGGAAGGTTAATTAAGGATTTGGGAGCCATTAAAGAGAATATTGGGATCGTAAAAGAACTTCTAGAACCTGAATTGTTCAAGGATGAAGTGATAATGGTAAGTAAAGAATCCTCCGAAATGATAGGGGGCAAGTTTTAAGAATATAAGTCAATAGAAAATTCCTTTTTGTTTAGGAGGGATTACTTATGTAGGGTTTTGTGACTTAAGTTCTTCCATAAACATCATGCCTTATACAATCTATGAAGAAATGCGTGATCATCTTGATGAATCTTACCTTGAGCCATTAGAAGCTACTTTTATGTTTTCTACGAAGTTTGCATCCTACTCGCGGGATACTCTGCAATGTTTGTGCTTCTATTGGGGCTTTTGTGTACCTAATTGATTTTCATATTATTGAAATACCTTTGAACTCCTTCTGCCCAGTCATTTTTGGTAGACTTTTTACAACTCTATGAACATTGATATTGAGAACAAAAAGTAGGCTTTATCTTTCTAGGTTGGTGAGGAAGCTGTAGAAATAAACAACATCCATTTCACAAGATTACCTTATGAAAAGAAAGTTGATATTAAGGAGGATAAGACTATTGAAGAATTGGCAGCAATCTATTTTTGCATTCCGCAATCTTAGTTGGAGAGGAGTTTGACAAGCAATGATTTCCTTACCAGTGACTCTGGAAATGAATATTTGGATGAGATTCTCAACACTGCAACGGAGTCGAGCCAGGCCTCAAGGTTGAATTTGAAGAACTTGAAAGAAAAGGGGATGAGGATCCGCCACCGCTTGTTTTAAAACCCCTCCCTCCAGGTCTGAGGTGTGAATTCTTAGATAAGGAAGGTAAATCCCTAGTGATTTTAGATGATAAGCTCTCTTCGGAGGCAAACACAAAATTGTAAGAGGTACTTGTCAAACAGCGTGAAACTTTTGGATACACCCTTCATGCCATAAAAGGTATATATCCCTCCATAGTAACTCACAAGATATCTATGATCGAAGATGCTAAACCATTTGTTGATAATTAAAAAAGGTTGAATCCTAAAGTGAAATAGGTAGTAAGAAAGGAAGTTATACATATGTTAGACAGTGGTATTATCTATCTAGTTTCAGATAGTAAGTGGGTGAGCCCAACTCATTACATACCTAGGGAAGGATCTATAATAATAATTAATAATGATAAGGATGAATTAATCCCTGCTAGAGCGATAGCAGGATATAGAATGTGTATTGACTTCAGGAAGTTGAACAAAGAAACCATAAAATATCATAAGCAACTTCCCCTCATTAATGATATTGTGGAAAGGATGTCCGCTAATTCTTACTTTTGTTTCCTTGATGGATACTCTGGATACTCTCAAATAGCTATCCAGCCTAAAGATTAAAAAAACTACTTTTACCTATCCCTATGGAACCTATGCTTATCGATTAATGCCTTTTGGTTCGTGTAATGCAGCTGCCACTTTTCAAGTGTGTGTTCTAAAAATATTCGATAGTTTTGTGGAAATTGCCATGGAGGTCCTTATGGACAATTTTATTGTTTATGGAACTACTTTTGAGAAATGTCTCTATAATATTAATAGAGTTTTGCAGCAATGTAAAAGAATCCAAGATGGTTCTCAATTGGGAGCACTACCGCTTCATGGTAAGGGAAGGTATAGTTTTCATGCATAAGGTTTTTGAAAAGAATATTGAGATTGATAATTCAAATTTGGTTACTTTAGAAACGCTACCGATTCCGCAAGATATAAAAGGAGTAAAGAACTTCCTTGGACATGCGAGTTTTTATAGATGCTTTATTAAAGATTTCGCTAAAATAGCTACCCTTTTAACTCGTCACTTAGATAAAGATACCATTTTTACTTTTGATATATATTGCTATGATTCCTTTGAACAGTTAAAAAGGTACTAATTTCTGCATTGGTCATTCAACCACCCAGTTGGGATGAACCATTTTAAATTATGTGTGATGTTAGTGACTATGCTATTGGGGTGTTTTAGGACAAAGAGATGGACCGAATCTCAACATCATTCAATATGTTAGTTGAGTTTTTAATGGGGATCAAAGGAACTATGCAACAATCGAGAAAGAATTTCCAGTTGTTTTTTTTGCTTGTGATAAATTTAGACACTATATTATCAACTCCAAACTAATAGTTCATACTGACCATCAAGCTTTGAGACACCTTCTAGCTAAGAAATATGCTAAGCCCCGTCTAATTAAATGGATCTTGCTACTACAAGAATATATCCTGCAGATAGTAGATAGGAGAGCAAAGGATAACCCTGTAGCTGACCATCTGTCATAGATGGAAGGAATCATAGAGGATCCTATTCCTATTAACGAATCTTTGCCAGGAGAATACCTTGTAGTTATAGAACCTCGCGATCCTTGGTTTGCAGATTATGCTAATTTACTTATAGGCAAGTTTTTACCAAAGGGAATGGATTACAATCAATAAAAGATATTCTTTAATGATGTAAAACATTACTTTTGGGACGACCCTTACTTATACAGGAACGGCATAGACGATATAATCCGTAAATGTGTACCTGAGCACGAGGAAAAGGTCATCCTTAAGGCTTGTCACGTCAGTTCTTACGGTGGGCATCACACTAGTAATCGTACTGTAGCTAAGGTCTCGCAGTCGGGTTTCTTCTGGCCTACGCTAGTTAAAGACTCTCATGAATATGTGAGAAATTGTGATGCTTGCCAATGTATGAGTAATATTGGTAAAAGACTAGAAATGACTATGAAATATAACTAAGTAATAGAGCCATTTGAAGTATGGGGAATGGAATTCATGGGACCATTTGTTCCCTCTAACAGTTATACTCATATTCTTGTTGCTATTGTTTATGTTACTAAATGGGTGGCAACTATACCCACTTCTCATGCAGATGTAGCCACTTCCATCAAGTTGATCAAGGACATCATATTTCCTAGGTTTGGAGTACCCCAATTTTTGATTACTGATGGTGGAACTCATTTTATGGAGGGAACTTTTGACAAGATACTTCAAAAGTATGGAGTAGACCACCGGGTAGCCTCACCGTACCACCCTCAAACCACTGGACAAGTGGAATTATCTAATAGAGAAATCAAGGTCATAATTCATAAGACGATGAACAGGTCAAGAAAGGACCGGGCTTTGAAGCTTAATGATGCATTGTGGGCATATCGTATAGCTTTCAAGAATCCTATGGGAATGACACCATACAAATTGTTTTACGGTAAAACTCGTCATGTTCCATAAGAACTTGAGCATAAGTCTTGGTGGGCTATTAAAACTATGAACTTTGACATTAAAACTGTAGGGGGAAAATGACTCTTAGATATTCATGCTTTAGATGAACTCATAAATGAGGCCTATGAAAATGCTAAAATATTTAAAGAAAAGGTGAAGAAATGGCACGATAAAAAGTTAGAGAGCAAGGAATTTAAAACTAGAGATAAAGTTTTGCTCTAAAACTCTAGGCTTAAGATTTTTGCAGGAAATTTGAAATGCAGATCGGAAGGACCATATGAAGTTGAAGAGGCATATCCTTTGGGAGCAGTAAGACTAAAAAATACTATACCCTCTTCTTCATCCTGGATTGTTAATGGGAAGCGATTGAAGCATTATTGAGTTGGCAAGGTAAACACTGTGTAGTTGATATCTTTAGTCTCGCCCGAATAATACAATAAGTGGAAGTGAGGTAATAAAAGTTTTAGTTGCTTAGTTTTTCTACCTTGGAAACTTTTTAGTCGATTTTATCTTTTTCACTGCACTCAGTTAGCTTTTCTAGTTATCACGAGCTGTTTTTCGACTTGGTACGGGCGGACCATATGGTCGGACACGTCCGTACCAGTGGCTGTTAAACGATCAGAGTACCAATGATGTTTTTCATTGATACTGTGGGCTCCCGGGATTATTCATCCGAGAAATCCCTGTTATGCATATTTCCACGTTCCCATGATTAGTGAGCCGTGGAACATAACCGACGGGTACCATTACAACATCCGAAACATAACAAATTACAAGACTTACATAAAGGCCATTATGGCTACATCATCATTTGCAGTGGAACATTGCCAAGCGCAGAGCCCAATCGTGCATCAACCTATAGGCAGCTGACTGGGAAGACGGCCTAGCTTGCTAGACGTCAGCTTAAACTCCTGAAAGTCTGGCCAAGTAAATAGCCAGGGACAAAGCCGTGAGTACATTTAATGTACTAGCAAACCACCGAGATAAGTGAAACAAGGAAATGCAATTCTGGCCGTGGCGAGGTAGCTCTATCTGGGGTTGCTTTTGAAAATTCTAAACTAACTTTTGAAGTCATGGAATCTCCATATCTTTGTTGAAAAAGAGTTTGGAAACATGCTTCTGTTTTATAAATCAATAGATCTCCATATCTTTGTTGAAAAAGAGTTTTGAAAACAGTTTTGTAGTTAAAATCCTTTTTAAACGTCTTCGACCACCCCTAGTCAAAAGAAAGCTTTTGAATTCGGGTTCCCCCGGAACCTTCGTCATCTTCGTACTTGTTTCCCAAACAAGCACAGTTTGGGTACTCCTAGCCAACACCTTTACAACCGTCCTTGACCGTGGACATGGCTATTCGAATAGGTTATACTCTGCAGAGTTTGCACACTTTACCCAGAAGAATCAATACATCTGTCGGGATACAACCACGGCCCACTACCACTGTAGATGGGGGTCCGGATAATCAAATCTAACCTTTCTCTTGTCTACCCTAGCAAAGGCATGCTTTTCCTCTTGGGTTTGTTCTCCCTGGCAACGAGTATGTGGCTCCTAGCCATAGTCCTTCCTTTCATACACGCGCATACCCAAGCCTCAACTTTGCGTATACCTTAAATCTGGTGACTCCACTTCCTTCCGTACTCCAAGTCATACCGTCCACGGGAGACCCAATTGTTGCACCGGTCCTCCTGCCTGTTCAGGCTCACTCTTGCCGAAACAAGCGACAGGTTTTAGATCCTTGATCTGGTGGCGCCTTCCTGGACTTCCACCTAGGGTAATGTGGTTGCATGGATAAAAATTGTTCTAGTAAAGTCGTAGAACATCCCATCACATTCTCACTTCTCATCGTCGCCATTTCTTTTACTAAACATCCGCTTGGAACGATTCCTTTTTCCAAGGGTTTTACAAAAGGGTTTCCAAGGAGGTAGGATGCTAACCCTCGTACTCTCGGTCTAAAGGGGATAAAGTGATAGGCTCATCGGGGTGGTGCCTCGAAGGACACAAAGTAATAACTTGGAGGACCCAAGTTACTATCGCAGTATTTATAAAACAAGACATGCAGGTAGATAATGCGATTTATAAAGAGGATACAAACAGGTAAAAGAGAGTAGGACATATATCAGAGTTCGGGAAACGGTGACTTTCCTGTGGTCAGAAATAAGTCCTTGGACTTCTTCACATGACCAAGAATACCCAATAGACAATTAATAAGAATTCCCTTCCTTCTTGTCGTCAGACACTCACACTATCGTCGTCATCGGATATACATGCAAGCAGACAATACCACAATCAATACAAGGCATACAACCATCAAAGCATACATCAAGCAACATACTGAATACTACTGAACTTGGTAGGTTTTGGAGAAGTTGGGTTCTATTGGGGGAATTTACTAGATTGCCACTGAGGTGTTTTCTCTTGGAAGATAGTTGTTAAGGCTAGATACAAAGCATTTGGATTAGGGTTCTGAGGTCAGTAGGATACCAATGTGCAGAAGTGATATCCTTAGATAGGTCTTAACAAGACAAAACCATCACAAGTGGTTTTACTTGAATATCAATTTCCTAGATTTAATTATGCTTTTTATAGTGGATTAAACTCTAGTTTAAGGAAATAATTCACCAGAAGAGTTCTGGAGTTCCAAATATTATTTCCTTGGATGGTTAGGTAGTACTTGATGTACGGAACCACCTAGAGTTGGAATCAAGTCAAAATAATTACCAGAATGCCCTCAGGAAATTCCCAAAGGCAGTTCTATATAGTTTTTCTATTTTTCATCAGATTAACTCTATAGGAGATATTGAGTTGGTTCGAAGGGCATGGGATAGGCATGTCCAATAAATTTCTTTAGGATTTGGATTCACTTTTTTGGAGTGGCCAAACTCCTGGAGTGATTTAATTAGTGAAAATACCCATTACAAAAGTATTTAAATCACCAAAAATTCAACCAAAGCTCAATAAATTCTGAGCTCCTAGGATTTGATATATATTGATAATCTGAGGTACTGGAAGGTTGATCAGGTCTATACCACATTTAGTTAGTCCTTGGGAATTTATTTAAGACAGAAAGTAGCTGTTTTTGTTATTTTTGCTAAAGGCAGTATACTGTTCAACTAGGCATGGGACCTGTTCTAGATGATAGGTATGTCAAATACCTCTCAGAGGAGCTTTGGTTCATCTCAATTGGATGGGTAAAACTCTCTGAGGAATTTAATTAGAGAAAAGTATACTTGGCAGGAGAATAATTATTTGTAATTAAAGAAAATTATTTTCAACCTGGGGTTGTCTCTGCATGTCTGAGGAAACATCAGAGTATCATCATAAAATTAGATCTAGGCATTGGACTTGATTTACCCTTATATTTGGATTTATTTTTAGTAGGAGCTTTTCTGGAAATAATAGGCTAGCTAAAGGAAAAAAGATAAAGAGGGGCAGTGGGTCGGATCTGGGGAGCTACTAGGCTGTAGGTGAGGATTCGGCCCACGGCACTCGGGGCAACGCGCGGAGGGTGCGGATTGAAACAGACAAGTAGGGCCCACTATCAGCGAGCAAGGGGCGTCGAAGCGGTATAGGGCGCTGTCGGCCGTTGCATCAAGTCGCAACGGACGGCTCGCCAACGTCGTCTTTGCAGAGACAGAGCGCCGGCGACGGAACCCTACTGAGCGCGAAGCTTGGCCGGGAGGCTCACCTGGGGCTCGAGGTGGGTCGTGGAGGCGGTAGGGCGATGCGGTGGTCGACGACGAGCCGAACGAGGGGCGGCACGGGGTGGTCTGACGTCGGGAGGTAGCTGGCGCGTCGGAGGCTGAGAGTAGACTCGTCAGAGCTCGACGACGACGGCGGGGTAGTGGGTCCTGGGCAAAAAGAGGAGTACCGTTAGGTAGAGGAGGAGGAGGGGATCTCGTGAGCTGACATGCAGAAGGAATGGAGCAAGGGAGGAGGAGCCTTGCTCGATTTTCTAGAGGAGGCCGAGGCTCTCCTTCTTCTTCTTCCTTCGGACAGCACAGCGCAGGGGAGGGAGGGTAGAGCTGGGGGAGTGTGAGGGAGAGTGTGAGGGTGCAAATGAGGGGCAGAGACTGGCTTGGGTGGCCTCTGGCCATATATACCAAGGAGGGGGAGTGGTTGATGCAAATTACCCATGGGGGTGGGCAAGGCTGGCCAGGGATTGGTCCAGGGGTCGGTGGAGAGGGGTAGTATAGGTATTTGGTGGTGCTGGACCTGAGAGAGAGAGGGTGGCATCAGTGGTAGATAAATGAAGTGGATCTTTGTAATATTTGGGGTTGTATCTCTCTCTTCTACTAGTACAAGGGCAGAATGGGAAGAGCTAAGGTGGTGCTACAGTGTTGGTTGACTAGTGGGGTGTGTCCTGGTGCTGAGAATGAGATTTGATCAAGTAGTGATGGAGTTTGGGAATGGTTGGAGTAGGGAAATTGCTTAATTGGCAATTTTGATCCAATATATGGTTGTGAAGGAAGTCCAAAAAGTTACATTGGCCCAGAGGATAAAATGGTACTGGTAGATAGGTGAGGTCAAGGTAGACTCCTAGGATTTATTTGAGATTTTTCAGAGGAGTTTTAGTCCTCTTAAATCCAATTACTCAAAAAGGACAGAAGTGATTTTTAGAAGATCATTTGATAGATTTCCATTGGACAAGGATGGATTTTGATGTGGAAGGGTCCCAAATGTGAATACACACTTAGGGGAATTTTCCCAAGATTTATTGAGGCATAAAAGTAATTAAAACAATTATTATTCTAATTCAGCCATTAAGAAAATGGGCAAAAAGAAATAATAAAGCTTCTCAAAAATATTTATTTTGAGATGGAAAGGTAGGGTATGATATTTGGAACTCACATGTGCCACAATTTTGGGAAGTGTTTTGGTAAAAACCAAACTTTCCTTTATGGAGGGAGTTTTGAAGATTTTGACTATTTAAGGAATTAAATAGTTTTGGGACAATAATAATTATGGATAAATATTGATAAATCTTGAGGATCAATGTAGAGGATATATACTAGGTGTAGAAATCATTTGCAACCTTGTGGATTGGAATGCCAACTTGAAAAGGATGGAAAACAAGGAGTTGATGATCTTTGGTGAGGTTATTTTTATACCACCCAAACAAGCTTGTATCTTGGAGCACAGAGCTCACCTTGGTGCAAGGGATAGATGGGTAGGTATACCAGGTCATTTGTATTATCATGATTGGAGGATTTTGAATTAACAGCATTTGAGGTGATCTAGAAATGATGGCAAACTTTGTTGAAATTAAGGTTGCCATGCAAAATGAGTCATGATGCCATATAAACCATGTGGGTTTAGGCAGCACAGAGATCCACTTGGAACAAGTGAAGTAGGTTTAGATAGGCATCAATGATTAGAACACAACCATGCGGAGAGTTTGTCCATATAGGTTTGGATGGTGGTGTGAGCTTCTAGCAAAGTAGGCATGATGACTAGTTTTGCAAGAAATGTTATTTTCTTGTCTGCAAAACCACCATGGACATGTGGGTGGGAGGAGGATATAACAAGGGTCTAATGTGGGACTTGGTAGTCCTTAGGATGGTTCACAATATGGTTCAAGTGCATTTCCAAAAATGCACATGGTTTGAGAAAAAGGGGCATTCAAACAGGTGATGTTGAAACTATTTTCCAGACTTAGTCAATTTGGCAGTTTTGAGGATTTTGACTAGAGTATGAGAGGGAATGTTCTTGGAGGAGTTGCAAGGTATTAGAGCATGAAAGTGAATGATATTGAAGTGTAGAGTTAGTAGAAGAGATCCATGCTTGGTATGGGTCTTCATGGAGTTGAAAACATCTAGAATGGAAATCCTCAGAATTGATTGGGTTAAGGGTTTTAGATGATCACCTAGTGGTTAGGGATCATATCAAGGTTGTATTATTTCTTGGGGATTGATGACTTGGAGCATCTTGATCCTAGTTATGAGCTCATAGAGTAGCTCATACTAGTTCCTAAGCAAACAAGTCAATCAGCAGATCAAAACAACTCATCAGACAGCAGATCAGGGCAACTCATCCTATAACTATTCCAACTACTACTACTAAGGGTACCATCAAGCTTAGCTTGGGGTAAGGTTGGGGCATTTTGAAGAGGTTGAGTTTGAATTAGAGGAGAGTCCTTGGTATCTCTACCAAGAGTAAAATTCCAATGCTTTTAAAAGAGTATTTTGGGAAAGCTAGAGGTAAGATTAGTTGAGTGTTCTGTCTTGAAAACATAAGGAGATTAGATTATATATCTCTCCATAGTTTTGTCAATAGAAGCTACCAAAATAGTTTTGGTTTCATAGGCATCTTGGCTCATGTTTTGAAATGCCAGAACAATTGAGAATATGTAAAGAAAGCCAAGATAGTTTTGGTAAATAGCTTTTTGTCAACTGAGGTTGAGGTAGGGAGTATCATAAGATACACTCTCTTCGGCATAAGTGCAAACAAACAACAAGCAAGCACTGCACCAAAGCACAAGAAAAGTTTTTGTTCCCCCTAATTTTTGCATTCTGTGCAACTAATCAGGGTTGCTGAAATTGGGATGTTACAGATATGGTACGGTCAAACCGTACGGGCATATGCGCCCGTACTGATGATCGTTACTGGCTCTGCCTTTCCGCACTTATTCAACATGTTTTGTATTCTTAAAGAGAGAGAGAGAGAGAGAGAGAGAGAGAGAGGTGGTAAGAAGCCCGTACGGGGACATGGTACCACTGCTCGTGACCGACTATAACCCCCTTTTATCTATTGATTTCATTCTTTAATTTGCACTTTTCCTCTTTCTTGGTCTCTTCCATCTTACTTCAGATCTAAAGCTTTATGTTTCCTCTTTATAATGAAACCTCAGATCTCACTTGATCACTCAAGGTCCATGCAAGCTTTTCATATTAAGCAGATCTGGACCAAGAAGGAGTGTGTCTCTGAAGAACACGCCAAGAAGAAAGGATTCGAAGGGGATACTTCATCTTCCTTGAACCACAAGTGTGCATAAGTGGTTCCACTCCCCAACTAGGAAGATATGTTCCCGCAAAAGTTGGAGATGCTCAGGCACATGGAACAAGGAAGGAACAAGGGAGAATCTCCACTCAACCCCTACAGGTATAACCTTCAAGAATCTTCTCTAAAATCCCCTCCGGGAACCTCTTCTAGAAAAAGGGAAAACCGAGATGAGATTCGAGAAAAGATTAAGAATCTTGATAAGATTTTGAAAGCTTCTGTTGAGACTATTGGGGAAGGAGTTGAATCTTACTAGATAATTGGAGAAGACATCGAAAATAAGGTCGATGGCATCAACCATAGAGTGCAACTACTGACCATATTATAATGGATATGGCTAATTATAAGAAGACCTTAAGAAAGGTAATTAAAGAATTGCATGTTGGCATCATAAATATGTCCACTCAATTCGCATGTATTGCTCAATCTTCCAGTCTCAAGGCGAATGAAGAAGAGTAAGATGATTACTTCTTTACTCCCAAAAAGGAGTAAGTAATCGCAAGGTTATTTGAACCACCTGGCTTGATTCCAAGTTTGGGGGGATCTGTGAGAACCTTGTAATCAATCTTACAGTTTTAGCATGTTTTCTTTTCTACACGCATGTTAGACTTTAATTCCCGAATTTCCATTAGTTGCATCAACTTAGAGCTCCCTATGTTCAAGAGAAGATTTATATCCGTTGAGTTGTGAGACTTTATGATAATTGAAGTTGTGTTTGATTCATGATTATTATATTAGATGATTGAGCAAGGTTGAGTGTTATAATACTTGTACAACTGTCATTATTTTAGGGACTTCCACACCAATGAAAGTATTGATTAAGTTATGAGAAGAAGAATTTTGGTAGCATATTATAATTAAGAGTTTTTGAAAGCCATTGAAGTAGTGAGCATGATCAAATAGCTGTACCGAAAGAAAAAGAGAAAGGGGAGCAACTAAAAATATAGACATACAATTATTGAAAGAAAAATAAGAGAGCAACTATCAAAAGAATCAAACATAGACGATAGAGAATGATCACTAATCTTCACTACTAAACATAGTGCTCTATATCTCTGAATACTTTGTTATTATATGATATGTTGAATCACTAGCAACTTCTTATGATTTCATTAATACTAGAAAAGGTGTGGAAGCCTCTAAGTTATGAAATGTGTAAGGGTATGGTATGAAATGTGTAAGTTATGATCGTGGAGGCAACGCTGCATAGTGCGCTTGTACATAGCTCCTGCGTTCTTGAGCCCAAAGGCATCAGAACAAAATAGAAGGTTCCGAAAGGGGTTATGAATGAAGTTTTGACTTTGTTTGATTCCTTCATCTAGATTTGGTGTTAACCGGAATATGCGTCGAGAAAACATAGGAGTTCCGAGCCTGCCGTAGAATCGATAACCTGAACAATTCTAGGCAGAGCAAACGGATCTTTGGGACCAGCCTTGTTCAAGGCAGTATAATCAACACACATCCTTAAATCAGTGGTGTCCTTTTTAGGGACCATTACAGGATTGTCCGACCACTCAGTGTGGATGACCTCTTCTATGAATCCGGCTAACTCGAGCCGGGCTCGTTCCTTAGCTATTCCTTTTCGCTTTTCATCGCCGAAACATTGTAAGGACTGTTTGACGGGTTTAGCGTTTGGGTGTACATTTAGAGAGTGCTCGAAAAGTTCCCTAGGTACTCCGGTCATGTCAAATGGCTGCCATGCGAAGATATCTTGATTTGCTTGGAGGAACTTGACAGGCGCGCTTTCCTATGAGCTATCTAGGCCTACACCTATTTGGGTCACCTTGGAGGGGTCATCATCCTTGAACGGCGTATTCTTCGTCTCTTCTGATGCCTTGAACTCCGGAGTCAGCTTTATCACCTCCTTCTTCATCGCGGGCATCTCGGACGGATCAATGGTCTTCTTGATCTCCTGGTACTCCTAGCATGCAGCATGGCTTCAACAAAGGCAGCATTTCCGTCCTCGCACTCTCGTGCCTTCTTCGGGTCTCCCCTGATGGTGATCACCCCTTTGGGACCTGGAATTTTCATCATATTGTAAATGTAACATGGACAAGCCATAAAAGCCCAGTAAGCCGGACGTCCGAATATAGCGTGGTACACGCTCTTGAATGGGACCACTTCAAAGGAAAGTGCCTATGTCTGATAGTACTTTGGAGTTCCAAATGTAACATCCAAAGTGATCTCTCCCAGGGAATTTGCTTGTCTTCCTGGGATGACCCCTTGAAAGATCACAGAGCTGTGGTTCAGCTGTCTCTTCGAGATTCGCATCCGGCGTACCGTTTAAAATACAGAATATTAATGTTTCTGCCACCGTTAATGAAAGTCTTGGAGAAACCATAGCCGTCAATAAGTGGGTTGACGACTAAGTGGGATGATCAGCACGGTGAAAGGTGATTGCCACTTCCGACCAATCCAGGAATTGTGGGACAGCCGGAACAGTTGCGTTGAGCTCATGCATAAATACTTTCTTGACCATAGCTGGTTGAGATCCAAGGAAGGTGACGTAAGTGTATTTCTTTGTTGGGAAGTTCTTTTTCCATTCGGCTTGGGATTTGAAGGGTCAGCTTCCTCCATGTCGGAATTTTCCTTGGTCTCCTTCTCTTTTCGGGATTCTTTTTCCCCTTCTTCCGCTTAGCCCTATAGCCAGCGGTATCGTCTTTCATGATGTCTTCATTGGAACGACACTCAGCGTTTGTGTGAGACGAGCCCCCACTAGCATCTAAGTGATGCACACATGGGTTATAGGCAATGTCGGCCCAGGAATAGGTTTTGCCAGGTTGGTGGTCTCCTCTACCTTGGACTCTTGATGTCCTACGGTCGCGACCGCAGCCACCGTCGAGCCCTCCTCGTCCTCCAGATCCAAAAGTAACAGTGACCACTGTTGTTTCCGCGTTGGGTTTCTCCTTCGAGGTATTCTTGCGCTTCTGAGCTTGTTGATTTGGTTGTTTTGCCGACTGTTGCATATCTAGGGCATTTAGTAATCCCTCTCAGATCAGTAATCCCTCAGCGTTTGCATACTTGCTCGTTGTTTCTATCATCTCTCTTAGATCAGTGACCTTGTCGCACTTCAGGCCGTGACGTAGTAAACCAATTGGGAGTCCTGCAATGAAATCTTCAATCGTGGTTTGATCATTTACTCTTTCATAGGAGTCTGTGGTGTCGATCCATCGTCTGAGGTAATCTCAGCAAGTTTCTCCAGCTTTCTGGGTGCAATGTTGTATATCTCCTACCGTACAGGGCCTCCGATATGTGCCTTCAAAATTCCGAAAGAACACGCTTTGCATGTCATTGCAGTTGTGGATGGTATTCTCTTGAAGTTCATTGAGCCATGATCATGCCGTCTTCCGCAACATAAGTGGGATATATCGGGTTGTGACCAAGCTATTTTCGCCTTTGGCGATGCAGCAAGCCTGGAAAAAGTCCTGGAGCCAAGTATCAGGGCGGGCCATACCATCATAGGGTTGGATGTGTATTGAGATATCAAACCCTACCAGGAAGTTTGTTTGTCTAATACGGGGTCCAAAGCATTTTGGACCTACATAGATATTATCCGACTCGTAGCGTCGCGCCTCTATGTTGGAGTTGATCCGGTGTCTCGCGTCACTTGGTGACAGGGAACGCCGTCTTGGTTGCTCACTATAGTTGCGGTGCCTTGGAACTGGACTTTTACTTCTGCCACCACCTCCTCAGCCATGACGCCCTCCTTGGCATCATCGGGAGCCGTTGTGATGGATTCTTGGTGGAGAGGGTGGTGCAAGTGGGTTGTTTCTGGCTGATCGCTGGCCTCCGTCTGGAGCATCATTATTCCGGTTCCAGGGAGGGTCTTCATTGCGACGAGCCCCCTGGCGGATGGACTCGGCACGGTGTCCGTCGTTCCTTTGTCCGTCAATCCCACCGCGATGGGGTGCAGCCGGACGAATTGCATGTCTAGGAGGTGGCATCCTTTGACGGTCCTCCTCTCGACGTTTCTCTTTGTATTCTTACCTGCGATTGTTCGACTCTCGCCGGGGAGGGTTTCTCGGATATAGTGCAGTAATCGCTTCTTCCTCCGCGGCTGGAGTGACGTTGCTCCAGTTACGTGCGGTTCTATGGTGTTGTCCTGAAGATCCGGTTCTTGAGTAGTTGTCTTCCCGATGGTCGGAATAGTAATGTTGTTCCGGAACCCATTGGGGAATTACGTCATTCCAGGCCAGATCCGTGCAACATTAGTTAGATTGAGAGACCAGTTTTCTGCTCCCAGATTTCGCGACCTTCTGTTACTCTAGACCATTAGTGAGTAGCTTTATGCCCAACCGGAGTTGTTTGGGGCCTGGATTATTTGCCAGGATATCTCGAGCTGCGGCAGTATTTTGTACAGGTGTTGGGTACACCAGATCTCCCTTGCTGTCGAGTCGAGGCATCCTTGGGTCCCCCTCAAAGAGAACCTTGTGGACTCCCGGAAATTGATTGTCATGCGTGTGTCATTTTCGGGTCTTTTGATGCTGCAGAGAGATGAACTTCTCTATAGTAGCTATGCACTTTTTCTCTTACTCGTTGTTGTTGGCTTCATCCCGGAGTACTTGGTGACACGCTTCTAGGGCTTGAGCCCTTTTTTCCAATTCTTCAGTAGTAAGTTCTGCTGGTGTAGGGATAGGTGTGGTTAGCGCAGCATCGATGAGTTTACAGGCACCGGCGGTGACCACGTGTCCATCCACAGAAGCTTCTTTGGGCTCTTCTAGGATTAATGCTCCATCCAAGTCTTCCTCATACTCCTCAGTAATCACTTCCTCTACTGGAGGGTCTTTTGCTGGGGTCTTGTTCTTCTTGTTCTACTTATTTGCCTTCTTGGCAGCGCTGGTAGCAAAGACGGCTTTGGGTCAGTTTCTTGGAGTCAAGCTCTCATCGGTACTTTTGGACATCTGGACGTCAGGATTTTCTCCGAGATCCATGTCATCCTGCGCTTTGGGAGAGTTTTCTCTAGATCCTTCGTCCATGGCTTCTCCTTCTTCTGCAGCTTTGGAGCTAACTCCTCTTTGTATTCCGCAGAGCACTTTTGGAAATCCACCGACGTCATGGAATCATCCGAAGATGCTGGTAAGTTGGTGTTTATCCTGATCGCCTCCAGCACAAAGTCTTCATTGTCACCAGCATAGGCAGAGCCGGATCCAGATCCAACATATCCAACAAAGTGCGATGCATGTGTCCTGAGGTAGTTGTGGCTTTCCTCGTGGGCTTCCTCGAAAATTCTGATGGTCTCGAGAACCTCATCCATGTTTGCGCCTTGCATCATCATGCGCCTCAACGTATGCCTCAGGAAGGGTTGATCTGTTCCGGTATTGGTAGAGCCGGAACCGAAGTTGTTGTCTTGCTCCTCCTGGATTTCGACCTTGGTGGGTAGATCGATCTGGGATTTGACCTCGATAGGGAGATCCACTCTAGATTCGACTTGCACGCAAGATCTGCTTTAGGTTTAGCTTTCTCCACTATCTCCGCAACAGGCGCAGGATGGTTGGGATTAGGGTTTTCTGAGATCCAGAACTCTGCTGCCTCCGCGGACAAAGTGGACCTAGAGATTTCTTCTGCCTCTATCATAACTGCTAGGGTGGGTGGGGCAGGTTTAGCGAAACCGATGTAAACATCGATCTCGCCAAAAGACATGATGGTGTAGGAAGTCACGGCCTCCCTAGCCAGAATCCAGGTCTCGTCGAGAACGATGAGAGGGACGTCGCTAGCATAGAGGACATGACTGACGGCGATGGTCTCGCTGATTCCGATTCTTGCAGATTTCGCTCGAAACACAGATCCAAAGCTCACTTGCCCCATGGTGGCCTCCAACTGTCATCGGATTGATGACAAGTACGCCATGAGGGGGTCCTCGAGGCGTGCAGAGGAGAGGGGTGTGAGATGTACGGTGTTCCGAGATGGTGAGCACACAAGTTTACCCAGGTTCGAATCCGCCTGCTTTGGACGTGTCCTACTCCTGCTAGCAATCTATTAATACGGCAGAGCCGGAATATGGGTTACAAGGGTTTCGCCTGTACGAGTTGAGATTGTAGACTATTATGAGGTGCCCTAAAGGCGTACCCTAGGACGGCTTATATAGATATCCGGCCGAGGGTTTATAGGAGAGACCTATCCAGCTACAACTAAGAGTTGGTTACAGAGTACATCTTAAACTACAAGTAACATAACATGCCTAAGTCGATAAATCTTCTGGTCCTTTCAGTAGCCGGACTGTACTCCGTCACTTCTCCCTGACTGGGCTGCCCGTGAAGCAAATCTCTAACCTGAAGTGGGCCACCCTGGTTAGTGAGGCACAGTGAGGATACCCGGAAAGTATATCCCCAACAACCTTTACCAATAGCTCTCTGTGGGTTTGATATCTTTGCTTCGAAACTATCTACAATTGATCTGTGCACTTGTAGTCATCAAAAGGAGCTGATCTCCTTCATCACCAACGACCACCCTTAGTCCACGCGCTCGGTGGGCTCCATACCCATGGTGTGCTCCCCCACCATCAGCGGCATCGTCGTGGCAAAGCCCCTCATTGACGGTTGATACGTTGCTAACGTATCCATAATTTTTGATGTTCCATGCTTGGTTTTATCTACTTTCTTTTGTTTTGTCCACACTTTGGAGTACTTTTCATATGATTTCTTGGACTAACCTATTAACAAGAGCCATAGTGCCAGCTGCCTGTTTTCTGTTGTTTTTGGTCCTAGGAAAGTCAGAAAATGAATATTCTCGGAAATGGACGGGACAAAAGCCAAAGTCAGTTTTTCACCGAGGGACACCAGGAGCCAGAATACGAGACGGAGAGATGCTGCGGCCCGGCCACACCACATGGACGCGCGACCAGGCTTGGCCTGCACCAGGGGGTGGTTTAGCCGCCCCAGGCACCCCCTCGGCCTCTCCTTCCGCCTATATATTGCCTCTGATATAGAACCCTAAGTACCCGATCAAAATTCCATGAAAGACTCTGTAGCCGCCGTCATCTCCATCCCTAGATCGTGAGGGATCTGAAGCTCTTCCCGGCACCCTGCCAGAGAGGGGAATTCACCCTGGAGGCCTTCTTCATCATCATGCAAGCCTCCGGTGTGATGCGTGAGTAGTTCATCTCTAGACTACGGGTCCATGTAGTAGCTAGATGGCTGGTTCTCCTCCTTTGTGCTATCATGTTTAGATCTTGTGAGCTCCGTTCATGATCAAGATCATCTATTTGAAATTCCTACATGTTGTGTTTGCGGGGATCCAATGGATATGGAGATGCTATTTCAGATTGATTATTGATTTTATCATGACTTTGTTATTTGTAATCTTGCATGCTTTCCGTTGTTAGTAGCTATCTTGGCCAAGTAGATGCTAGCAACTCCAAGAGTTAGTATTTATGCTCGATAGTGGGTTCATGCCTCTATTAATCTGGGGAAGTGACAGAAATCTCTAAGGTACTAGATGTGCTGTTGCTACTAGGGAGAAAACAACTAACCTTTGTTCATAGAACAATCATATTGTTTACTTTACACGCAATGTGTAATGCAATTATCCGTTGCTTGCAACTTAATACTGTAGGGGTTTGGATGATAACCTGAAGGTGGATTATTAGTCATAGATGCAGTTGGATGGCGGTCTATGTATAATGTTGTGATGCCTAATTGAATCTCAAAGGAGTCAAGATTTGTAGTATATGCTTGTATGCTTTCTCGATGTTTGTCAATTGCCACTGTAATTTGTTCACCCAACATGTCATCTATCTTAAGGAGAGCCACCACTAGTGAACTATGGACCCGGTCCTTTATTTTACCATAAATCTAAAATCAATTGTTGACTGCTTTGTGTTTACTTTCTGCAAACTATTACTTTCTTCCATTCCATACGTTTAATCCTTTGTTTTCAGCAAAACCGGTGCGATTGATAACCTCATCGTAAGTTGGGGATAGAGTTCTGTGGTTGTATTGTGCAGGTCTTCACGTTGTTGTAGACACCCGTAGTGCACCCTGCCAAAGTCCAGCTAGCAACACCTTTGTGGTGTTTCCTTGCTCCTACTAGATTGATAACCTTGGTTTCATAACTAAGGGAAACTTACTGCTATGCTCATCATACCTTCCTCTTAGGGTTCCCCAACGAGCTCGTTATTACACGAGTCAGCAACGGCAGAGCCGCCCTGAATGTGCTTTTGGAGGAGGTGTTCCACCAGATGCTGGTGCCCATAACCCACCTAGCGCTAGTGTTCCGTTCACGCACACGATGGAAGGTGAGACCGTGCCCCTCGGGCAGGTACAGTTTCCCATCAAGTTCGACACGAGCGACAACTACCACACTGAGCTCATCAACTTCCACGTCACCCACATCTTACTGCTATACAATGCTAGCCTAGGCTACCCTGCACTAGCGAGGTTCATGGCTGTCAACCACAATGCCTACAACATAATGAAGATGTCGGAAAGCGCAGGGAGCCCTCTCATGGTCCGCTGTGATGAGGGGGAGGCTTGGCATTCCCTCGAACAAGTCTAAAGGGGACAACGGCCGCCCACCTAGAACAGGAAGTGGAACAAGGTGGTTCGACAAGAAGCCGGCCCCGTCTAGGGGCTCGGCCGAGGGGCCCCAAGGAGAGCCAGCGGTTCCACCGGAGGTGGAAGTCACCTCCTCCCTCAGTGTGGTCGGGAAGAAAAAACTGATGTTCTCCCGGGAGCATGCAATGACCAAGAAGGTCGTGCTCGACCCCGCTGCCCTGGGTGCCACCATCACCATAGGGGCGCACCTCACATCAGAATAGGAGTGGGTGCTCATCGCCTTCCTGCATGCCAATGCAAACATGTTCGCTTGGACTCCGTCAGATATGACCGGGGTGCCTCCGGAAGTAATCGAGCACCATCTGGCGGTTTGCCCAAAGGAGGAACCGGTGAAGCAGTAGGCGAGGCGGCAATAGGCAGAGAAGCAGTAGTTCATCATCGCCGAGATGGAGAAGCTAGTCAATGCGCACCTTGTCTATGAGGTCCTTCATGCGGATTGGTCACCCAACCCGGTCGTGGTTCCATAGACCACAGGAGGGGGGCGCCTCTGCGTCGACTTCACCGACCTAAACAAGGCATGTCCCAAGGACCCATACCCACTCCCTCGGATTGACCAGATAGTGGACTCGACGGTGGGCTGTGACCTGCTATGCTTACTTGATGTATTCTCGGGGTACCCCAATATCAAGATGGCTCGGCAGGATGAGGAGAAGATAGATTTCATCACTCCACTGCTACACATGCATGCCGTTTGGTCTCAAGAATGTCGGTGCCACATTCCAAAGGCTGATGTGCAT
Organism: Avena eriantha; assembly: GCA_910589775.1. Lineage (NCBI taxonomy): Eukaryota > Viridiplantae > Streptophyta > Magnoliopsida > Poales > Poaceae > Avena > Avena eriantha. Next base: position 450,262,009 of record OU342743.1, on the reverse strand, counting down.
CACCCTGGGCATACAGATGGGAAAAACGCGGAGGCTATGTTGATGACATCATGATCCAAACTCCTGAGAAGGGCACGCTGCTGGCGGACCTAATGGAAACCTTCGATAACTTACCCCGGGTGAACATGAAGCTCAACCCCGCCAAGTGCGTGTTCGTGGTCTCATCGAGGAAGCTCCTCGGTTTCTTGGTATCACACTGGGGCATCGAGGCGAAGCCGGACAAGGTGCAAGCCATTGAAGAGATGCGGCCACCCAAGCGGCTCAAGGGCATGCAACGCATGTGGGGTGCTTAGCAGCCCTCAGGCGGTTCATTTCCAAGCTGGGAGAGAAGGCTTTGCCCTTCTTCAATATCATAAAGCGGACTGGCGGCTTCTAGTGGACCTTGGAGGCGGACGAGGCCTTCGAGGCCCTCAAGCCCCTTGGTCATGGTGGCACCGAGGGAGCGTGAGCCTTTATTGCTGTACCTGGCGGCAACCCCGTAGACATCAATTGCTATCCTTGTGGACAAGTGCGAAGAGAAGGCTGCACGGAAAGCCCAGCACCCCACGCCTCATGAGGGCTCGGGGCTGAGGCTCCCGAAGAGGGTGACATCGTACTGGGGGACGAGGTAACAAAGCCCTAGGAGGGGGATTCCCCCAAGCCCTGGCAAGGACCGTGGAGCTGGTACAATGTCCGATCTACTTCGTTAGCATGATGCTCTGAGACGCCCAGGAACGGTACCTAGTGCAGCAGAAATTACTCTATGCGCTCCTCGTGGCGTCCTAGAAGCTCCGCCACTAATTGCAAGCACACTCCATCAGGGTGGTCACCAAGTTCCGCCTGGAAACCATACCGTGCAACCCTAATGCCACGGGACACATCGTGGAGTGGACCATCGAGCTGCAGGATTTTGACCTGATGTTCGACACCACTCCCACTGTCCAAGGGAGGGCCCTCACAGAGTTCACCGCGAAGTGGACCGACCCCAACCTCAGCGAAGCCATGGAGGAGATTTCCCAGCTACCCGGGCAGCTGAACTCGGGGTGGTGGGTTGTGAAGTTCGATAGGGTGTTCAATGACGACGGAGCTAGGCTGCAGCGGGACTCACATCCCCAACTAGCGATAAGCTCTACTACACCATACAACTACGGTTTAGGGACGACGCCAAGCACTCCAACAATATCCCTAAATACGAGAGCCAAATCGCAGGGCTCAAAGCCACCATCACCCTCGGCATCATGCGAGTCACGATACAGGGAGACTCCTTGCTGCACGTCAATTTCTCCAACAAAAGCTACAAGCCCAAGGACAAGCACATGGCGGCCTACCTGTAGGAGATCCGGAGACTTGAAAAGGACTTCCTGGGTGTGGACCCGCTCCACGTCCCGTCGGGAGAAAACCAGAAGGCCGGCGAGATCACCAAACGCACGTCCCCCTGGGAGCCGAAACAACTAGTAGTCTTTGAGGAGAGGCTCTCACGAGGTCCCGCCCCCGCCGCCCTTGAAAGGCGCCCCAGATTGGTCTACCCTCAGGAGACCACCTCGTCTTGGCACTCGCTGCTGAGGAGTGTTGGGGTTCGCATCATAGAAAACAAAAAAATTCCTACGATGAGAACTATACGCCAAGATCTATCTACTAGATACAGAGCAACGGGTGGATATACATCCATGGAGAACTTACCCTCGAAGACAACGAGTTTTGTTTACGAGTAGGAACTCGTGGATGATGTAGTCGTACGCTTGCCGATCTCAAGATCGTGATGAAGTCCAGCAGGTCCCGCTCCAGCACGTCCATCAGATTCAGCTCTAGCAAGTCTAGCACCACCAACTCCAGCACCGCAAAGCACCGGTGCATCCATGATCGCACACACGTCCGGTACCCCGACAACCTTCGTCCCTCGCTCCAGCAACACGGTGGAAGCAGCAACTCCTTTCCAGATAAAGCCACCGGGAACATGTATCTCGCTAATCCGAGACCATGGCGAATAACTAGAGGGGGAGAGAGATCCTTCACAAGGAGGTGTGAGTATGAAGGTGTGAGAGGGGGGCCTTTTATATGAGGAGGGGAAGGTGTCCATTCACCTCCCCCATTCATGTGGTGGTAACCTCCTCCACATTAAAATGCCCCTTCACATTCTCTTTTAAAGTCTCCACTTTAAATGCATTAAATTTCTCTAAATTTAATGCTCTCTCATTTAATAAAACTCTTTTATTAATTTTATTCAGAATTTTTTTAAGTACTTTAATTAAAAAACATTCCCATAAAACCCCCTGCAACATTTCAATATTACATGCAGAACCAATTTCAGCAATTTCACCCGAAACAGTTTCGGTGTCTATTGAAATAATTCCAGCGCTTGCTTAATATTTATCTGAAACATATTTGCTCCTAAATGGTGTCGGTATCCCTTAAGTGTGTCACCCTACCGTTCGCGAATAATGCAGACATGATCGAGACCCCTCTCCGATCAATAATCAGCAGCGGGGCCTGGAGATCCGTACTGACTCCCACATATTCAACGATGACCCTTGTGATTGTGTGAACCTTTAACATCGTAACTAAATCCCTTTGTCTCGCGATATATTACATGTCCGAGATTCGATCATTGGCATCCAAATACCTAGTTTGATCTCGTTACCGACATGCACTCTTTTCTCGTTCCCGTGATATAACATTCTAGTGATCACATCACTTGCTTGCAAGCTATCTTAATGTGATATCACCGAGAGGGCCCAGAGTATATCTATTCGTCATCGGGATGGACAAATCCCACTCTTGATCCATGAGCATCAACATAACACCTTCGTAGCACTAAACCCACCTTTATAGTCACCCTGTTACGGTGTGACGTTTGATGTTATCAAGATACTCTTCTGGTATTAGCAATTAACATGATCTCTTGGTCTAAGGACTAAGATTACTTCGTATGATGTTATATCAATATAAACATAATGACTCTAATCGTAATGCTATACTTCGGATGAATGTTCATCACATCATTCCACCAATGTTGTGACCTCGTTATTAACAACATCCAATGTCCATGATCAGGAAACCTTGATCATCTTGTTAATCCACGAGCTAGTTTATATGAGAGGCATTACTAGGAACTTTGTATTTTGTTTATTAAACACACATGTATTAACGTTTCCAATTAATACAATTATAGTATGCATAATAAACATTTATCATAAACATGGAATAAGATAATAACCACTTTATTATTGCCTCTCGGGCATATTCCCTTCAGTCTCCCACTTGCACTAGAGTCAATAATCTAATTTGAAAAACTTTGCGTATTGAACACCTATGGCTTTCTGGTGTTACATATACGCGATTGCTAGTGGTTAACATAATCTCTGGATCTGACAGTTTTAGGTCCGTGTGTATTTGCATGTCTTTGCGTCTCTACGCATCACTCATTCTCAAATGAGATGGCATTGTATAAATTTGGTCCTTTGGTGAGACCTTTAGTTCGTTCGGGTTAAAATATGTTGATATTATTGTCATAAAATATGTCTTCATAGTATTAGCCCACTTTGAACCACACCTAGTTTGATAACAATCTACATAACACAAATGCCCTCCTTTGCTGCTACTATAGCAGTCATATACTTACCCTTTTGTTGTAGTATCCGTCACAACGTTTCAACTTTGGAACTCATCCAAATCCATCATGGAACATCCTTTCCATTACATTGTGCCACCCATAGTCTAAATTGAGATAAATTTTAATTTGTATTTTGTGACAAAACTAGTATCAATGTAACACTTTACAATGAACTACCTTTAACTATTTGTCACTTATACATGATATATTCTTAGTTCTTCCAAAGCTCATCAGAATATCTTTACTATCGTCTAATGATCATCTTATGAATCATTCTGGTATGTTCTCATAACATTTAGAGCATAGGACATTCTGGATATATACATATCATGATATAATCGATCAAAATCTTCATGTGATTTTACTCACCAAGTGTTGAAACACTTGAATCTTGATACAATCATTTCCATGCAGCAAGAACCTTTCTTGTTATTTCCATATTGAACCCTTTCAATATCTCATATATGTATGTCTGGCACAACCATATTAGCGCCCCAATCTATCCATATATATATTGATGCCAAATATTCTGGTTTTTCCCAAGTCTTTCATCGAAATCTTATTTTAATGAAATTCTTAACTTGTGTCAATACAAGATACATCATTTTCAATCAACAATATGTCCTCTACATAATGTATTAGAAATATGTCTCAGCGCTCCCACTTAATTTCTTGCAAATGCAAGCACCTTCATCATCTCCGATGAATTTAAACTCTTTTAACAGTTTCATCATGCTGAAGATTCCAACTCCGCTATGCTTACTTCAACTATTGAAGTTTGCATGCCCTTTTAGCACCCTTTGAATTAACAAAACCCTTCGGACCATGTCATGTACACGTCCTAGGTAACCAATCTATTAGAAGAACCTTGTTTTGTTTATTCAACTACCATATACCAAATTATATGTAGTGGTTACTACATTAATCCGTCAAGACTATATATCGCTATGAAATATCAAATCTTGTCATAGTCAACTCCTTGAACATTGTCGTAAACTTCTTTCCGACATGTCGACTATTTCATAGATGTTAAACATCCATGTCTATTTCTTTATAGATCCAAACACAACCGATAGGCTTTACGCCTTATCAGAGGGTCTTCCAAGTTTAGAAACTTGATTCTCGTGTATGGATATTATCACGGATTCTATGACTTCTAGTCATTTTATGGAGTCAGGTCCCATCATTGCTTCTTTGCATGCAGTCGGTTCATCATTGTCAAAACAATAACGACTTGTTTATCAAATCACACTATTTCATTCTTACCGACCCACACGGTTCAATAGGAACTCTAATCTCAAAGATCACACCCTTTGTAATCACGGGAGCCATGAGCATTGCGGATGCCACCGGGATACTTTCCGGCACTGCGCTACTTAGCACATATAGCTAAGGTTCAACAACCTTATCAAAGTTCTATTGTCCTCCCACTTAACTTTTCACGAAAAATTCCTTCTCAAGAAACTTGACGTTCCAAGTAACAAACTCTTTTGTCCTCGGTGTTATGGAGAAATTCCCAACAAATTCTTTGGGATAACCTACAAAGACGTGCTTATCCGACTTTGGTTGTAAACATTTTACTTATGCTTAGCATACCAAAATTTAAGAAAAGACAATTCGGGTTTTATCCCAAACCATAACTCATATGGTGTCATTTCAACGGATCACGATGGCGCTCTTTTCAGTGTAAGAGTGGTAGTCTCTAAAGCTTTAATCCTTAAAACATAATGGCAGTTATGACACCTTTGATCTTTACCATGTCAAACAAGGTTTGATTTGATCTCTCGAACATACCATACTCCTGTGGTTTATCAGGAAATGCAAATTCATGGAACAATTCCTGAAATCTTAGGTGTTTTGCTAAACCTTTAACTCAAATATTTTCCTTTATGATCGAATCATAAACTCTTTATTTTCTTGTTACAATGATTTTCCACTTCATCTTGAAAGTCTTTGAACAATTTTCAAATGTTTCATACTTCTTCCTTATTATGTAAATATATAGATATATTCACTTAAATTTCTGGAGAAAGCATATGAAGCAAAAAGATCCATCGCATATGGCTACACATAATGGACTATGCACATCAGCATGCACAATTTCCAATAAGCTAGTCATTCGTTCCTCTTTGGCCTATGAATTGAGTTTCAATTATCTCGAGGAAAGTTTCACAAGCGTCAATTGATCAAAATCAAAGACTCCAAAAATCCATCAACATGGAGTTTCTTCATGTTTACTTTCCAATATAATTTAAACAGCGATGTCACTTCATAAGTGATCTTTCAATCATTTGTCTTGCGACATTTTAGCAATAGTGTTTATGGATGTGATTTCTCCCACTAGACTTGTAAAAGTTCATCCATCCTTTATGGAATACGGTAATTATTTGAACAACCATTGTTCTCGTAATATCGGAACAAAATAACGACTATTAAAACAAATCTTGAAGGCTAGGTTTGACGACAACGAAAAACACAATAGCACTTTATTTGTTTTCGATGAACATGATCACTTATTCTCTTGCTAGTTACTTCGGCCATTGCAGTTCATGAATTGTGTTGTCCTGTATGACACTTCATACCAACCAATTCGGTATCCAATACCGGTATCCAATACCTCAGAACCACATTGTTTAACAAGCAAGGAATACAACCATAACATGTATATCTTCTATATACCTAAGTTGGACATCTCCAACCTTTTATTTTCTTCCAAATATTTTATAGATTCTCTTTCAACAATTCCTTTTCTTTTAAAAGAATCTATCAACATCAATAGTGGTGTCATTCACATGACACATAGTACAAAGTGTATATAGTCAAATACTAATACCTTTGAACTTGCACTTTGAAGTGGATCACCATCATCAAATGTTTGGTGTTCTTTCAAAAATCCATTCTTTAGTAATCTATTAGTGTAGTAAACATTTTACTTACATCTTCTATTCATCCTTATCATGACGACTTTCATGATCAAGCTAATATAGCCTATAAGGAAGAATGACGAGTATAATGTTAGTTCCCAAAACCTTTTGGGAGATTCGGATGCCTAGCATCTCCATCCTTCACAAATTCTCATACAATATGAGAACATGTATTTTGCTAAATTATACTCTATCATAATGCAACCAAAAACACTGTTTCAGATATCACAATATCTTTCACACATTATGGTTTCTAAAACAATTTTCATCTCCTAGATAATCTTGATATTAAAACAACTTTTGAATATAAATAATCATGGAGGCAAGCATGATACTTTAGATACTAACATTGGAATTCTTACTCTTGATTTAATACTACTTATTGAACTTCATGGAGTAAATAGAGTTTGCTGAAAGTTTGCAATAGGACTTATAAACTTTAAATTGACATTAAAAACAATACGATACCAGTTCGTAAAGTAAATATCCAGAATTCTATAGTTCTATTATCTCAATTCAAACTAAGCATAAGGTAGTGAACAGACGCCAATGACTACAACAAATTATGCAAATTCACTTTGATTTAGTTTATGACATATTGAGTTCGACTAATCCAAATTAGAAATGAACTCCCACTCAAAAACGACATCCCTCGTGCCTTTTTGGTGATTACATGAACCAAATCCACTACACCAAGTCCGATCATCACGTGAGTCGGTGTAGCTTCAATGGCGAGCATCAATATGGGCATCACATCAACTATATGACTCATGCTTAACCTTTCGGTCTGTGTTCCGAGGCCATGTCTGTACATGCTAGGCTCGCCAAGTAAGAACCTTAGTATTCGCGTGTGTAAAACTGTCTTACACCCGTTTTATGAAAGCGTAGAGTCAAGTACACCCGATCATCACGTGATGTCTCGAAACACGATTCATAGAACATTGCATACTTAAGAAAGAACACATTTTATCTTGATATTTAAATGAGGGATCATCTTATAATGCTACTAAAACGCCAAACTAATAATATAAGATGTAAACATCTAATGTGTAAATTGGGATGATATGGTCCATGCATTTGATCTCTATCATATGCATCGTGGTATGATCTCTAGCATTCATTTGTGTGTAAGGCCAAGGTCTATGGAACTTACACGTTAGGTGTGTTGTAAGAGTATCTATCATACATCTACTTACAACATTACCATATCATGACACTAGCCCAGCAACGATCTAAACTCGACGCCTCTAATTTATCAATTGCAAGTTTTACGTGGCTTAGGGCTTTCGAAGATAGAACCATTCTTACCTACGAACATGGAACCACAACGAGGATAACCAAGTTATTAGCAACTCGTTGTAAATTAGATATTGACTATAGTAGGAGAGACAAACATCCGCCAGTCACTTATGCAAAACTAGTTGCATGTCAGTCGTGGAACCGGTCTCATGTGCGATGACATGTAAGGTTGGTCCGGGCCGCTTCATCCCACTATGCCACCAATATCCAAAGTACATATAAGAAGCAATAACATGATCATCACCGCCCACATACTCTTATGTGTTCTACCCGTGCAAAGCACCTACGCATTGATCAGGCTCTGATACCACTGTTGGGGTTCGCAGCATAGAAAACAAAAAAATTCCTACGATGAGAACTATATGCCAAGATCTATCTACTAGATACAAAGCAACGGGTGGATATACATCCATGGAGAACTTACCCTCGAAGACAACGAGTTTTGTTAACGAGTAGGAACTTGTGGATGATGTAGTCGTACGCTTGCCGATCTCAAGATCGTGATGAAGTCCAGTAGGTCCGGCTCTAGCACGTCCATCAGATTCAGCTCTAGCAAGTCCAGCACCACCAAGTCCAGCACCGCAAAGCAGCAGTGCATCCGTAATCGCACACACGTCTGGTACCCCGACAACCTCTGTCCCTCGCTCTAGCAAAGCAGTGGAAGCAGCAACTCCTTTCCAGATAAAGCCACCGGGTACATGTATCTCGCTAATCAAGACCATGGGGAATAACTAGAGGGGGAGAGAGATCATTCACAAGGAGGTGTGAGTATAAGGTGTGAGAGGGGGACTTTTATAGGAGGAGGGGAGGGTGTCCCTTCACCTCCCCCATTCATGTGGTGGTAACCCCCTCCACATTAAAATGCCCCTTCATATTCTCCTTTAAAGTCTCCACTTTAAATGCATTAAATTTTACCAAATTTAATGCTCTCTCATTTAATAAAACTATTTTATTAATTTTATTCAGAATTTTGTTAATTACTTTAATTAACAAATATTCACATAAAACCCCCTGCAACATTTCAATATTACATGCAGAACCAATTTCAGCAATTTCACTCGAAATAGTTTTGGTGTCTATTGAAATAATTCTAGCGCTTGCTTAATATTTATCTGAAACATATTTGCTCCTAAATGGTGTCGGTATCCCTTAAGTGTGTCACCCTACGGTTCGCGAATAATGCAGACATGATCGAGACCCCTCTCCGATCAATAATCAGCAGCAGGACCTGGAGATCCGTACTGACTCCCACATATTCAACGATGACCCTTGTGATTGTGTGAACCTTTAACATCGTAACTAAATCCCTTTGTCTCGCGATATATTACATGTCCGAGATTCGATCATTGGCATCCAAATACCTAGTTTGATCTCGTTACCGACATGCACTCTTTTTTGTTCCCGTGATATAACATTCTAGTGATCACAACACTTGCTTGCAAGCTATCTTAATGTGATATCACCGAGAGGGCCCAGAGTATATCTATCCGTCATCGGGATGGACAAATCCCACTCTTGATCCATGAGCCTCAACATAACACCTTCGTAGCACTGAACCCACCTTTATAGTCACCCTGTTACGGTGTGACGTTTGATGTTATCAAGATACTCTTCCGGTATTAGCAATTAACATGATCTCATGGTCTAAGGACTAAGATTACTTCGTATGATGTTATAGCAATATAAACATAATGACTCTAGTCGTAATGCTATACTTCGGATGAATGTTCATCACATCATTCCACCAATGTTGTGACCTCGTTGCTAACAACATCCAATGTCCATGATCAGGAAACCTTGATCATCTTGTTAATCAACGAGCTAGTTTATATGAGAGGCATTACTAGGAACTTTGTATTTTGTTTATTAAACACACATGTATGAACGTTTCCAATTAATAGAATTATAGCATGGAAAATAAACATTTATCATAAACATGGAATAAGATAATAACCACTTTATTATTGCCTCTCGGGCATATTCCCTTCAAGGAGACATACTAGATCACCGAGATCAACGATTACCTGAGGGATGAGTCCCTACCAGACATGGATGAGTGTCATCCACCAGGCCAAGAGGTACTGCCTACTAGATGGGGAGCTCTATTGTCATAGACCAAAGGGTGTAGCCCTACGATGCATCCCGGCCAAGGAAGGCCACGGACTATTGGCCTACATACATGTCGGGGGATGTAGGCACCACTCCTCGACGCGCACCCTCAAGGGGAAGGCTTTCCGCAGTGGATTTTATTGGCTTACGGCGCTCAATGATGCCATAGAGCTGGTGAAGTCCTGTGAGACCTACCAAATCCATGCGAAGCAAATCCATCAACCCGCTCAGTAGCTGCAAACCATCCCATTCTCATGGCCATTAGTTTTATAGGGGCTGGACATCCTTGGGCCCTTTCCATGAGCCCCTGGGGGCTACCGGTGCCTCTACATTGCCATTAAAAAATTCACCAAGTGGGCAGAGGTAGAGCCCATCAGAACCATCCCCATAGGATTAGCGGTCATGTTTGTCCATGGCCTGGAATGTCATTTATGTGTGCCAAATCGCATTATCAATGACAACGGTAGCCAGTTCATGATTAGGAAATTCAGTCCTACTATGAGGACATCAGGACGAAGCTCTACTACACCTTTGTTGCTCACCCACGCAGTAACGGACAAGCGGAGTGGGCCAACGCGGAGGTGTTGAGGGGACTTAAGACAAGGTGCTTTCGCTGCAAAGTTAAGGAGTGCGGCCAAGGCTAGATCTATGAGCTTCCAAGCATGTTATGGTCTATCTGCACCACTGTGACCAAGGCAACTAGCGAGACCGCATTCTTCCTCGTCTAGGAAGCTAAAGTTGTTATCCCTGCTGCACTGAAGCACGGGTCCCCGCGGATCCTGGCCTTCAATGAGGCAGCACGGGAGGAGCTTCGAAAGGAAGACCTCGTCCTCTTGGAGGAGGCCCACAACAAGGTCAACATCCAGGCTGCCAGGTACCAATAGGTGCTACACCGCTACCACTGCTGCAAAATGCGAGCCCATACCCTAGAGGTGGGGGACCTTGTCCTTCTATGGGTTCTGTCTCGTGAGGGCCTCCACATGCTCTCCCCGGTGTTGGATGGGCCCTTTCGGGTCGCCCACATCTCAAGGCCGGGGGAGGTCTGATTAGAGGCGGAAGAGGGGGTCTGATCCCTAACGTGTTGAACATCCAACAACTCTGTATGTTCTACACCTGAGCTCTATCAGAGCTGGCAACAAGCCTCACTTTTTGTCCCTCCCCTTTGTTTCTTTTCTCTGCTCCCTAAAAAACTTGAGAGCAGTTTTCGTTTTCTGGTGTTCCGCGTTGTGGTTTTCATTGCTTCTTCCGTTTTCCTATGCTGCTTCTTTCCTTGCGCGAGTCATGTGAGCGGGGGCTAGGCACAATGCATGTCGCCGGCACTGCCCCTGGTCGACAGTGAGGCCTAAAGTGTCGAGGTCTGGTTTACGGACTAGCTCCAGTGACAAGTCACCTCACCCACGGTTCCCGGGGCTCGATAATCCTCACACGACACACGCAGGGAAAGCATGCACCGTGCATAACCTATAGTTCCTTCCCGAGGAACTATGCAGAGGAAGTATACGTCCTACAACTCCATCCTCGAGGGGCTTACAGGATGGATCTGAATGTAAAGAGCCTACAGGTTGCTCCCACAAGGATCCTACATGACAGGTACATGCTTCGTGGACCTCTCATGGAGAGGGAAGCGAGTCATCCCATGAGGAATCCCACCTCAAGAGGCTCAAATGCCGTCAGAACCTAAGACCACCTCCATGATCGGTCAATGGGCTAGTGCAGGGTCACCTCCCCGAGGGTCCAAGGAGAAAGAAAGCATGGATAAGCGTGGCCGAACAAGTCAAGTGCTCTTACAATCCTAGCAGGGAAAGATAGTTCCAGGCTGTCTCACAGGCATTACACGGATGAATGTCAAACTCCACGGACTATAGCTTTGGTGTATAGAGCATTAGGACCGGCATCCAGGGTATTAGAGCTTTTATCGTCGTCTGACTCATCGTCTATCAACTCGTCCACCTGGTGGGGAAATGCCCAGACCAACAGATCTATGAGCTCCAAAACCTTGGTCTCCAGTGTGTAATCCACGTCAGGGGCGAGCTGTAGGAGGTTGTTGAAGAGCGCTCTGCCCAGGATGATTAGCATCGCCTAACACTCCTAGGTGATGAAGCCATTCAGGCCCTTCGCTGCTCCCTCGAGAGGAGTGAGAATCCCGTAGGTAAGCTCGAGAAGCGCCTCTGCCTCGTGCCTGGTGAACAGGTTGGGGACACGGAAGTCCTCGACACCGAGGGCGGGGAGAATGGTCGCGCCCTGCTGGGTGAGGGCAGAGAATGACTTCATCGAGGCCTCCAGCACCTGGTAAGCAAACCCTTTGTTCTCCTCATGGATCCTGGTAGTGGCAACATCTTTCTTCAGAGCCATGACCTCGCCCTTGAGGTCCTTGACCTCGTAGAGCGAGGCGTCACAGCATTTCCCCGTAGCCTCTAGGGCCTGGAACAACTGGGAGTTGTCCTCCCGCTCCCTGGCTAGCGAGCCTTGGAGCTCCTCTAGCTTGGTGTTAACCTCACGTAGCTGGACATGGAGCTCAAGCTGGCGTTTTGCCACGGCCACCTCCCGCGTGGAACAGGATCCCTCGCATGCGGTCAAAGCTTGCTCGTATGAAGAAGCACACACCTCTCCATCGGCGATAACCTTCATCGCCCGCGCCGAGGCATCCCAAAGCGTAGCCTTCATGGAGACACGGGCCTCTCTTGCTCCACCGCTATCACCCACTGTGCCTCGCTGAGTCGGTCTCGGTCTAGTGTCAGCGGGAAGTCCTCCCTCGTGGCAACCGCCAAGAACCGGTCCAGTTCCCCTTGAACGCAGGAGATAAGCCTTAACAAGCGTTCATCCTGGCAAAAGCCCGGGAGCTCCAGCGTGGCGAGGATCAGTCCCCGGGACTCAGAGAGACTGGCCCCCCAAGCTGCCCTGGCCTCAGAAGACCACCAGGGGCTGGAATCAAGAGGAGCAGGAGGTATAAAGGCTAACCTGCGAGCTCCACCCTTTCCCGAGTCCTCAACCGGAGGGGCCTCCTAGGCAACCTGACGCGAGTACGTGTCCTCGATCACAGTGGCAGGATCAGCTCCCCTGAGGGACGCCCTGCACGTCCCCGTTTGCGGGCACGGCTACGGCCAGGGGGTGTTCGGCTTGGGGGATCCGCCCGCCTCACCGTATGTGGCATACGGGGAAGCATGGCAAGGGTGAGCGCATGTCGGCGCGACGTCTTCCCTCGCCTCAGGTGGTCCCGACAGGATAGGCTCGTCCGTGGAATAGACCGTGATGTTGCTATCGTGAGCCACCGAGCGGGCTTTCTGAGAGGAGGTCTATTTCACCTGCCTCTTCCAGGGAGGATCGCCACTGTCGGCCACGAGACATTTTGGTCCTAAATCCCCACAATCAAGATAAGCGGGGCCTCGCCCCTAGGTCGAACGATCTTTACCTAGAAGCACCAGTAGACAAGAGCTGGGAGCCCCAGCTGCCTCGCTTCGCAGTAGGCGGCACGAATGCCTTGGGCAGCCCCGAGGACCCGCTCCTACTTTCGCTAGTCTCGTGAGGTGAGATCATCTCCCATCTATCACCCTCGGGGCTGGGCGATAGAGCGTGTTTCTGAGCAGGAACCTATCGAGGGCCAGATTTGCTTGCCCTGCTTCTAGCCTCTGTGGTCTCTCCAGAGGCTACACAACATCCCTCCTTATCAGGTCTGGGAGACGTCGGGCCTAGGGGATTCTCGCGCTTTCCACTGGTGGAAAATTGCTTATCAGTGGAGCATATTTTTTGCTATCAATGGCGCATATGGAATGCACCACTATTGTTGCGCTATTGATAATTATATGTCAATGGCGCATATCAAATATGCGCCATTGATAGTCGGACAACTAGTGGCGCATCTTCAATATGCGCCATTGATGTTTTACTAGTGGAGCATATGTCCAAATGCGTCGTTGATGTTGTATGCGCTACTGGTTGAATAAATGATGCGACACTAATGTTTTATATAGGTATACAGAATACAGGTCTCTCAGGTATTTATACATGTACATATACGAGTATTTATATAGGTACATATGCACGTATTTATACAGGTACACAACAATAAACAAATAGAGATAATAGTACAAATAGAATTATACATCCACATCAAGTAAAACCCGACATAGTGACAAGTGCCCGAATATTATACAAGTCTACAACAAGTTGATCACCATTTCATACATTACACATTACAACAAGTTGATCATCATCATTAGCCAAGTCCTAAACTACTAAAGAACCGAGTAGAGTACAACCACAATGGCGGTGATGAGCAAGACGGGGATCACGATCATCAAGGTCTTCATCCTGTTCCTGTCTCTCTGCTCTCCAAGGAGGTGGTTCCTCCGCCTAGCTTCTGCCTGCTTTCTCGTCGGGTACCCTTTGTATCTATTGTCACTGAACTTGTTCACTTGCTTGTGACAATCCTTCCACTCGTCGTAGACTCCTGGGACCCTCCCGCTGTACACCACGTAGCACGCCGGCATCTCCAGGTGCAACAAATTACTAAAATAAAGCTCCAGGACACAGCTTGTAGGTGGTGGAGCATCCCAGAATACCACTAACATGAGAAGGAAATAGCTCCAGGTGCAATAGGTGACGGTTATTAATATAAGCAGAAAAACACGAAATAAAGCTACACTAAAATAAACACTAAAAACACTAAAATAAAGATAATCTGGTTTAATAAATACTTATAACACTACTCCATGATTTAGGCTTTCAGTACTTGAAACTCACAAGCTACACATTAATATCAACTCCTACAGCACACACTGACAACTTATTCACTGTCAACTCGTTCAGTGAATAATATTCGGAGTAACGGAAGAAAAGGCAATTCAAAAAAAGACACTTGGAGTGCAAACACTACTAAAAGGGGTAAAAAAAAGGCAACCTGAATGTGCATACTACTGATGCATTGATACCAAGAACATGTCAAGGGCTAGTTCAAATTGGCATCACACTTTATCATACTCTGCTATCACACTTTATCACAGGAATACTTCAGCAGGTGAAAACAAGCAAGATTCTACTCCTAATGTTGTTAATCATGAGACGAAGATCTACCGCTATCACACTTTATCACATGTGGCAACGACTTGACATTATAATGCTAGGTAAACAATGCATCATTGTAAGACTAAGTAAAACTATAGTTAATTAATACTAGCATAACATCATTTTAGAAAATCATGGATGGGTATGTATGCCAACACTCGACTGCATATTAGCGACAGCCAAAGAACAGAAAACACGACCTTTATAACAGCAAACTCCAAGCTCTTTTTTAAATGTACAAATATGCCATGCCTTGACTGTCACTTTAAAACAATAAGAACTCAAAGTATCATTACCCTGTCATCAACTGCTGATGAACCTACGTTGCTTCCCATCCATTGCCATTACCCTACTGATGTCTTAACAAACGTGTGAATCCGGAGTACCAAAAAACCCCACATAAACACTAAAATAAATCAAATTGTTTTTGAATTTGGCATGAATTCATGAACGTTTCTATTTCTTTGAATTCTAGGACTATCAAGATACTGCAAAAATCACTCATAGAGTGATCTCCCAAGAACCCATATCCAGTACAAAGAGGATGAAACAAACAATGAATTTGTGCTATAACTAGTCGACTAAGAGATACTGATCTTTTTGTACCTCTGGTCTTCTTGCCGTTGTCGGTGTAGAGTCAGGAGCCATGGATGTATAGACGTAGCGGAGGAGGATGAGCGAAAGGCCTTGTGCACCTCCTGGTTGATGAGGTAGATGGCGAAGTTGTCGGGACCAGAGAGCTCGAGGTCGGGACAGCGGAGCTCAGCATATTCTCCTCCCGCCTCAAAGGATCCAGCCCTGTCGCTCACGGACCTGCTGCACATGGCCAGAAAAATCCGACCCAGGGGAAGGGAGGGGGGAGGGAGAGAGGTTGGGGAGGCTCACCGGCGGCGGATGCTCACCGAGCTCGGATCGGCCACGGGGTCGAGGCGACGAGGGTCGCCGGCGTTCACTGCTAAGGGGCCAGAGGAGGCGGGCGGCGAGGCTGACGACCCCCGCGGTCGTCGAGGTCGTAGCTGGTGACGCAGTCTTCGACGCCGTTGCGCTGCCACGCCCCCATCTTCAACTCCCTTTGTCGAGGACGACGACATGCCGCCGGGGTATCTGCCCGTGCACGCGCATGGCTCGCCTACCCACGGCGCCTCTGCCACGCCTTCATCTTCGCCGAGCACCGTCGCTGCCTCGAGGCCGTTGGCCTTCCGTTGGACATCCCGCCGTCGGCCTCTCCATCGAGCAGACGCGGTCGCTGCACTGGCACGTGGAGCCCGGCCATGCTGGGTCTCGTGAACAGCATCGCGCCTGGGACCCGGCTCCATGGATCCTCTTCCGCCGAGTACGAGCGCGGCGGAGGGAGAGCTCCTCACCGCCAATGAAAATCACTACGGAGGTGCGTGTGTATCGATGCAGGATTGGGGATCGATTTTTACTAATCCTTATCCTCTCGTTACGCGTACGCGCTACTTGGAGGTTGCACGAAGTGGCCCACTAGCATATCAGCAGTCATGCTATTTGCATATTATTAAAGTTTAACTTTTAGCAAATTAGCTTGTAATAGCCTATTAATAGTAGTTCTAATCTAGTTTCAATTCAGTTTTAGACTCTGTTAATTGCATTATTTAAATTCAGTATTGTAAATATGTTGACTATGTATTTCCACACAATTTATCAGTGGCGCATTTTTTGCAATATGCGCAATTGCAAAAAAATATCAGTGACGCATCTCCAATATGCACCATTAGTAATTCAGCCAGCTTTCTGAGTGGTGAGGCCCACAAATTATCAATGGCGCATATTGAGGAAGATGCACCATTGGTGAGGAGAATATCAATGGCGCATATTGTATATGCGCCATTGACATTTGGTTCATGGCCCTCCGGGGTGCCGGTCCCATATTATCAGTTGCGCATTTTTGTCGGTATGCGCCATTGATTAAACAAAATAACAATGGTGCATCTTTTTAAATACGCCACTGATACTTATCAGTGGAGCATATTCAGAAAAATGCTCCACAAATAATAAATCTATCCATAAGCCTTTCTCTAGTAGTGTACCTTCATGGCCACAGGGAGAATTCCCGATTCGTCGAACTGAGGGAGGGATGCACGGAACACGGCCTTCCGAGGATCACGACAGAGAGGGAGAACCCCTAGAGGAAGCTCCGATGCGACGGAGGTGTGGAGGAGCTCATGGAGGAACTTCCCCATGGCAGAGTCATCAGGGATACTGACCCCTAGGGATGACTAGTCTTCCTCGTCCAAGTCCCATAGATCCTTGTGGTGCTTCTATAGCGAGGCGATACGGTGGCAAAGGATCTCCATGGCTACCAGGGACCTGGTCAGGCTAGAGGCATTGAGATGTTCAACGCGTGCTTCCAAAGCCCCGACTTTGTCCCCCTCTAGTTCAGCCGCGGACCACCGGCTGCTGACCTTTTTTAGCCAGGGCGGTGGGGAGATGGAGCCGAGGGTCGTCTTCCAGGACGTCCATGAAGAGCCAACACTTCTAAAAGTCCTCCACCAGCTTCGACCAGCCCATGGGGAACCCAAAAGCTCCATCCTTCATGAAGGAAACGCAACCGACACTGTGGGAGGTAGAGCTGAGGCGAAGGACATACATACGGCGCAACAGCGCCACGGAAGGCTTCACCACGACGAACATCTTGCACCAGCAGGCGAATATCGGCAGGGTAGTGAGGGAATTGGGATGGAGGTGCAGGGTGGAGATCTGGTAGTGTTCTAGGACTGCCATGAAGAAGGGAGAAAATGGGGGGGGACCAGGCCCACGAGCGTGGTGTGGTAGAAGAAGGGTTGCATAGAACCAACGATACTTACTATATCTATGAAGCTAGGCCACGCCTTGGTCATCCCCACTTGTTCCAATCCGAGGTGAGCTATTGGGGGGATAACCCCGGGTAGGGTCAAGCCAGTATATAATGGCCATGATAGCCGAGGTACGGCAAGGTCAAAACGTAAGCTGGCCAAGTCACCTCAAGGCAAGCCGACTTACGGCAGACCCGGCCCGGACAGAGTTCATCCAATGTCACCTCAGCCGACATAAAATATATGTCGGTAGCCTCTTTGTTATTTGTATGCAGGTACCCACAGGGCCGAGTTAACCAGGCATGAGCCGGGTTACCACTTGGCTCACAAGGGAAGGAATGAATCTTCTTGGTCAAAGATTTTTTCTCTCCAATGTATCGTGAGCGCAGAGGATAGAGGAATGGACTAGCGAGTACGGGCCAACAAAGGTGATGTTGCCTATGTCTGGTGACGTTGGCTATGTCGGGTGACACCCCGCCACAGAGGGGTGATGTCTACGCATGCTTCTATTCTTTTAGACAGTGTTGGGCCTCCAAGTTCAGAGGTTTGTAGAACAGCATCAAGTTTTCCTTAAGTGGATCACCCAAGGTTTATCGAACTCAGGGAGGAAGTGGTCAAAGCTATCCCTCTCAACCAACCCTGCAATCAAGATACAAGAAGTCTCTTGTGTCCCCAACACACCCAATACACTTGTCAGGTGTATAGGTTCACTAGTTCGGCAAAGAGATAGTGAAATACAAGTAATATGGATGATTATAAGTGGTAATTGCAATCTGAAATAAGAGTGGCAGCAAGCAAACATGTAACATGATTGATTGTAAACGGTGATTCAATGCTTAGAAACAAGGCCTAGGGATCATACTTTCACTAGTGGAAACTCTCATATAAATATCTTCTCTTCATGATGCTACCCTGAACTACTCTCCGGTTGGATGATGTAGGGCTATAACAGGACACCTTAAAGTTCGCATTCCCCATCTAGATAACCCCTCAATGTCACCTTGAGCACTAGATAGTTGCAACAAACACCACAATCTCATAGAGACATCCAACTCAAATTATACTCATGATAAGTATTTTTGTAACCTTAGCCTAAGTGCCACACGGTGTGCACACTGTCAACTACACACACGTGGGGATAAGCAGAGATTAGTTAAAGCACTTGAGTAGTAGAATATATCTATAGATTACAAAGCTCATGATCTCAATAAGATCACGCATAGAGAAAGAGATGAACACATAGCTACAGGTAGAGGCCTTAGCCTCGAGAGAGAACTACTTCCTCCTCATCATGGGAGTCAGCAACGGCGATGGAGATGGCTCCGGGGGCACTTCCCCATCCCGGCAGGGTGCCGGAACAGAGACTTCTGTCCCCCAAATCTCCTCTTTGGTGGTGGCGGTGCTGCGGAACTTTTTGTGGAATTCTAATCGGGGTCCCTAGGGTTTTCGTCTTAGGGGGAATATATAGGTGGAAGGGCGATGTCAGAGGGTGGACCAGGGGCCCACACCACCTGGTGGCGCGGCCAGAGGGGGGCGTGCCACCCTATGGGGTGCCTGCCTCCTGGCTCCCCTCCGTCTCCGCTTTGGACTTCTGTGTCGTGTCGGGAAAAATAGGAACCTCGGATTTTGTTTCGTCCAATTCCGGGAATATTTCTTTACTAGCTTTTCTGAAACCAAAAACACCAGAAAACAGGCAACTGGCACTGCGGCATCTTGTCAATAGGTTAGTTCTAGAAAATGTATAAAAATGCCTCAAAGTGTAGACAAAACATAAGATAGTTGATACAAAACAAGCATTTAGCATCAAAAATTATAGATACGTTTACGACGTATTAAGCATTCCCAAGCTTAACTCCTACTCGTCCTCGAGTAGGTAAGTGATAAAAAGAATAATTTTTGAGGTGACATGCACCATCACAATCTTGCTCAAGTTATTGTAAAACATTGATAGCTGGGGTCATAGTACTCTAACATAAACATGAAAGATATAGTTCTAATAATAAGACAAAGCAACTAAGTTGCAACATAAAAAGGTACAAACAAAAGACATGAATAACAATGCATTGAAAGACATTTGTTTGTTTCACATATAGAAAACATAATAAGAGTGGTATTCAGCTTGTCCCTCATGGTATAGCAAAACATAAATGCATAGGACACCTTCAAAGTTCATAAGGGTGACTAGATACAAATAATTTAAGAACAAGCAATATCAAAGTTATGAATGAATCAACAAGTTTTGGAATAATGCACATTAAACTAAGAATGACAACTATGCTCTCTCAATTGGTGCATAAAGATAGAAGATGGAGACTCAAATAAAAAGTAAAAAAAAGGCCCTTCATAGAGGGAATCAGGGATTTCAAGTTTCATAAAGAGCTTCCAAAAATTATGGTACTTATTAGCTTTTAGCTCTCATTGCCCCTGTCATAAGCATCTTGAGGTGATTAAGGTTAAAGTGACACAAATATGAGGATATGCTTAACAAGTTATAAGTTGAAAATCTCACGCCCCTTGCTTATGAGTACCGAACCTCATGCTACTCAACTTTATTCACAAGTAAGTTCTTGTCATTGTAAGTACATGTGTATCATAGAAAACCGCCAACGGGGTACCCCTTGCCCCATGACACAGGAGCATTCCCATATCAAAATGACAAGGCAACAGACAATGAGCATATCAGCGATCTTTTTATTTGCTATTTGCATAGGTTATTATTGAGGATGCTTCACAGAATACTAACTATGGTTATGCTGCAAGTTTCCACCATGATTAGGCATGCCTTAGGCTAGCCGCCCAAGCGTTTCTCTAACACACATACAAACTCCATGAGCATACAAGCTCCCCTTTTATTTCACACCGCTGGGATCCATAAACAAAAGAACATGATATCAACTGAATAATAAGTGCAATGTTGAAAGCTTTCCCCATGGTAACATGGTTATGCTAATTCACAACTTATAAAGTGCAAGTATATGAGCAACATAGATGGGTACAATGGTTCAGGTTTATTAAGTGCAAGAAAATAAAGGGTGACATCAAGTTTGTGAGAGCTTTAATCACTAATTTTCACATAACAAAAGTTTAATTGGGAAGATAGATAAAAACATGAATTGCTTGGAATGGTGTAACACACCATGCATAGGAATTTATAGTGGACTCTTTCGAATAACTTGGTTTTCTTAGAGGTTGGATGCATGAGTGGAGCTCATACTTGGTACAGGTGGAGGGTAGCAAAAGACTGGGAGCGACTAACTAAGAGGGCAATAATGGCCATAATCATACAACGCGACAAAACATTATTAATTAAAGCATAAAGTGATATTACAAGTCAAAAACTAAATGATCATAGAGGCTAAGGTTACTGGTTCATAGTCTTAACATGGTGTAAGCATGTGCCAAGTCAACCCAAATAAAGCATCAAAGGAGAATACCATAATATTATGCTTTTGTATGCTAAAACAACACATGATTCTATCAAGGCACATTAATCTCAATTGATTGGAACAAGTCATGCTACAACAATAGTTCCTAAGCATATGGTCAAAGCAACATCTAGCATGACATGATAAAGTCTAAGTCATAGTCAAAACAAGCTTCCTTTTGTACCACTATAAGCATGAAACTTCCTACTCTTTTCCAACACCAATAGACTTATTTGAAACAACTCTCAAATATAATAATCAATAAAGACCAGAGAACATGTCTCACCCATCTACAAAGAAGAACAAAAAAGTTCTAAGCCAAAAAAAATAAGAAAACTAAAGCTAAACACAGTGCTAGCAAAGGAGAACACTCATAGAACAATAAGAGTGAAAACTAGAGTGTTCTAGGCAATAAATAATGGGGTGTGTATCTCTCCAAAAGAAGTGTGTTGGAATCCAACCAACTTATTGCGGAAAAGAAAGCAAAAGAAAAATAAAAACAAAGACGCTCCAAGAACAACACGTAGTGCATAAGGTAATAAAAATCAAGTATCTTGAAAGAAGACCTACGATTATTGAACAAGAAGGAGGTGCCTTGGGCATCCCCAAGCTTTGACGCTTGTACTTCTTGAATATTTCTTGGGGTGACATGGGTGGCACCCCCAAGCTTGAGCTTTTTGTCCATACTTCATCTCATCACATCATTCTCTCCCTACACTTGAAAACTTCCTTCATGCAAAATTTCACACAATCTTCATTAGCAACATTAGTGTATTCAAAATAATAATCCTTTGGGTTCAGTTTCAACTCAAGTAAATCATCCATTAAAACATAAGCTACTGTAGCAATTTCTTTTAAAAGCTCAAGTGATCCAAGAGAATTCAAAAGGAAACCTATTAAGAGGCAAATGTAAATAACAGCAGAAATCTGTCAAAACAGACCAGCAGGTAAAGACCGTTTTTTTTTCAAAAATCTTCTGTTGCTCAAATCGAAAAGTGCAAAACTAACCAAAGTTGGGTAATAACCTGTGGCATAAGAAAAAACAATTACAGCTCAATCCAATGTACTGGGATGTTTCACAATTTTTTTACAGTGACGCACAGAAATTTGTTTCGGGACAACAACTTCCACATATCTTACTTCCCTCTCATTAGAGGTTATTCTTGGCATGAAAACCAAACAAAAAGGAACAGGAGAGGTTATTACAGATGCAATAACTTTCAAGACTAAAAAAAACAAAAATAAACTGAAATTAAAAATATAATGGGTTGTCTCCTAATAGCTTTTTCTTTATAGCCCTTAAGATATGCATGATAATTTTGATGATGCTCACATAAGAAATATGAATTGAAGTAAAAGAGAGCATCAAGAAGCAAATATGGAACAAATTTAAGTCTAACCCACTTCCTATGAAAAATAATCTTGTAAAGAAAGAAGTCATGAAAGCACAAAGCAACAAGCATAGGAAAGCAAAACAAGTGCAACTTCAAAAATTACAACCAGACGAGTAGGGCGAGTAACCATACTCGTTGTGGATTAATACTTGTATAAATCCACAACGAGTACGGAAATTACAACCAGACCTAGACAAGATGAGATGGGATGGATGGAGATGGTTGTGATGCAGCGGTTTATGATGAAGATCGATGCCTTAGCCTCCTAGATCTATGTAGGGCGAAGATGGATCCCCGGTGGACGAGTTCCCCCTCCAGATGCCTTCCGTAGGTGAGGTTTCGGTGATTTCTAGTTGTTTTGTATGTCGTCTCTCTGATCCAGTTGCATGGGGTGAAATTATTTGAGGAGGCGGGGGCGGCGCCAACTATATGGCGGGAACTATATGGCCAAAAAATTATTCCCGCCGTATAGTTCGTTGTTAAACACTCTGGATGCCTCGGTCGCTTTGGGTTTTATTCTGGTGTTATTGATATTTCCCAAATAAGCGATTTACATTGTTTTTTACTCCTTTTCTCCCCAATACAACTACTCCAAGAATTGTGTCCATTGTATCCATCATCTGTCCTGATCCTGGTGAAAATAGACATAAAATGTGCGTGCGAACGCCGTAAAATACCAAGATCCTACAACTGTAGTGCAAAATGATAATACAAAATATGATGCAATTATGCACTCATCAACTTCCCAAGCTTAGACTCTTGGTCGTCCCGAGCAAGTTTAGCTTAATGGATGTGATCCTCATATTCATGAAGCTGAGTCGATAAAATAAATGAGGCAGTTGCAACATGTGTTTATCATATATGATACATGGGAATAAGTTCGTGAATATTACCTTACTCGAACCATCCGTATTAGCAGGCTTCCATAGCTTAGCATTTAACAGTTCACACAATATCACTCTCAATATGATGTAAAAGTATTCAGTTCAACCGAATGAGTTAGCGAGGTAGTCCCAAGTGTTTTGAATTAACATATTCTCTTGGGATTTAAAATATCAAATGCTTCTTTTTCAAACTACAATAAAGTGGTGTATGCCTATTTGCTCTTTGCACATTCACTCTTTTTCTTCTCTCTATTCTTCTTGTCTTTTATATATATATCACACTTTTGTTTAAGTGTTGTGCAAAGGAGCTAGCCATACATTCCACTTCATGTAGGAATTCAAAGTTTAACGATCTCAATTACCAAATTCCAATTGTATATGAAGCAATCTTGATAGCTTGAATATTCTACCTTCTCTTGTTCTCACTCTAATTTGATAGCACTTTTAATTTTCCTTTGTTCAAGGTTTCTTTTTGAACTTAAATGATTAGATAATTTTTCTTTGTTTGTAAATCAAAACATGTACTTACAACATATTAACCAAATTATCTTTTTATGTTCCATTAATACCAATGGTGTGGAAGACTCCTATTGGTATCATCAAGTGCAAGTAAAATTATAGTCAAGCCATTCATATATGCAATAGGACACACACAAACTCAATATTTCTCCATATATGATAATAAACTCGAAACTTCATAAAAGGGATCGACTATTCCTGAAGGGAATTCTAATGATGCAAACTTTATTTCTAATTTGAACTAATGCAAAACTAAAATAGTAATGTAAAACTTATAAGATAGATTAGAAGGTCTTAAAGATCTCCCCAAGCTTGGAATCAAGCCAGGCGGGATCAAATAATCCCTTATGATTATTTGATACCGTGATTACTATAGATCATTGTGGCGCCATGGCATGTAACACAGCGGTGCGTAGCTTCTTGTTGGTATGCTCTAGAGCGGTGATGTGGCTGTAGCACCTGCGCAAATCAGATTACAAAGTGTCCACTTTATCTCCGAGTTTAGACACCAACGGGAGAAGATCATCCTTCTTCTCTATCTCCTTGAGACGGTGATGGACTTCGACGCGATGGAGTAGTTCCTGCTTCTGATATATTTCTAGTGCTCGCACGCGGTCTTTGGTCATGGGAGCAGCTTCTTCTTCCTCATCCATAATTGATGGATCAGGGATGTGGAAACCGTTCCTCCACTCTTCTTGCGGCTTCACCCTCATACTAGCACCAATGGTAGGCTTCAATAGTGGCGCCGTCGCTCCCTTTCTAGCACCTACACCAATATTAGGTAATTCCTTACGCTTGTGCGGCCCGGGGTCCGTGGCGACGAACTTGACCGTCTCTAGACACCCTTTTCCATGCAGCTTGTGACCTTCTTTCTCTTCTTGAGCTCTCTTCATTGCCTCCCAGTTGATCTCCAGGGGATCATAGGCATCACGGTAGATGTAGATGTCACTCCAATATTCATTGGGATCATTTTTGTAGAAGCTTGGCTCTATGTACTCTTTGTACCCTGGGCTAAACCTCTCCACCTCCTCATTGTTGTCTTCCATGGACGGGCTGCGAGAGCGGTCCTTGGAAGGAGCAATGTGACCCAGGGGTTTTCCGCGGCCTAGGCGGGATAACACATGGATGGATTGGTTCTTGGTGATTATGATTTAGAGAGAAACACAATGGCAGTATATAAGGGGGGTAAGAGGTTGGTAAAACTTGCGAGAAACACCAAATTCACGCCCAAGAAAAGAATCTTAAAGGAACATGATAAGAAATCGTGGATTTGGAGGAGTCCTGCCCCATAACGACCAACTATACAGGCACGACCCATATAGTTCCGGCCGTATAGTTGGTTCCGGGAAGATATTTCAAAATATCTCGAGTCTAGGTTGATTAAGTTACCGACTCAAAACCGACAAAACCATTTTTTATCTAAAACGAAAAAGGAAATTGAAAATTTCTGAGAGTTTAATGATCAACTATACGGAGGGAGGATTTTCTCCGGCTGTATAGTTGCGACCGTATAGTTCCAGACATCGAAATCAAAAATGACTGAGAGTTTAACGACCAACTATACGGCGGGAGGATTTTCTCTAGCCGTATAGTTGCGACTGTATAGTTTCCAGACATCAAAAACAATTTCGTGAAGAAGGTACATAAGTTTTAATGACCAACTATACGGCAAGAGATTTTTCTCTGGCCGTATAGTTGCGACCGTATAGTTGGTAAAAACCATCAGAATTTTCAGAAAAACACGAGGAATTCAAAGGCAAAAATTTCAGAAGTAAAATTTGTGAAAACAAATCACTTATTTGAGTAATAAAACTTGCCTTGCACTTACCATTTACTTATTCTGGGATGACAAGCTCCTCCAACAACAAAGACTTCTTCTCTTTTAGAGGAACTGACCTTAGTTCATTTAATAATTCTCATAAACAAAAATCACCTGGACTAAAGTTCCTCTCAATAAGATTGGTGTCTTGCTGGGAAAATATGGACACTACATGCAACATCTTTATTGCTTGCCTCTGCATAATCCGCAACTCAAATTCTTGAGTAAAAGGATCCAAATCAGTCTTGGCTTACAATTTTTCCTCTCAAGGAGTTCTTTTAAACCATCACGATCCATATGAACTCTTACTCTTGCATCAACTATATAAGAACAAAATTTATCGGAAGGGAAAAGTACAACAAAAAGTTCCCATTCTTCCTTAGGATAATTCTTTTGAGCACTATTGAGAGTTCTACTAGCATGATGTATAATATTAAATATGCGACCTATATTTTGTCCCACAGTTACTCCTGCAACATCACCACTATCTTCACATATTAAGCCAAAAGTCATATCCTAGATAGGAGGTTTAATGATAAGAGCATGGGATAAAGCATATTTAAGTTTATCAAAGGCTACAAGACATTTATCATGAAAATTCAATCTTACTCCCTTTTGTAGAAGTTTAGTCAAAGGTTTAGATATTCCAGATAAATTCCTAATGAACCTTATATAAAAACTCACATGACCAAGGAAACTTCTTATACCTTTTACATCCCTGGGTTGTAGCATTCTCTCTATGGCCTCAACCTTAGCTCTATCCACTTAAATTCCCTTACCTAATAACTTATGTCCAAGGACTATACCTTCTTTGACTATAAAATGGTAATTCTCCTAGTTTAGAACAAGATTGGTTTCTTTGCAACGTTGCAAAAATCTTTTGAGATTATCCAAGAAACTAGTAAATGAAGTTCCATAGACAGAATAGTCATCCATAAATACTCTACTTCCATTATCAGTTCTATAAAATCCGCAAAAATAGCAGTCATGCATCTTTCAAAAGTAGTTGGAGCATTACATAAACCAAAAGGCATATGACGGTAAGCATGTAAATCATAAGTACTAATGAAAGTTGTTTTAAGTTGGTCATCGGGATGAACATCTATTTGAGAAAAACCAAAGTATCCGTCTAAGTAGCAAAAATGAGTGTGGTTTGCTAACCTTTCTAAAGTTTGGTCTATGAATGGTAAATGATAGTGATCTTTCCTAGTTTCTTTATTCAATTTCCTGAAATCTATACACATCGTATGTCCAACAATAGTTCTAGTAGGTATCAATTCATTGTTTTCATTAGGAACAACAGTAAAACTGCCCTTCTTAGGGACACAATGAACATGACTTACCCATTCACATTCTTTTACATGATATATTATACCTGCATCCAATAGGCGTACTATTTCTTTTCGTACCACTTCCTTCATTTCGGGTTGAGTCATCTATTAAATTCCACAACTGGTTTAGCACCTTCCTCCATGAATATTCGATGGATGGTTATCATGGGACTAATGCCCTTCAAATCATCCATTGAGTACCCAAAGTCCTTGCGATGCCCCTTAAGTATTTTCATGAGTTCTTATTCTTCTTCTCCTAAAAGTTTAGCACTAATAATAATAGAAAATTTATTTGTATCATCCAAAAATTTGTATTTAAGATTATCTGGTAGAGTCTTCAATTCTGGGGGTGGTAATTCCTCGTCCCCTCTCTGTTCCGGCTCTTCGAAAGCCTCATTAGTTGGAGGCCCTATAATGGGAAGTGAATCGAACTTACCTTCTAGTTCTTCTAGGGACTTGTCCTCCATGACTGTTTCTTCATAATTTGAGTCTTCATTTATTTTCTTCTTCTTGATCACTAAAGAAGAGAGCCCCCATTTCCTCAATAGTTTTTTCTTTATCTTCTTCTTTTATTTGTAGAGGTTTGTCTTCAAATTTGGAAAAGTGGAATTCTTTTTCCGCTCTCCAAGGTTAAGAGACACAATCTCCTTTTTGAAATCAACTTTGACACCTACATCACTCAAAACATTTCTTCCAAATATAATTGGGCAAAGAGTGTCAATGGGCATATCAAAAACTACAAAATCGATAGGAAGGTTTTTATTGCCAATTGTGATAGTTGCATCTTCAACTACTCCAATTGGAATTCTAAGAGTTTTATTGGCTAACATGATTGTCATATCAGTATTTTCAATTGTAGCCGGTTCTATTTCTTCTTTTATTTATAAATAAAAATCATAAGATATAACATTAAGTTTGATGCCAAGATCGCATAAACCATAATGCGAGGTTTCCTTAAATATGCACGGAAGAATAGGCTTACCCACATCTTTTACCTTTGTTTTACCTTCAACCAATACGGAAGTCTCTTTTTCAAGTTCAACTATGTTACAATGTGCATACATAGTCAGAATTGCTTCCTTGGTTACCTCTTCATCTTTGGTTTCTTCCAGATCTTCCACAACTTCTATTATACTTTCCTCTTCCTTCTTCTCCTGTACTGCTTTGACTTGTTCATATTCAAAAATATGCTTCTATGCAGTGTTAGGGAAAGGTATCTCATATATTGGTTCTAGGGAGGCCAGTGTTGCTTTAACATCTCTTTTCTTCTCAGGTTCGGGTGGTGGATCATACTTGACCAAACCCTCTTTTGGAGCTTTGATGTGTTATGTAAAAGCTTTAACAACATGCAACATAAGATCTAAATCCAAATAAAGTTATTTAGATAATTCGTTAACATGGACCTTTTTACTATAGTCATGAATACAATCATAATCTATCTCTATCCCTCCTTCGCTTCCTAGACCAAAATTCCATGAAACTCTATGGTCGTGAATTCTATTAAGTAGAGCCCAAGCTTTAGTTATAGTAAGTGACATGGGTATACCCTACAGGTACTCGAGCTTGGTATATACGGCCTGAATACATAGAGGCCCACGGTGTCGCCAAGGCCCAAACGAAGAACTCGAGTAACCTACGGACTCTCGATTGCTTGAAGAACAAGAAGAAGCTAAAGATAGAAAGTTCAAAGGGGAAAACCCTAACCTGTAACCGACTCGACCTGCTACCCGAGACCTAGCCTATCTATATAAAGGCTAGGAGGGGGCGGCGAGGAGGACACACGCAACCCTAGTTTCCACAACCCCCGCCAGATTGCATCTGTGCACCATTGTAATCTCCGATTCCTTTGATAATTCCACGAGTAGACAAGCAGGAGTAGGGACCTCTACGAGGCCTAAACCTGGGTAAATCTTCGAGTCCCCTGTGTGCTTGTTTGCTAGCCGATAGATGTCTATAACGCTCCCTCCTTCTCCAAAACCCAAGTCCATAACAATGGGCATTGATGAGTTAAACCCTTGTCAATTGGCGCCGTCTGTGGAATTGGGAGTGCTGATGTTGCGGCTTCTTCGGCCCCATCAACCGCGATCTACAACACCGCAACAGCGGAGATTCGCTAGCTCTTCGGCGCGTTCGACTTCACCGTCCACACGCCGGCCACTCGCCGGGCTTTCGAGTTTGTGGGCGACGGAATCAGCCTGGCAATAGGGAGCTTCCGCTTCCAAGTTGGTCAGATGGGCACGCTTCGCATGCCCGACCAGCCGACGGTGCTGTTGATTGCCCCAGCATCATGGTTCTCTCCATCGATCGGCACCCTCAGTGAGCTCAACGCCCCGACAACAGTCGAGAACACGGTCAGTGACAGCAGTCGCAATTCTGATCTAAGCGATCTGGCAACTGAAGATGGAGCCTACGGCTCTGGATCTGAGAGCTGCGGGAGCAGCAGCTTCCCCAGTCACTTCATGTGCGCCGTCATCAACGCAGGCGACACCTCTGCCAACTGCGACAACACGGGCAATCGCGGTAACAAAACCGACCCGCCCCTCGGTGGCAATGGTGGCAACGACGGCAACGGTGGCAATCGCACCCCCGTCAACAATGGAGGAGCAATCGAACCTCCAACCATAACAAACGAGCAGACCGGCGAACGCGTCGTGGTCAGGCTCAATGAGCTCGAATGGGATCGCTTCCGCGAGGCCATACGGGGCAACCCTTTGCCCCTCGGTTGCTCGCAAAAACTTCTGATGGGCTACCATTGGCTCCTGAAGGAGGAATTTAAGCGCCAAGCGAAAACAATCGCACAACTCGAAGCACGGAAAAGAGCGGCAGATGATTCAAGTCTTCGATGTGCTGGGCTCTCCTTCCACGGAGGATCCACCTCAAAGGACAACGAGTACCTCGCAAACAAGAGGCGATCTCGGATGGCCCATCTCACTGAGCAAGAACGCATAGAGGCTGCAAATGTCCTCGACTTCATCTCCATGACGGTTGACACACGGGGAAATGTGGTCCCAAAGACGCCACAAGCTGTAGTTACAGCGGCCACCATGTACCTCCTCAGTAACCAACCGCAAGCTGGAGATCCCCGAGCCGCCATGCACTTATCTACGATCGCAGCCTTGGGACTAATCGAGGCCGCCCTCGAAAAGGAACCAACACCAGAGCCGAAGAAAAGCAAAGCGCTACTCCTCGCCCTCATCCAGTGATGACAGTCACGACCTGTCTCGACATCGCCGCTCACGGCGACACAATCACGACTACGACGCGCGTGATGACATCACGCAGCGCAAGATCGACAAATCAAGGCGCGACGTGCTCGGTCGACTGACTCGGAAGAGGAAGATGTGGAGCTCTGCGGTGCCAGATGCTTCAGCAGGTCCATCAGGCAAAAGCGAATGCCCATGGAGTTTAAACTCCCATCGGAGAACCCGAAGTTTGACGGCCTACAGGCCCCGAAGATCTGGCTGGAAGACCACATCTCCTCCACTAGGCTCCACGGCGGTAGTCAAAGCACGGCCATGAAATGTCTACAGCTACAGCTGCAAGGCGTCACTCGAGCATGGCTCAACAACCTCCCACGCGGATCCATTCGTAGTTGGGATGAGCTGGTTTACAGCTTCGTGCGCAACTTCAAGGGCACATACAAGCGGTCTGCCTCAATCGAAGAGCTGAGATGCTGCCAACAAAGATCAGGTGAATCGCTGCGCTCCTACATCCAAAGGTGGTCCATCATCAAGAACTCAATAGAGAACATCTCGGAGGACCGCACGATTGACGCATTCAACGGTGGCGTCCGCCGCATCGAGCTCAGGGAGGAGCTGGGCTGCTCAAAGCCCAAGACCATTGACCACCTGATGGAAATCATGAATCGGTGGGATGATGGAGAAGATTCGATGAAAAATCGCGTTCACTCCGACGAGGAGGCAGAACTCGAGCGCAGACACGACAGCCGAGGCAAACATCGTATGCACATCTACGACGACCACGACGACGTCAACATGGTCGCAGCTGGCTAGGCCGACAGATGCGACGATAACCACAACCGCGGATACCGTAGCGGTGGATACCGCGACTCTGGGAAAACCACGTAAGTGTGGCAACGCCGCAATCGTGATGAGGCACCCGCCACATCCATCGAAGAAAAACTGTCCAGGCCATGCGTGGCGCACTTCTACATCGACAAGCATGATTGAAAGAAAAAGTCTAGCCACCTCCTCAAGGACTGCCGTGAGTTCCTCAAATTACATGAGGGACTGGTTCGGATGAATCGCAACACAGTCGAAAGGGGTTACGGGGCTGCCCCAGGCGCCGTAGCACATGGAGCTCCGCCACCACCACCCGGACCACCGCCAAATGGAGCTGCGCCGGACCAGCACCACGGAGGAGAGCCATACCCATGGGCCATGGGTACCATGATGATCCATAAGGGACGCCCCCTCGAATCGAGTGCAGAAGGCCATCACTCGCCAAATCAACTTGGCCACACACTCGCCACCATCTACCACCATCTACCACTGAGTACCTCAGTGGAAGCGAGTCCTGCATCACCTTCGACAAACGCGATCATCTGCCTCAAGTACCTTGATACATCCATTTTGCATCACTATTCTATGTCTTAATTCACTATTATTCATTGATATATTTCGTATTGAGAGGTGATACTTATGTTATTTCATATGTTTTTGCATGGTAGATGACTTTTGGAGCATGGACCGCTGCAGTCAGGATTCTGATGGAAAATGTGCTATTTGGAGGAAAAATTCGCGAAGATCAGAAAATCCGGGAAAATAGACGGAAAATCCTATTTTCCCAGAAGACTAAGGATGCCAGAAGATGGAGTGGAGGTGGGCCACAGGGGGCCCACACCACCCCATGGCGTAGGCAGGCCTAGGCCGCGCCTGGAGGTGGTGTGGCCACCCTGGCCCACTCCAGCCTCTCTCCTCTAGCGTATATCATCCCCACGAAACCCTAAGACTCGGGGAGTGACCACAGAAAGATTCCACCGCCTCTGCGGGGCGGAAAACACCAAGAGAGAAAGATCTCTCCAGGAGACAAATTTCTGCCAGGGGAATTCCTTCCTGGAGAGGGGAGATCGTCACCATCAACACCACCATCAAGCTGGACTTCATCGAGATCATCATCATCATCACCACCATCATTACCTTAAGCACCATCATCACCATCTCCATATTGCTGTAACAATTGTGTTGAATCTTGCATAGTTCATAGGGGAAACTTTCCCGGTGTTGATTACTCTTTGTAGTTGATGCTATTGAGTGAACCATTGAATTATTGTTTATGTTCATATTGTTATACATCATTATTCCATCTCTGATCATGATCCATATGATGTCTTGTGAGTAGTTCGTTTTGTTCTTGAGGACATGGGAGAAGTCTTGTTGTTAGTAGTGGAGTTGCATTAAGAAAGATTCAATAGATTGTTATTTAAGTTCTGTACTTCTTCTAGTGGTGTCATGTGAACGTCGACTACATGACACTTCACCTATATGGGCCTAGGGGAATGCATTGTGTATTTGGCTACTAATTGTAGGGGTTGCCGAAGTAACAGAAACCTGAACCCCTGTTAGGAAACCATTGCACAAGGGACGTAGGGGTCTTAGAGTTTAAAGTTGTGGTTAGGTTTCTACCTTAATTACTTTCTTGTACTTATGGATGTTTGCAAGGGGTTTAATCACAAGTATGTATTAGTCTTGGATGGGGCGGTACATTAGCATAGGTTCACCCACACAACACTTAGCAAGCTAGAGAAGATTAATCGACTATATAAAGCGAAAGCACTCAACAGTCTTCCCATGTGTCCTCGAGAACGTTTGGTCATCTATAGAAATACAACCGGCTTGTCCTTTGCTGCATAAAGGATTGGGCCACTTGCTGCATTTACTCTTACTGTATTTTATTTACTCGTACTTTGTTTACTTGCTTTATCGAAAACCCCTAAAAATCCGTTTGCTAAGTATTTGCA
Source organism: Avena eriantha (assembly GCA_910589775.1). Classification (NCBI taxonomy): domain Eukaryota; kingdom Viridiplantae; phylum Streptophyta; class Magnoliopsida; order Poales; family Poaceae; genus Avena; species Avena eriantha. The sequence goes on along the minus strand of OU342743.1, from coordinate 450,228,859 downwards.
GAGAATTCCTGATCCATACCACTAGCCAGCACCTTCTGCTCCTCGTTGGGTTCGACACTCTTACTTATCGAAAATACTGCGATACACCCCCTATACTTGTGGGTCATCATACCTCGTCCAAGCCATTGTCCCCTCGTATTCGAGGCACAAATTGGAGGCTTCGACATGAAGCACGTCTTCATGGACGGCGGAAGCGGCATCAACCTTATATTCGTGAGTACCTTGCGAACAATGAGGATCCCTCTGAGCTGCTTAGAATCCTCAGACACAACATTCCACGGCATCGTCCTAGGCAAGGGCGTGTATACCCTGGGCAAAATCAACCTCGACGTCATCTTCGGGACGCTGAAAAACTTTCAACGCGAGCGCATCGACTTTGAGGTCGTCGACTGGCCCTCACAGTACCACTGCATCCTCGAACGTGTCGCGTTCGCTAGGTTCATGGCAGTGCTACACTATGCCTACCTGCAAATAAAAATGCCAGGTCCCAATGGCGCCATCATAGTCAATGGGAGCTTTGAGAGATCTGACAGTTGCGACAGGGAATTCAACAGAATTTCCCAATCCTTCGGCATGCAGGAAGAACTCGCGAGACTAAAGGAGTCGACAGACAACAGCTTGCCTCCGGTAAGCCGACCAAGTTCACCCGATCAATCTTTCGACTCATCGGTGCACACAACAAAAGTGCAGGTCCACCCATCGGATCCCGCCAAGATGGCCCTCATCGCAAACAACTTGGGCCCCGTATAGGAACTCACGCTCGTCGAATTCCTCCGTGAGCACTGGGAAATTTTTGCCTGGTGTCCCGCGGACATGCCAGGAGTTCCTAGGGAATTCACCGAGCATGCACTCAATGTCAACCCAGACGCAAGGCCAGTCAAGCAAACAATCCGGCGATTATCTGAGCCAAGAGCAAAGGCAGTCGGAATGGAGATCAACAGACTCCTCGACGCCAAATTGATACGCGAGATCAAGGAAAGCACTTGGCTCGCTAACACGGTGCTAGTACCAAAAAAAAGACACGGACATCCTGCGGATGTGCGTAGACTTCACCTCTTTGAATATGGACTGTCCAAAGGATCACTTCCCATTGCCAGGAATCGACCAGATCATCGACTCCACCGCGGGATGCGAGCGCCTCTACTTCATCGACGCCTACTCAGGCTATTATCAGATTTGAATGAAGGAGGAAGATCATGAAAAAACAGCGTTTACAACACCCTTCGGTGTGTTCTGCTACAACACAATGCCCTTCGGGCTAAAAAACGCAGGAGCCACCTACCAGCGGTGCATGTAGGCTTGCCTCAAAGAACAACTTGGTCGCAACATTCAAGTCTATGTCGACGACATAGTAATCAAGACCAAGGAGGAAGCCTCCCTAATCGACAATTTATGCGAAACCTTCGCCAACCTTGACCGCTACCGGATCAAGCTCAATCCGGACAAATGCGCCTTTGGCGTACCATCTGGGCAACTACTCGGGTATCTCAACTCTGCGAGAGGAATCGAGACAAACCCGAAGAAAATAAAAGCCATACTGGCCATGGAGAAGCCGAAAAACATACGGGGCGTCCAACAACTGGCTGGGCGAATCGCGGCCCTCAGTCGATTCATCAGCCGAATGGGTGAAAATGCACTGCCATTCTACCAACTCCTCCGCAAAGCTGAAAAGTTCGAGTGGACCAGCGAAGCCCAGGAAGCATTTGAAGACCTCAAGCGCCTACTATCCACCTCGCTAGTACTGGTGACCCCACGAGAAAGGGAACCGCTGTTGCTGTATATCTCCGCCACCAACCAGGTGGTCAGCACTGTGCTCGTAGTCGAATTAGCCGAGGAAAACAAGGTCCACGGGGTATATCGCCCAGTCTATTGCGAGGTCCTCACGCCAACAAAACAGAGGTACCCGCACTACCAGAAGCTGGCGTACGGCGTCTTCATGACCGCCCGGCGACTGCGCCACTACTTCTAGGAACACCCAATCGTGGTGGTCAACGACGCCCCGCTGGGGCATATCCTTAATAACCTTGACGCCACGGGACGAGTCACACTTTGGGGAATCGAATGTCTCCACGAGACATTACATACGAAAAGCGCGACGCTATTAAGTCGCAAGTTCTTCCTGACTTCCTCGTGCACTGGACAGAGAACCAGCTCCCTGACAAACCAGATATGTCCTACCTATGGACAATGCACTTTGACGGATCCAAGCGGAAGGACGGAGAAGGCACAGGTGTCATACTGACATCGCACCAAGGGGACAAGCTGAAATACATCCTGCGAATGCACTTCACTGCCTCAAACAACGAAGCTGAATATGAGGCGCTGCTTCACGAGATGAGGATGGCAAAAGCCTGCGGCGCCAAGAGGCTCATTATATACGGCGACTCCAAGTTGGTCGTCAACCAAACAATGCATGACTGCGACGCACTGAATGACAACATGATCGCCTACCACGACCTCTACGACACACTCAAAGGGGACTTCGACAGCTGCGAGCTGCGATACGTAGGACGCGAAAGCAATGAAGAGGCGGACGCACTCGCCAACATAGGCTCTACCTGCGCCCCATACCACCTGGGGTATTTCTCGAGCGCATCTGCGAACGCTCCATCAAGCCAAAGGCAGTAGAGAAGAAAACAAGTGCAGCAACGGACTCGGGGGGTACGCCACCCAATGATCCAAAGGCACTCGACGACCTGGAGATGGATATAGGACTCAAAGGACCAATGAGCGTCATGATGATCGAATCATCCTAGACTCAGCCGTACATCACGTACCTCCTCAGCAAAAGGCTACCGGACGATCCGACTGATGCACGACACATCACACGGTGATCCAAGGCTTTCGCTGTTATCAACGACGAACTATACAAGCGATGTGTCTCCACGGCCGATGGAACAGCTGTTCTCCTCGACATCCATGAGGGAACCTGCGGACACCACGCTGGCAGTCGTGCCCACGTGGCCAAAGCTCTACGAGCTGGGTTTTATTGGCCTACGGCCATGCACGACGCCAAGGACATCGTCTAGAAGTGCAACGCGTGCCAGCGATTTGCGGACAAGCCGCACGCACCTGGCGCAGAGCTCCGGCCAATTCCATTGGCCTGGCCCTTCGCGCAATGGGGACTCGACATGGTCGGCAAGCTCCCTAAGTCCTCACGAGGAGGCTACGTTTACCTCCTGGTGGCAGTCGACAAATTCACCAAGTGGATAGAGGCCATGCCAGCGACCAATCAATCGGGGCACAACGCAGTCAAGTTCTTCGAGTCCATCGTCTTCCGCTTCGAGGTGCCACACAGAATCATCACAGACAATGGAACGAACTTCACATCCAAGGAATTCCAAGAATTCTGCGAGAACCTAGGAATCAACATCAGCTACGCCTCGGTAGCGCATCCACAGACCAACGGTCAGGTCAAAAAGGCGAACAGGCTCGTCTGCGGCGGCATCAAGAAGCGACTCCTCCGGCCACTCGAACAAGCCGCGGGTTGCTGGCCTGACGAACCCCATTCTTTATTGTCCACGGGGCTGAAGCGGTGCTACCCGCTGAGGTACGGTACAAAGCGCCGCGCGTGGTCGCTTACAGCGAGCAGGAGTCATCCCTCGCACTCGAAGACTCCGTCGACCTCCTCGACGAGGCAAGGCAAATCTCCGCAGAAAGATCAACGATCTACCAGCAGAACCTGCGCAACTACCACAGTAGGAGGCTACGCCCCCGATCCTTCGTCGAAGGCGACCTGGTCCTACGACTAAAACAACAAGGACATCTCAAGCTTGAGTCCCCCTGGGAGGGACCATACATGATTACAGAAGTAATCCTAGGTGGCGCCTATCGCCTTCAAGATTTAGAGACAGGAGTCGCATACTCCAACCCCTAGAACGTCGCGCAGCTGCGACACCTCTACCCTTAGTCGTTTTTACTTTCCTCGAACAACTTCTACCTAGCCTCCATGGAGGCACGCAGATCCTCTTCGCGCCTCTGTGCCTCGTCACGCGCCACGATTGCCTCATCGCGGCCCTACACAGCCGCGACGAGTGTCTTCTCCATGGTGGAGGTGTCGCGCAGAAGAGCATTATGTTCAACTACAAAACAAAAGAGATTGACTATCAGTCGACTACATAAAAACGATGCAGAAGAAGGAGAAGTGAAGAACACTTACTTTCGACCACGCGATGGCGTGTCTCCAGCATTGCATGCTGGTGGCCCATCGCAAGCACTTGCTCCGCCAAGTGAGAGGCTTCCTTTACAAGGAGCTATCGCAAGTGAAAAAAACAACAAAGGATCAGCAGGAACCATAGATAACATCGATTGCAACATCAAAAGAAGAAATCCTACACTTACATGATCCTCCAATGACTCCGAAGTCGATTGGTGTGCAGTCATCTGGGCAACCATTCGACGCTCCCCTTCATGCAGAGAGCTGGAAGAGTTGTGCCCGGAGTGGGCCGCCAATGGAGGAGATGGAGAACGCACGACCTCTTTCTTGGCACTTGAGGTTGCGACTCCTGATTCTTTCAAAAATTGGACGTCGCCAGAAGATGATGACGCCTGCTGGCTGCAAGACAAAATCAACATCAAGAAAGGGCAAATCCAGAGAAGAACCAAAAAGAGCAAATCCAAAGAAGAAACAAAAAGGGCAACTAGAAAACTTACCAATCAAACTTATCAAAGTCAAAAGTGGGCTCCTTCAACTCTGATGAGGACTCCTTTGGAAGTCGCATCTTCTTGCGAGAAGACGGTGCCACGGCACTCACCAGAATGGCAGGGATCGGCGACTCTGCACCAACACCTGCACCTTCCAGAGTTGAAGGAGACGACACATCGGAATCCTCGCTGCGCGAACGCTTGCGAGTATCCGGACTACCCGACTCGGGGGCTTTGTCCTCCACATCAGATGGGACGGTCGACTCCGACTCGTCCTCTTACAATGTTGGGAATATGCCCTAGAGGCAATCATGTATGATGTTATTCCCAATGTACTCATAAGGTTATGGTCCATGTATGAACTGCTGATATGTATCATCGAATATGTGATTTGATTGTGGAACTATATATTCATGTTGTTCATACTAATTGTCCTTCGTCATTGAGGTTGTGCTGGACACACAACTTAGACCAATGTGAAAGTCGGCAGATGACTAGGTTCCACTTGTCATGGGCATGGAGATGCTATTCTGACTTACATGGATTCGGCTAAAAAGTTTAGCGAGTCAGACTGACCCATATTGAGATGCAACGAACAAGTCGTCATTTGCATATCTCAATCAATGTAATCCTTATACCTGAGGTTATTGCACAATCCGAGTTGAGGATCACCGACTTAGGTTCTATCAAACGCTGTTCCGTCACTGGGCAGTTATAAAGGCGGAGTTCGAGTCGACTGAGAATCAAGCTACGTGATGTGAATAACTGAGACGGGATTTTGCCCCTCCATCTGGAGAGATATTCTCTGGGCCCTCTCGGAAGATAAGATTCAAAAAGCATGGCCATGCATGACTCGGTTAAGTGTTAGCCGAGGCGACCGACGGATGGATCACTTATCTCAGTTCGAGAAAGAGAGTCGGACTATTTAAGGGATGACGATCATTTGCCTATAGTCCGACAATGTATATTGTGAGGAAAAAGGGACTTAGACGAAAGTCACATTGAAAGGCATGTCGTCATGACTCTTTGGTACTTGGGAGTTGGCACGTTCTACTAGGAGCCGCTACCAACTGATCGATCACGAGTGAGACTCGAAATCGTGTCCGGGTTACCATGAGCCTGTCGGGTCACACACTTAAGAGCGGGAGCAAGTTTGGATTAGACCCAAACAGGAAATCTATTTGGGTTGGACCGAAATAGAGACATGGACTTAGTCAGCAAGTGGGACTTGTAGTGGCTAATATAGGACTTTTAGTGAATGGGCCACAAATGAGTGGAGTCCACTTTCACTTCCTATATAAGCTAGGGCGCAGGTGCTTAGAGCACAAGGTTAGGTCACTCCATGAGTTGGAAACCCTAGCTCCAGTCCAGTCCTGTCGCCGCCGTACCGGACCTAGCAGTCCATCGCCGGCGCTCCTCCTCGTACGTGTGGATACCGGCAGAGGTGTTGTACATTCAGCACTTCGACGATCGTGGAACCGGAACGGATCGTGAGGCATGGAACAGGAACGGATCGTGAGGACTGCACTGCATCAAGCGACATGCTTCATCGATTCCACAACCGCACGTCTAGTGGTAATTCTCGTGGCCTACTACCTCAGCTAGATCTTGGGATCACCGCGTAGGAAAAAGTTTTGTTTTTCTCTGCGCGGCCCAACAGTGGTATCAGAGCATTAGCTTCTGGTTTTACGCTCGAGATCATGCATATGTGATATGCGGTTGGCGTTAGATTGGATCTAATTGCAGTTTTGGTGGTCGATCTAGGAGATAGATCGGTTTTGTACAAAGTTGATTGGATCAACTGTACTCGGGGGAATGGATGATCTTGTTTCCATGATGTAACTGCTAAGGTCATGGAACGACATACCCCTACCGGCCGGCTTCCGCCATCGGGGTAGACTATGACACATAAACCCGAATGTGGTGATCGAAGATCAAAGAGTTTGGTCAAATCAGAGTCCGGGACAGATTTGGGTAAAATTGTTTTATCCAATGACGAAATCCATGTCTGGATCGGATTTGGGAACGCCGGCTTCGCCCTGTCGTAGCGCCTTTGATGTCGTTGTGAGTTTCACAACGCCTGTAGATATTGTATCTCTGCATAACTTGTTTTTGCAGGATGATGTTGTGAATGGTATGGCTTATATGCATGTGATGTGTGTAATCCATACGTGATCTACGTATCACGGTTTTTGTCAGCCGGCTGGAGCCTAGGTGCTGTCATCTTATTGTATAACGACATGCGTGTCGGATTCTCTATGCAATTTACATTACTAGCTAGTGTAGTTGTTTGGAGAATCCGGAAGGCATGCAAGTCGATGTACAAGTCGGCTACATGGTATAAGGCGGCACGTGACAAGAGTTGACACGATTCGAATTACAAGCTTTGTGGAGATGGAGATCGCTGATACATTGCAAATGTATCTATAATTTTTGATGTTCCATTCTTGGTTTTATCTACTTTCTTGTGTTTTATTCCAACTTTGGAGTACTTTTCATATGATTTCTTGGACTAACCTATTAACAAGAGCCACAGTGCCAGTTGCCTGTTTTCTGCTGTTTTTGGTTCTAGGAAAGTCAGAAAATCAATATTCTTGGAATTGGATGGGACAAAAGCCAAAGTTCCTATTTTACTGGAAGACTCACGGAGCTAGAATACGAGACAGAGGAGGGCCAGGGCCTGGTCACACCCCCAGGCGCGGGCTAGCCCTACCCGTGCCACCAAGTGGTGTGGGTCCCCTGGAACTCCACCGACCTTGCCCTCTGGCCTATAAGAAGCCTCCCGATACCAAAACCCTAGATAGTCAAGCCTCTAGCCACGAAAAGTTCCGCAGCACCGCCGCCACCGAAGGGGAGATTCGGGGGACAGAAAGTCTCTGTTCCGGGATCCTGCCGGGACGGGGAAGTGCCCCCGGAGCCATCTCCATCGATCTCACCACCATCTCCATCACCGTTTCTGATTCCCATGATGAGCAGGGAGTAGTTCTTCCTCGAGGCTAAGGGTTCTACCAGTAGCTATGTGTTCATCTCTCTATCTATGCATGATCTTGTTGTGGTCATCAGCTTTGTAATCAAGTAGATCTACCTTGCTACTCAAGTGCTTTAATAGATCTCTGCTCTCCCCATGTGTGTGAAAGTGACAGCGTGCTCACCATGGTGGCACTTAGGCTAGAGATTACAAATACTTGTTATGAGTTATATTTGGAGTTGGATGTCTTTATGAAATTGTGGTGTTTGTTGGACTCATCTAGTACTCAAGGTGACAATGTGGGGTTTTTCTAGATGGGAAAGGCTTACTTTGAGGAGTGCTGTTATAGCCCTACCAATGATTAGAGTGTCCAACCAGAGAGTAGTTAAGAGTAGTATCATAAAGAAGAATATATTTATATGAGAGTGTTCACTAGTGAAAGTATGATCCCTAGGCCTTGTTTCTAAGCACCGAAACACCGTTTGCAATTAGATCTGTTACATGTTTGCTTGCTTCCATCTTTATTTCAGTTTGCCTTTAGTCTCTTCCACGCCATCAAGCTCTTTTCCATCACCGTTACCACTTATAATTATCCATACCACATGTATTTCACTATCTCTTCGCCGAACTAGTGTACCTATACACCTGACAAGTGTATTGGGTGTGTTGGGGACACAAGTGACTTCTTGTATCTTGATTGCAGGGTTGCTTGAGAGGGAATACCTTTGACCACTTCCTCCCTGAGTTCGATAAACCTTGGGTAATCCACTTAAGGGAAAACTTGCTGCTGTTCTACCAACCTCTGCACTTGGAGGCCCAACAACTGTCTACAAGAATAGAAGTGCATAGACAATGAGCTATTTTGTGGCGCCGTTGCCGGGGAGGAAAGGTAAAAGGTATTCACACCGGAGGATTAAAGAAGAAGAACCTCCCACGGCAAACGCCTATTTTCTGCTGTGAGTACTCGAAGTTATTTCCTTTAGATTCTGCAATTTTGTCTTTTTGTTTCTTGTTTTCACTAGTTAGGCTTAATGGAAAATAACAAAAAATTTAGAGAGCTTTATAGTATTTATCTTGAGTTAGGACATGAAGTGTTTGAAGAGAAAATTAAAAAGCCCATGGAGCTTTATTTGCATGCTAATAGAAATGTTATTAGTATGAATTCTTTGAATACCATTATTGCTAATGCTATGGAAAAGTCTAAGCTTGGGGAAGCTTGTTTTTATGAAGATGATCTTTTTAGTCCCCCAAGCATGGAGGAGAAAATTTACTTTGATGATACTATACCTCCAATATATGATGATTACAATGATGAATATGATATTTTCAGTCCACCTACTATTGAGGAGGAAATTAATTATGATTACAATATGCCTCCTATATTTGATGATTATGGTGATGAAAATAATAATGATAGCTATTTTGTGGAATTTGCTCCCACTACAATCAATAAGAATGACTATGTTTATGTGGGGAGTATTAATTCTTTTATGCATGTGGCTCATGATAAGAATGTTTCTTGTGATAGTTATATTGTTACTTTTATTCATGATGCTACTGAAAGTTATTATGAGAGAGGGAAACATGGTTCTATGCATCTCAATAATATTAAGTCTTGAAGTTGCACTTATTTTGATTTACTATGCTTGTTGCTTTGTGCTTTTATGACTTGTTTCTTTAAAAGATTCCCATGCATAGGAAGTGGGTTAGCCTTAAATGTGTTTTGAATTTGCTTCTTGATGCTCTCTTTTACTTCAATTCAAATTTCTTATGTGAGCATCTTCTCAAACTATCATGCCTAACTTAAAGGCGTTAAAGAAAAGTACTTATTGGGAGATAACCCAAAAGTTTTAGATGAGTCTTGTAAGTTATTACTTCAGTAATAACCGCTCCTTATCCTTTTTATTTGCTTTTTGTGCCAAGAGTAACCTCTAATGAGAGAGAAGTAATGATTGGGAAAGTTGCTGTCCCGAAACAGATTTCTGTGCTTCACCGTAAAAATTCGTGAGAGATCTCTGTATGTCGGATTGAGCTGTAATTTTTTGTGCTTCTTCCCCAGGTTGTTATCTAAATTTTTTTAGTTCAACACTTTCTGATTTGGTCAACAGAAGGTCTTCGAAAAAATTCGTCTTTACCTGCTGGTCTGTTTTGACAGATTTCTGCCATTTTCTGCATTTGCTTCTTGTTGGTTCCTTCTTGAGTTCTTTTGGGGAATGGAGCTTTTTGAGGGAAGTGCTACAGTATCTAGTGTTCTAATGGAAGTTTGTTTGGTGTTATAACTGAACCTTAAGACTTATTTATCTTAAGTGCACTATTGTTGCTAATGAGATTGTGTGAAGTTTTGTATGAAGGAAAAATTTCAGGTGTATGGAAGGAATGAGTAATGAGATGAAGGATGGAATAAAGCTCAAGCTTGGGGATGCCATGCGTGTCACCCCAAGAAATATCCAAGAATTACGAGCGTCAAAGCTTAGGGATGCCCAAGGCATCCCCTTCTTCATCAATAAAAATCCCAGGTTTCTTCCAAACGCTTCATTTTTATTGTTTCATGCACAATTGTGTTTTTCTTGGAGCGTCTTCTTTTTTGTTTTCGTTTTTAGTTTTAGTTTGCTTGGTTTTCTTAGTTTTCTTGAATAATTTGGTTGGATCCCAACACACTTCTTTTGGAGAGAGACACGCTCCGTTTTCATTGCCTAGAACACTCTAGTTTTCATTCTTATTGTTCTGTGAGGGTTCTCTTTTGCTAGCACCGTGTTTAGCCTTAGTTTTCTCATGCTTTCAGCTTAGAACTCTTTGTTATTCTTTGTGGATTTGTGAGACAAGCTCACTGATCTTTATTTATTATCATCTTTGTGAGTTGTTTCAAATAGTTTGGTTTGGATTGGAAAAGAGTAGGAAAGTTATGCTTAAGTGGTAAAGAGAGCTTGTTTTTGACTGTGGCCTATGCTTTGTCATGCCATGCTTGATATTGTTTTGGATTTATGCTTAGTATTCTTTGTTGTAGCATGACTTGTTATAAACAATTGAGATTGCTTAATGTGCCTTGGATGAATCATGCGTTGTTTTAGCATATTAAAGCATAGTATAGTGGTATTCTCCTTTGATGCTTTATTTGGGTTGACTTGGCGCATGCTCACACCATGTTATGACTATCTCAAGTCACCATAGCCTTTATGATCCTTTAGTTTTCAACTTGTAATATCACTTTATGCTTTGATCAATGATGTTTTGTCGCTCTGCATGATTATGGCTATTATTGCTCTCTTAGTTTGTCGCTCCCAGTCTTTTGCTAGCCTCCACAACAAAGTATGAGTTCCACTCATGCATCCAACTCCCTAAACCAAGTTATTCCAAAGAGTCCACCATACCTACCTACTAGCTTATGCTATTCCAAGTATATTCATACTTTTGTTTACCTTCCACTTGTTATGAGAAAACTAGTGATTAAAGCTCTCACGAACTTGATGGCACACTTTACTTTTTTTCCATCTAATAAACTTGAACCATTGGGTCCTTCTTTGTTGCGTATATGCTTGCGCTTTATAAGTTGAAATTAGCAGAACCATGTATCATGGGGAACGCTTTCAACACCGCACTTGTACTTTGTACCCCGTTGATATCATGTTCTTTTGCTTACTAATCTCGGCGGTGTGAAATAAAAGTGGAACTTGTAAGATCATGGAGTTTGTATGTGTATTAGAGAAACGCTTGGCCGCTAGCCTAAGCCATGCCTAATCATGGTGGAAACTTGCAGCATCACCATAATGAGCACTCTATGAAGCATCCTCAATAAAAACCTATGCAAATAGCAAATAAAAAGATCGCTGAGATGCTCATTGTCTGCTTGCCTTGTCATTTTGATTATGGGAAAGCTCCCGTATCATGTGCAAGGGGTACCCCGTTGGCGGTTCTTAATGATACACATATACTTACAATGACAAGAGCTTACTCGTGACTAAAGTTGAGTAGCATGAGGTTCGGTCTTCGTAAGTAAGGGGCATGAGATTTCGGTTTATAACTTGTCAAGCATATCCTCTTAGTTGTGTCACTTTAACCTTAATCACCTTCAAGATGCTTATGATAGGGGCAATGAGAGCTGAAAGCTATAAGTACCATAATTTTTGGAAGCTCTTTATGAAACTTGAATCCCTACTTCCTTCTATGAAGGCTTTTCTTCCACCATTACATTGAGTCTCCACCTTCTATCTTTATGCACTTACTTTGAGAGCATAGTGGCCATTCTTAGTTCTATGTGCATTGTCCCAAGACTTGTTTATTGATGCATACCTTGATATTGCTTGTTTTAAACTATTTGTATCTAGTCACTCTTATGAACTTTGAAGGTGTCCTATGCATTTATATTTGCTACTCTATGAGGGACCAACTGAATACTACTATGCTATGTTTTCTTTATGTGAAACAAACAAATGGCTTGCAAAGCATTGTTATTCATGAATCTTTTGTTTGTGCATTTTCATGTTGCAACATAGTTTCTTTGTCTTATTGCTAGAACTTTGTCTTTCATGTTATGATTGAAGTACTATGATCCCAACTTTCCATGTTTTACAAGTACTCTGATCAAGTCTTTGATGGTGCATGTCACCTCAAAAATTATTCTTTCTTTTTATCACTTACCTACTCGAGGACGAGCAGGAGTTAAGCTTGGGGATGTTGATACATTGCAAATGTATCTATAATTTTTGATGTTCCATGCTTGGTTTTATCTACTTTCTTGTGTTTTGTTCCAACTTCGGAGTACTTTTCGTATGATTTCTTGGACTAACCTATTAACAAGAGCCACAATGCCAGCTGCCTGTTTTCTGCTGTTTTTGGTTCCAGGAAAGTCAGAAAATCAATATTCTCGGAATTGGATGGGACAAAAGCCAAAGTTCCTATTTTACCGGAAGACTCAGGGAGCCAGAATACGAGACGGAGGAGGGCCAGGGCCTGGCCACACCCCCCTAGGCGTGGGGTAGCCCTACCCGCGCCACCAGGTGGTGTGGGCCCCTTGGTGCTCCACCGACCTTGCCCTCTGGCCTATAAGAAGCCTCCGGATACCAAAACCCTAGATAGTCAAGCCTCTAGCCACCAAAAGTTCCGCAGCGCCGCCGCCACCAAAGGGGAGATTCAGGGGATAGAAAGTATCTGTTCCGACACCCTGCCGGGACGGGGAAGTGCCTCCGGAGCCATCTCCATCGATCTCCACCACCATCTCCATCATCGTTTCTGATTCCCATGATGAGGAGGGAGTAGTTCTTCCTCGAGGCTAAGGGTTCTACCGGTAGCTATGTGTTCATCTCTCTATCTATGCATGATCTTGTTGTGGTCATGAGCTTTGTAATCAAGTAGATCTACCTTGCTACTCAAGTGCTTTAATAGATCTCTGCTCTCCCCATGTGTGTGAAAGTGACAGCGTGCTCACCATGGTGGCACTTAGGCTAGAGATTACAAATACTTGTTATGAGTTATATTTGGAGTTGGATGTCTTTATGAAATTGTGGTGTTTGTTGGACTCATCTAGTACTCAAGGTGACAGTGTGGGGTTTTCTAGATGGGAAAGGCTTACTTTGAGGAGTGCTGTTATAGCCCTACCAACGATTAGAGTGTCCAACCAGAGAGTAGTTAAGAGTAGTATCATAAAGAAGAATATATTTATATGAGAGTGTTCGCTAGTGAAAGTATGATCCCTAGGCCTTGTTTCTAAGCACCGAAACACCGTTTACAATTAGATCTGTTACATGTTTGCTTGCTTCCATCTTTATTTCAGTTTGCCTTTAGTCTCTTCCACGCCATCAAGCTATTTTCCATCACCGTTACCACTTATAATTATCCATACCACTTGTATTTCACTATCTCTTCGCCGTCCTAACGCACCTATACACCTGACAAGTGTACTGGGTGTGTTGGGGACACAAGAGACTTCTTGTATCTTGATTACAGGGTTGCTTGAGAGGGAATACCTTTGACCACTTCCTCCCTGAGTTCGATAAACCTTGGGTAATCCACTTTAGGGAAAACTTGCTGCTGTTCTACAAACCTCTGCACTTGGAGGCCCAACAACTGTCTACAAGAATAGAAGTGCATAGACATCAATCGCCATGAAGAGAGCCATACCATTTCACATTATAATTGCTTTATTTTGTGTTATTGTTATGTTTCTGTTTTACGTCTATTAGATAGTTGGTACAAAGTAATCCCTCAAAGAAGGTCTAGTCGGTTTCCCCGCTAGTGCTGCACCATCACAAGTCGGACATTTTTGGTAGTGGGCTCATAAAATTGAGGTGCTATCAATTCTTTCAAACTAGGCGGGTTCGAGTCGGACTCTTACATCATAAGCACTTGGTAATCTAGACGGGTCTATCACAACGGTTGTGGGACTCGGGGAAAAGTCGGATGGGAGCCGGGGCATGTGATGCCACCCATTCAATAGGAGTGGTATGAGATACGATTGACAAGGAGTTGTCTACCTAGATCACTTGACGGCTAGCGGTGATGCTAAAGCTCACTAGTTGACTTACTTATTTAGGGTCCTGAATCACTAAGTAACCATCGGAGGGGTGTTAGTTCTAGTGGGAGCATAAATATTAAAATGTTTAATATGCTTGCTCTTTTATGGATACATGTCTTAAGTGTTTTGCATATTTTCTGTTGTAGATCAATGGAACCTAGCAGTCTTCCTCAGATTTCTGGTTTTGCTTCGAGAACCATCTTAGAGAAAGATAAGCTGAATGGAACTAATTTCACCAATTGGTATCGCAATCTGAGAATTGTTCTCAAACAAAAAAAGGGACCGTGTCCTAGACAACCCACTTCCAGCTGAGCCGAATGAGAATGCGACTGTCGCAGCCACCAATGCCTACCATCGGATTTGTGATGAATCCACGGAGATTAGCTGTCTTATGCTTGCTCACATGGAACTGGACTTGTAGCAGCAGTTCGAGAATGTTGAGGCCTATGATATGATCGAAAGCCTCAAAAGTATGTTCCAGGCTCAGGAAAAGACTGAGAGGTATCAAGTCTCTCAGGCTTTGTTGAGCTACAAGCTTAAGGATGGCGATCCACTAAGTCCGCATGTGATCAAGATGGTTGGTTACGTGCAGTCTCTGGAAAGTCTTGGCTACCCCATTAGCGAAGAGTTCGCTACAGACATAATTCTGAACTCTCTTCCTAGTGCGTATTGTCAGTTCATATCGAACTACCACATGCATGGTATGGATAAGAAGCTCACTGAATTGCATGGGATGCTCAAGCAGGCTGAGGCGGATCTCAAGAAACGTGCCAGTCAAGTGTTGATGGTACCGAATAAGGCTAAGTTCAAGAAGAGTTCTTGGACTAAGAAGAAGGCAAAGTCAGGAGGTAAGGCTGAGGACCCAGTCCAAAGCGCTTCCTCAGGGACAAAGCCATCTCCTACAGCCGGATCCACTTGCTTCTACTGCAAGTCGGATGGCCACTGGAAGAGGAATTGCAACAAGTATCTGGCAGAGAAAGCCAAGAGCGGAGGTGTGACTTCTGGCTCAGGTACGCTTTTTGCAATGCTATAGACATTTATCTTGCTGATGCACCTAGTAGTTTTTGGGTATATGATACTGGATCAGTCATTCACATATGCAAATCGTTGCAGGGACTGGTAAGAACTAGGAGCGTGGCAAGAGGCAAGATTGACATTCGGGTTGGCAACAAAGCAAGAGTTGCTGCGTTGGAAGTCGGCACGATGCAACTTCATTTACCTTCCGGATTCTTAATGGAGCTGAATAATTGTTATTATGTTCTAGTGCTTAGTCGAAACATTATTTCTGCCTCATGTTTGATGAGACAAGGCTATGAGTCGAATATTAAGAATAATGGTTGTTCTTTATATTTGAATGATATGTTTCACAGCTTTGCACCCGTCTAGGACGGATTATCTATTTTGAATCTTGAGGGTGAATCTGTCTTTAACATAAATGTGCAAAAGGTTAAAACCAAATGATCTGAATATGACTTACTTTTGGCATTGTCGGCTTGGTCATATAAGTTGGAAACACATGAAGAGGCTCCATGATGATGGACTCCTAACTTCGTTCGACTTAGAGTTGTTCGAGACATGCGAATCCTGCCTTCTTGGCAAGATGACCAAGACACCTTTTGCAAAGAGTTATTGGGACTAGTACATAGTGATGTATGTGGCCCAATGAGCACGACAGCCAGAGGTGGTTATGAGTACTTCATTACCTTCACTGATGATTTGAGTAGATATGGATATATCTATTTGATGAAACATAAGTCGGAAGCCTTTGAAAAGTTAAAGGAATTCCAGAATGAGGTACAAAATCAACTTGGCAAGAAAATAAAGTTTCTTCGGTCGGACCGACGAGGCGAGTTCATGAGCCATGAGTTTGATGACCATCTGAAGAGTTGTGGAATAGTTCCCCAGTTCACTCCTCCAGGAACGCCGCAAAGAAACTGTGTGTCGGAAAGGAGGAATCGGACCTTGTTGGACATGGTACGATCAATGATGAGTTGGACAGATCTGCCTTTATCATTTTGGGGTTATCGTCTAGAAACTGCAGTGCTCACACTAAACAGAGTACCATCATAGCGGTAGAGAAGACACCGCATGAGATGTGGACTGGCAAGAAGCCGAGTTTATCTTTTCTTAAGATTTGGGGTTGTGAAGCTTTTGTCAATCAACTTCAGTTGGACAAGATTACAACTAAGTCGGATAAGTGTATTTTCGTAGGATATCCGAGGGAAACCTTGGGTTACTACTTCTACAACCGAGAAGAGGGCAAAGTGTTTGTCACTCGGAACAGTGTCTTCCTTGAGAAAGAGTTTCTCAGTCGGGGAGTCAGTGGGAGCACGGTGCAACTTGAGGAAATTCGAGAGTTACCGGCCAGTAGCAAGTCGGCAAAAGCCTTGGAGGTTGAGCCGGTCGTGGTACCTGAGCCGGAAGTAGCACCGACACTGCGAAGATCGGCCAGATTGCGAAGTGTTCGTGATGTGTTGCTGTTAAACAGTGATGAGCCGACAACTTATTCGGAAGCGATGTTGGGTTCTGATTCTGAGTCATGGCTTGGAGCCATGAGATCCGAGTTAAAGTCCATGGATGAAAATCAAGTTTGGAACTTGGTTGATCTGCCAGACAGTGCAAGACCCGTCGAGTGCAAATGGGTCTTTAAGAGGAAAGCTGATATGGATGGAAATGTTTCCATCTATAAGGCACGACTTGTCGCAAAGGGGTTCCAGCAAGTTCAAGGAGTTGACTACGATGATACTTTCTCTCCCGTGGTGATGCTTAAATCAGTTCGGATCATGTTAGCTATAGCAGCCTATTTCGACTATGAGATATGGCAGATGGATGTCAAGATGGCTTTCCTTAATGGAAATTTAACCGAGGATGTGTATATGATACAGCCCGAGGGTTTTGTCAATCCGGCTAATGCTGACAAGGTATGCAAACTTCAGAAATCCATTTATGGGTTGAAGCAAGCATCTCGGAGTTGGAACATTCGCTTTGATGAGGTAGTCGAATCGTTTGGCTTCATCAAGAGTGATCATGATTCTTGTTTATACAAGAAGTTTAGTGGGAGCAAAGTAAACTTTCTGATCTTATACGTGGATGACATATTACTGATTGGAAATGATGTCCAGATGTTGCAAGAGACCAAGGAATCATTGGAAAGGAGTTTTTCGATGAAAGACTTGGGTGAGGCGACTTACATACTAGGAATCCAGATCTATAGAGATAGATCAAGGCGGCTCATGGGATTAAGTCAGAGTACATATTTGGAAAAAGTGTTAAAGAAGTTCAACATGGAATCGTCTAAGAAGGGGTTCTTACCGATGTCCCATGGTGTAAAACTTAGCAAGACTCAGTGTCCTTCGCAACTTATGAGCGAAGTCGGATGAGTGCGATTCCGTATGCTTCTGCAGTCGGATCCATCATGTACACTATGATTTGTACTAGGCCGGATGTTTCCTATGCTCTAAGTGTTGTGAGCAGGTACCAGGCTGACCCTGGAGAAATCCACTAGGCAGCGGCTAAAAATATCCTCAAATACTTGAGAAGGACTAAGGATATGTTCCTGGTTTATGGAGGCAAGGATGAACTCAGTGTAAGGGGTTACACGGATGCGAGTTATCTCAATGACTCGGATGATTCTCGTTCGCAATCCAGATATGTGTTTGTAATAAACAGAGGGGCTGTAAGCTGGAAGAGTTCCAAGCAAGAGACGGTGTCTGCGTCTACGACAGAGGCTGAGTATATTGCTGCCTGGCCCATATTCTGACTTACATGGATTCGGCTAAAGAGTTTAGCGAGTCAGACTGGCCCATATTGAGATGCAACGAACAAGTCGTCATTTGCATATCTCAATCAATGTAATCCTTAGACCTGAGGTTATTGCACAATCCGAGTTGAGGATCACCGACTTAGGTTCTATCAAACGCTGTTCCGTCACTGGGCAGTTATAAAGGCGGAGTTCGGGTCGACTGAGAATCAAGCTACGTGATGTGAATAACCGAGATGGGATTTTGCCCCTCCATCTGGAGAGATATTCTCTGGGCCCTCTCGGAAGATATGATTCGGAAAGCATGGCCATGCGTGACTCGGTTAAGTGTTAACCGAGGCGACCGACTAAGAGTTAGTCAGATGGATCACTTATCTCGGATCGAGAAAGAGAGTCGGACTATTTAAGGGATGACGATCATTCGCCTATAGTCCGACAATGTATATCGTGAGGCAAAAGGGACTTAGACGATAGTCACATTGAAAGGCATGTCGTCATGACTCTTTGGTACTTGGGAGTTGGCACGTTCTGCTAGGAGCCGCTACCAGCTGATCGATCACGAGTGAGACTTGGAATCGTGTCCGGGTTACCATGAGCCTATCGGGTCACACACTTAAGAGCGGGAGCAAGTTTGGGTTAGACCCAAATAGGAAATCTATTTGGGTTGGACCGAAATAGAGACATGGACTTAGTCAGCAAGTGGGACTTGTAGTGGCTAATATAGGCCTTTTAGTGAATGGGCCACAAATGAGTGGAGCCCACTTTCACTTCCTATATAAGCTGGGGCGCAGGTGCTTAGAGCACAAGGTTAGGTCACTCCATGAGTTGGAAACCGTAGCTCCAGTCCAGTCCTGTCGCCGCCATACCGCACCTAGCAGTCCATCGCCGGCGCTCCTCCTCGTACGTGTGGATACCGGCGGAGGTGCTGTACGTTCAGCACTTCGACGATCCTGGAACCGGAACGGATTGTGAGGCGTGGAATAGGAACAGATCGCGAGGATTGCACTGCATCAAGCGACGTGCTTCATCGATTCCGCAACCGCGCGTCTAGTGGTAATTCTCGTGGCCTACTACCTCAGCTAGATCTTGGGATCACCGCGTAGGAAAAAAGTTTTGTTTTTCTTTGCGCGGCCCAACATCCAAGGCTTCGCGAGGGATAACCCCCTCAGGAAGAGGGGGCATACAGGGTGACACCGCCCAATCCTGCATACAGACCACAATTTAGCACAATGATAAGAAGCAACAAAGAAGCAATCAACAAACTAAGATACTGCGTAGCACAATTATACCTCAGGAGGAGGGTTAGCGGCATCGAACGGAGGAACAACTGGTTCACTAGGGAACACGTCCTTGACGGTGTACCTAGTAACCAGTCGAACCCTTTTATCTACCTCACTCACGGACATGCCATCGGCAGACACGCGAGTGACATCGTCAGCGCCAGCCCACTGAAACATGGGGTGGACTCTGGCCTGCAGGGGCTAGACGCGACGGTGCAACCACGTGCGAATGAGGGCGCAACCTCCTTCCTCTTTGCCTATGCGACTCTCAAGGTCGCATACGCGCTCGTACATCACATCTGTCTCCGCGGACTCGCGGGGCATAACCACATTCTTCCAGGAGCGCCTCCTCTTGCATGGCGTCGAGGTGTCGAAGGGTGCGAGTCTGAAGTGGTCTCCGTCGGCTTTCTGGTCGCGAACATAGAACCACTTGTCCATCCACCCTTGGACGGACATCATCAGCTTGATGTCGAAGTATGTGGCGGATGGATCGACATGGATTCCGCAGCCGCCTACATCATAGACTACAGAACCAGATGCCGATTGGCGTTTCAATTTGAAGAGGCGCTTGAAGAGACCAAAATGCAGCTCGATCCCGAGCCAACACTCGCAGAGGGTGATGTACCAAGCTACGTGGAGGATAGAATTGGGGGACAGCTGATGGAGCTGGAGCCCATAAAGACAAAGAAGGCCCCTGAAGAAAGGATGCAGGGGCAAAGAGAGGCCGCGAATGATGAACGCTAGGAACATCACTCAAAATCCGGCAGGACGAGAGGGGATTACCTCGCCGCCGGGGACGCGCGCGTCGGCGACTGCGGCGGACAACACTCCGTCTTGGCGAAGAAGACGGAGATCAGAGGACTTGATGACGGATGGACGCCACGCGCCATTCGTGATGCGGGTGCCGTGCCCTTCTTCTTCCTGCCGGCGGCGGTGCTGGTGCCCACAGCGGCGGAGCCGCCCTTCTTCTTCACCGCAGCAGCGGTAGCCGCGGAATCGGCCGCAACACCTCCTTTCTTCTTCCCCATTACGCGGCGGCGATGCGACTGGAGGAAGTAGCTGGGAAATGTGCGGAGCTGGTCCAGCGCCGTGGAGGAAAAGAGAGCAGAGAAAGCAGAGGAGCAGCGACAATGGCGATGAAGGCAAAAGATGAACGAAAGCAGATGTGAATCTTACCGTCGCAGCGTCACTACTTAACCCCTGGAAGATGCAATCCAACGGCTCAGAAAAACCCTACTGGACGCGTGGCGATCATCGTGCTAGACACGTGGAGGAGCTGAAATGCGAACCATCCCCCTACTACTCCCATTACGTGCGGAAATCGAGGAGGTACGGTTAAAATAAAGATTACGCACACCCAGTCAAATTAGAGTCAGCGAGTGGGAGCCACCGCTCGTCACGTCCCGTCAAACTCGCTCACGTGGGCAACTGAGGCCATGAAATCGTCAGCATTGACGTCATCAACAACTATGGAACAGAAGACGTCGATTACTTTAGTCCTTGCTCGAGTCTTCGACTCCACCAAGCACTCGGGGGCTACTCCCATTGGGAGCGCTGGTCACTGATACGTCCAAAACATATATACTTTCCCGAACACTTTTGCTATTGTTTCTCTTCTAAACTTGTGTGATTTGGATGCAACTAATGCGGACTGACGCTGTTTTCAGCAGAATTGCCTTGGTGTCTACTTTTTGTGCAGAAAACCAACTATCACGAAAAATCCCGGAAAATATGCCAAAAATCCTATTTCCCCCGAAGACTCTAGGAGCCAGAATACGAGACGGAGAAGAGCCAGGGGGTGTCCACACCACCTGGTGGCGCGGGCCAGGCCAGGCCGCGCCAGGGGGTGGTGTGGGACCCCCAGCCACCCCCTCGGCCTCTCTCTTCGCCTATAAGGAGCCTTCTGACCTAAAAAATTCGGGGGGTTCGACGTTTTTCCAGAAGAAGTTCCGCTCCACCGCCACCACCAGATTCCACGAAACAGCACCAGAAACTCCGTTCTGGCACCCTGCCGGGACGAGGAATTGGAGGAGATCATCGCCATCATCATGACCATCGCTTCTCCATCGACCATCCATGTTTCCCCCATCTATGAGCGAGTAATCCCCCGCTGTAGGCTATGGGGATGGTAGGGATTGGATGAGATCGTTCATGTAATGGCATCAGATTGTTAGGGCATGGTGCCTAGTATCTTTTATTAGTGCTTTATGACTTTGTTGCGACTTGTTGTGCTTAATGCTTGTCACTAGGGCCCGAGTGCCATGATTTCAGATCTGAACATGTTGTTGATTCATTATGATAGTATTGTTTCTGGTCTTATCTACAAGTTGTATACACACATTGTTGTCCAGAACCTATGGCCCCGAAGTAACAGAAATCGGGATAACCTGAAGGGAAAGGCTTTGATGTGAGGATCACATGTGTTCACAGAGTGTTAATGCTTTGCTCCGGTGCTCTATTAAAAGGAGCACCTTAATTGCCAGTAGTTCCCTAGAGGCCCCGCTGCAAACGGGCTGGCAGGACAAAAGATGTTGTGCAAGTTCTCATTGCGAGCACGTATGACTATATATGGAACACATGCCTAGGATTGTCTAGTACTTGGGTGCTTTATCTTATTTATCTGCAATTGCCCTAAGTTCTGATTGCTATGTGAATTGTCTTGTCCATGCAACGCCCGTCCATCCATCCCTATGCCTACCGCACTCGAATCCCACTATTACTACTTTTTTTACTACTGTCTTTGCTTTGCTACTACTGTTACTTTACTATTCCTACTACAAAACTGTTGCTACTAATAAACTACTGTGAGCAAGATTGTTTCCAGGTGCAGCTGAATTGACAACTCAGCTGTTAAGGCTTATAAATATTCTTTGGCTCCCCTTGTGTCGAATCAATAAATTGGGTTTCACTTCCCTCGAAAATACTGCGATACACCCCTATACTTGTGGGTCATCAAGACTATTTTCAGGCACCGTTGCCGGGGAGCATAGCTTTATTTATCAAGTTCACTTGGATTATCTATTGTTCGCTGCTATCCATCCATCGTGGGTAAGTCTCGTGATGGCAAGGTTCCTATTTTACCATCCACTACAACAAGAGGTACGGTTCTGAGCACCTCTGCTGCTCTTGATTCACCGTCTGTTTTGAGTAAGTTCCTTACACCACCACATACACATGCTACACACACTGCTACTACTGCTGAATCTAAAACTTCTGATGCTTATGATGCTGTTTCTACTGTGCTTGATAAGAGTGGTTCATTAGGTCCTTTCCTATATGCTACGATTGCTAGAACTATAGCTGGAAATACCAAAACTCCTAATGAAGACACTACCACACCTGTTAGCTCACCTGAGTCTAGTGAGAGTTATGATATTGAAGATGGTTATGCTGAGATGACCGATGAGTTTATTAAAGAATGTAAGAACACCCATGATAGGAGCGCTGCTAAGAGTCTCCTTGAGAGGCGTACTATTAGACCCAAATTATCTCTTGATGCTAAGTTTGCTGCTTCTCCCATAAACATTATAGATGAAGATTATGATTTCTCTCTCGATCTATCTTACATAGCTATTGTCGAGAAAGAACCTTTTTGTGGGACTAAGAATGAAAGTGCGGTAGCACATATGAATGAACTTTCTACCATGAGTGGCTTGTTTTCTGATGATATTAAGATGCGTACTTACTTTGTTGCTAAGATTTTCCCCTTTTCACTAAAAGAAAAAGCTAAAACTTGGTTTAGTAATTTACCTCCTGGATCTATTGATGGCCCTGAGTGCTTGATTAGTACTTTCCTGCAGAAATATTTTCCTCCCAGTGCTAGACATGCTATTTTGCAGGAACTTTTTGATTTTAAACAGGGAGAAAAAGAGGTATTGCCCGAATCTTGGGCAAGGTTTTGTGCTTTGATTCATGCACATGCTGAAAGTCCATTAGCTAAGAATGAGCTTCTTGATATATTTTATAATGGACTAACCGAAGAATCTAGGACATACCTAGATAGTTGTGCTGATTATGTTTTCAGGAATAGGACTCCTAAGGAAGCTGAGGAATTAATGTCTAAAATAAGCAAGAATTATGAAGATTGGACTCCTCCTAAACAAGCTATACCTGAAGTAATTATACCTGAACCATCTATTCCTGTGCCTATTCCAACATCAAAGAAGAGGGGAGTTATTGAATTAAATGATGAAGTGATGAAGGAAGCTAAGAAATGTCTTAAAGAGAAGGGCATTAAAGCTCCAGATGTCAAGAATTTACCTCCTATAGAAGAATTATGTAAGCCTATTCCCTACTCATCCACTATTGAGGTACACTCTCTCCAACACTTTGATGAAGGTGATATCCCTTACTCGAAACCTCCTGATCAATGCTTAGAAGAATTTGATATCTTTATTGTTAAGCAAGATAACTTTAATAAAAGGGTGCAAAATCATCTAATGGAAAACACCCGAGCTATTGTTGAGTTGAAAGATATTGTTGAAAGAACCTCTAATGATGTTAAAATGATTGTTAAACACTTTCAAATGGTTTAAACTCAAATAGATCAACTCGTTAAAGTGCAAAACGACTTGCTAGTTAATGCTGCTAAAGAAAAACATGCTTATAAAATTAGAACTAGAAGTGGAGCTGCTACCCAGGATCCTCTATATCCCGAGGGGCATCCCAAAAGAATTGAGCAGGATTCTCAACAAGCTGAAAATAGTGGTTCTACTCGTAAGAAAAGGAAAAAAGAAAAATAAAACTGTTGTAGAACCCTCTGAACCTGCTATAGATCCTAATAATATATCTATCTCTGATGCTAAAACTGAAAGTGGTAATGAAGAAAATGTTGTTCCTAATGAAGAAAAAGTGGAAGAAGCACCTGAAAACCACACTAAGAATACTAAATACACCAAAGAAGATTTTATTGATAAGAAACATGGTAGTGAAAGAAAACCTTGGGTCCAAAAACTTATGCCTTTCCCTGACAAGAAACACAAGTCAAAGGAGGATGAACACTATAATAAGTTTTGTGAGTGGATGAAGCCTTTATTCTTGCAAATTCCTTTGACTGATGCTATTAAATTGCCTCCTTACGCAAAGTATATGAAGGACATTGTCTGGAATAAAAGGAAAATCCCTAATGAAGAAATTTCTACTTTGCTTGCTAATTATTCCTTCAATGGTAAGGTTCCTAAGAAACTTGGAGACCCAGGGATTCCAACTATCCCTTGCTCTATTTTGAACAGTTATGTTAGGACTGCTTTGTGTGATTTGGGAGCTGGAGTTAGTGTTATGCCTTTCTCTCTCTATAAGAGGCTTCAACTTGAAAAATTAATACCAACTGATATATCTTTGCAAATGACTGATAAATCTACCACTATTCCTGTGGGTATATGTGAGGATGTACCTGTTCAAGTGGCTCATAATTGCTTGATATTAACTGATTTTGTTGTGCTTGATATGCCTGAAGATGATAATATGTCTATTATTCTTGGGAGACCTTTTCTTTATACTGCAGGAGCTGTTATTAATTGTAATCAAGGAAAGGTGACCTTCAATGATAATGACAAGGAACATATTGTCTATTTCCCCAAGAAGACTGAAATTACTTATGGCTTGAATTCAATTGAACATGTTGAAGGCATTCAAGTTGGATAAATATATTGTTCCATACCAAGAGAAAAATTTGAAACTATTATGATTGGGACCATTGCTATCAAGGTTAAGGTAACATAATCATTAGTGGAGTACAAAGTTTTGTCTCATATGCAATTGTTTTGGTAGCAGGACTTGATCAACCTTGCTAACAAAAGGATTCCATTGAACAAAACAATGTTTTCATTATGATTATCTCCGTTTATTTCTATCCCTTGCATCTTAGTTTTTTTTTTCGTTTAGTTTTCTTTGTGTTGTTAGTTGCTTGCATGTTAGAACTTCTGTAGTTCTAACCTTGTTTTGTCCTTGCATCATGTTTCCAAAAAGGAAAAAAATCTGTCTGTCAGAAAAATCATTCTTCTATTTCTGAAAAATGCCCAAAAATAAAGTGTCTCGAAAATTTCCAGAAAATTCATATTAAATTTTTACGTGAAAAAAGGGGCAAAGGAGTACCTGGTAGGTACTAGGGGGGCCACCAGGCAGGCACACCACATGGTGGCGTGGCCAGCCTTGGGTGGCGCCATGCCCTGGTGTGGGCCACCCTTGGCCCCCCACTAACTCTCTCACCTGCCACTTTCTTCTCTCTCCCGAGTAAGCTCCAGTTCATAGCTCCAAATTGCGTTCTTGCTGTACTTGCTCTCGATTTTTTCGATCTCCTTGGGCAGCCAATCTTTCTTGCTGGAATTTGGAGCATTTGTTCCCTGGTATGTGACTCCTCCCCTTGTCCAAGTAGATTTGTGTTTAGTGGTTTATATGTTGAGTATTTTGCTGCTGTAGGTGACTAGTTATGAGAGCTTGTAAGCTTGTTTGATGCTTAGAGATATAGTTTTGATGCATGTTTAGGCCTCTTGCAAGTCCCTATGAGTAGAATCCTTCATTATATTTACTTTGCAATCACTTGTTTAATAGGTGTTTAAATTTCAGAATAGAAGATGAGTGAACACCACCTAAAGCAGCATAAGGTTTGGGTGCCTGAGGTCATGAAGGTCCACCGGGAGGAGGAAGTTTTTCCCTCCATTTATCCATGCCCTAAGTTCATGAGAGCTGCAGGAATTCTACAAGATTTCCACACTTTGGTTTCTAATGCAGGGTTAGATAACTTTTTGGAAGATGAACCTTGTCAATTTATGAAGCTAACCATGTCTGTGGTGCAGGATTTCCAATTCAGTCACTCTTTGCCGAACCCCATGGTCCATTACAAAATTTACAATATTGCTGTCAACCTTTCTCTTGATGATTTTTGTGCAGCTATTAAGGTACCTCAATGGGGATCATGTAGGAAGATTAAAGAGAGACCAGAACCACTCATGGATTTATATGCAGAAATTTGTCAAGGGAGTAGCTTCTCGAAGGAGAGTGGAAAAATCCGTAACATTCATCTTCCCTCCATTCTCTACTTTGCCTACTTTATTGCCAAGTGTGTTCTTGCTAGGAAAACTGCCAATAAGTTATCTTCGTTTGATTTAGCATTTATCTGTGCTGCTCTTAGACGAGATAGGTCTTACAACTTGGGTGCTTTGATAGCTTTTCGTCTTGCTGCTAACCGTGAGAAAGGTGGAATTTGTGGAGGCCTCATTGCTTCTCGTTTGCTAGCATTGCATGGTTTAGCGCCTCATCATCTAGACCTACAGTTTCCCATAGAGGGGCTTGATCTTAATTCCATGATACAGCATAATTTTTTTTCCTCGTGGGCTAGTATGAGTGAGTTATCTTATGAAATAACCTTTCTCAAGGCTGGTTGGAGAAAGACCAAGTCCGAGCGTGTTGTTCTTTTGCCTGCACCTGTTTTGTTTAACCTTGATAACAGGGAAGGATGGTCCCTCACTGAGGAGGAGCTTGACACGTACTTGGGAGAGCTCTCCCAACAGGAGCAGGACACTAGAAGGGAGGTCACGGATGATTTGGTCCATCCCTCGAATGAGGGAGAGTCTTCATATCAGCAGCCCGCTTATGATTGGAGAGCTTCCTCTTCTTCTCATCGGCCCAACTACGACCATTCTTACCAAGATCCGCCCGCTTGGAACCCCTATTCGTACATGGATTGATACCCACTTAGGCCAAAATCCTAAGCTTGGGGGGAGGTACACCGACACTGCACTCATCTCCATATCATGTTGCGTCGGTACTTTGTATATTCATGTTTTCATTCTCTTTTTAGTTTTCGTTCTTCTTTGCTTTTGCTTTCTAAAAACACAAAAAGACCAAAAATATTTCTGTTGTTTCTCTTTGGTTTGCTTCTTATTTTTTCCTTGGTTTGCTTTTCCCTTTTTGCTTTGTTTGAACTATTCGAAAAACCCAAAAAGATTTTGCTTTGCTGGTTTTTCTCTTTTGGTTCCTGTTTAAAAATCGAAAACACCAAAAATATTTGTCGTTCTTCTTTGGTTTTTGCGAGTTTTGCTTCAGGGTTCGGCAATCCTCAGTGGATATTGGTTTCATATTATTATTCAAGCCACACAAGTGAAGAGCAATAATGAGGATTAATGACAACTTGAGGCGTGGTAAGAGGCTTGTAACGAACTCTATTTGTTTTCATTTTTGTACATATACTCATCACTACAGGCATGCTTAGTCCGTTCATGTAGAGTGTATGTTTTCTTTGGATGCTTAGTAGTTCTTGCTTTCTTATGATTAGCTCCAGCTCGCTAATAGTTTGTAGCATGTCTTATGAATGTTTGCTTGCATTGCTATTCATAAATTGGTATGACACCATGGTATCCTCCTCTGAATGTTTCATTTGATTGACTTGGCACATGCTCACCCATGCACATGACCGTAATAATCAGTTAAGCCTCGATGAATAATTTTGCCTTAAGGATCTTGAATCACTTTCATGCCATGAGTAGTCCTGTTTTGTTGCAAGCATGATAATGACAACTATTGCTCTCTCGTTTGTCGCTACCTTACTATTGCTAGCCTTCACTTTCACTGAGTATGTTTTAGTCAAGTTCCCAACTCCCTAAACCAAATATTTCCAAAGTGTCCACCATACCTACCCATTAGCATCATTTGCTACTTCCGTGCAGATTCAATGTGCCTTGTTTTCTTC
The DNA here is from genome assembly GCA_910589775.1 of Avena eriantha. Taxonomy (NCBI): domain Eukaryota; kingdom Viridiplantae; phylum Streptophyta; class Magnoliopsida; order Poales; family Poaceae; genus Avena; species Avena eriantha. The sequence continues at coordinate 450,201,013 of OU342743.1, read as the reverse complement.
CTAATAAGATGTTTCCTTGTTATGAGAAAGTTAGTTAGTAAAGCTCTCACGAACTTGATGGCACACTTTATTTTCTTGCACTTAATAAACCTGAACCATTGCGTCCTTCTTTGTTGTGCATATGCTCGCGCTTTATGAGTTGAAGTTAGCAGAACCATGTATCATGGGGACCGCTTTCAAAGCTTCATAGGTATTTTGTACCTAGTCGATAGCATGTTCTTTTGCTTATGGATCCCGGCGGTGTGAAATAAAAGTGGAACTTGTAAAATCATGGAGTTTGTATGTATATTAGAGAAACGCCTGGGCCGCTAGCCTAACCCATGCCTAATCATGGTGGAAACTTGCAGCATAACCATAATGAGCATTCTATGAAGCATCCTCAATAAAAATCTATGCACATAGTAAATAAAAAGATCGCCGAGATACTCATTGTCTGCTTGCCTTGTATTTTGATTATGGGATAGCTCCCGTGTCATGTGCAAGGGGTAACCCGTTGGCGGTTCTCTATGATACGTATATACTTACAATGACAAGAGCTTACTTGTGACTGAAGTTGAGTAGCATGAGGATCGGTCTTCGTAAGTAAGGGGCATGAGGATTTGATTTATAACTTGTCAAGCATATCCTCTTAGTTGTGTCACTTTCACCTTAACCACATTAAAGATGCTTATGATAGGGGCAATGAGAGGTCAAAGCTAATGAGTACCATACTTTCAGCATTTGGAAGCCTTTCAAATTATTCAAAACCTTTTCTTCTACTTGTTGAGTCTCCACATATTCTTTGAGCACCTTCTTGAGAGCATAGTTGTCATTCTTTATGTTTGCTCCATTACTTGATTATTTGTGTTATGACTTTGATGCTTGTATTCTTGATATCTTTAATTCTAGTCATCACTTGAACTTCAGAGGTGCCTTGACATTCATAATCAAAGGCAAGCGAGATACCACTCTATCATACCTTTCTATGAGCATTGTAATGTTGCTTATGTTCGTGCTTCATGCTACTTATTATTCTTGAGTTGGAATCTCTTCATTGCTTGCAAAGACTATTAGTAGACTTGGTTGCATACTCTTTACTATGAATTGTCCAAGTAGTTAATCACATTGCTGAGAATATTTACATCATATGAAGCAAATGTGTTCGTGAAAGTTCTTTTATCGCACTCAGTTTTCAACTGAATTGCTCGAGGATAAGCAATAAGCTAAGCGTGGGGGGAGTTGATACGTCCAAAACGTATCTACTTTCCCGAGCACTTTTGCTATTGTTTCCACTTTAAACTTGTGTGATTTGGATGCAACTAATGCGGACTGACGCTGTTTTCAGCAAAATTGCCTTGGTGTCTACTTTTTGTGTAGAAAACCAACTATCAGGAAAAATCCTGGAAAATATGCCAAAAATCCTATTTCACCCGAAGACTCTAGGAGCCAGAATACGAGACGGAGAAGAGCTAAGGGGTGGCCACACCACCTAGTGGTGTGGGCCAGGCCAGGCCGCGCCAGGGGGTGGTGTGGGCCCCCCAGGCACCCCCTCGGCCTCTCTCTTTGCCTATAAGGAGCCTTCTGACCTAAAAGCTTCGGGGGGTTCGACGTTTTTCCATAAGGAGTTCCGCTCCGCCGCCACCACCAGATTCCACGAAACAGCACCAGAAACTCCGTTCTGGCACCCTGCCGGGACAAGGAATTGGAGGAGATCATCGCCATCATCATCACCATCACTTCTCCATCGACCATCCATGTTTCCCCCATGTATGAGTGAGTAATCCCCCGCTGTAGGCTATGGGGATGGTAGGGATTGAATGAGATCATTCATGTAATGGCATCAGATTGTTAGGGCATGGTGCCTAGTATCTTTTATTAGTGCTTTATGACTTTTTTGCGACTTGTTGTGATTAATGCTTGTCACTAGGGCCCGAGTGCCATGATTTCAGATCTGAACATGTTATTGAGTCATTATGATAGTATTGTTTCTAGTCTTATATACAAGTTGTATACACACATTGTTGTCCGGAACCTATGGCCCCGAAGTGACAGAAATCAGGATAACGGGAAGGGAAAGGCTTTGATGTGAGGATCACATGTGTTCACGAAGTGTTAATGCTTTGCTGCGGTGCTCTATTAAAAGGAGCACCTTAATTGCCAGTAGTTCCCAAGAGGCCCCGCTGTAAACAGGCTGGCAGGACAAAAGATGTTGTGCAAGTTCTCATTGCGAGCACGTATGACTATATATGGAACACATGCCTAGGATTGTCTAGAAATTGGGTGCTTTATCTTATTTATCTCCACTTTCCCTATGTTCTGATTGCTATGTGAATTGTCTTGTCCATGCAACGCCCGTCCATCCATCCCTATGCCTACCGCACTCGAATCCCACTGTTACTGCTTTTGTTACTACTGTCTTTGCTTTGCTACTGCTATTACTTTCCTATTCCTACTACAAAACTGTTGCTAATGATAAACTGCTGTGAGCAAGATTGTTTCTAGGTGCAGCTGAATTGACAACTCAGCTATTAAGGCTTATAAATATTCTTTGGCTCCCCTTGTGTCGAATCAATAAATTGGGTTTCACTTCCCTCGAAAATACTATGATACACCCCCTATACTTGTGGGTCATCAGTCGCGCACCCTACAATTTTTTGTTTTTTTACAAGAACATGAACAATCAAAGAAAAACCCAATCACTCGAAGCTCGGTTCGACTATGGACATCGGTTACTCCCATAGGGAGCGTCGGAAGAAAATTTGACTGAAAAAAGCAAATAAAAGACGACAACAGTCGCAAAAGTTCTTTAGTCCCTGCCTGAGTCTTTTACTCAACCAGTGTAACAACCTTGGACCCTATGCTCTAAGTTCAAGCCTGGATGAACCAAAAGTGGTTAAGGGTTTTACCGCGGAGGCCCAGGGCCACCCACGTGTAGGCCCGTGGACCGCCCTAACCACTTCCAAGAACATCGGGACAAGAGCGAGCGGCGTAGGCAACAGGCGAAGAGATCAAATACATACACAAGTGAGTATGTATGCAAGCTACCTTACAACAGTTCTCAGAGCCATATCATCGAAAAGAAATAGAAATATTGCAACGCCATACGGCAATATCCAAATATCCTAGATAGAGATAATAGTGTAGGATAGCTCCTCATACATCAATCAACAGAGTATCAAGCGGAAGCGGGAAACAAGATCCGAGTACGAATAAGAAGCAAATCGGCATAAGATGCCACATAAATAAGCACATCCCGCCCACAGATCTCACGGATCCCCATCCCCGGAATCTCTATCGAGTGATCGTTGCCAAAATCATCTGTCTCCTCCACCCAGTATCTATCTTGTGAATACACCTGTTCATCTGAATCAAACAATTTATCGTGTGAGACCCTAGGGGTACTCAGCAAGTCTTTATGCCTCTAAAGGGGACATATACCTGGGGTGACGCAATTGCAGCAAATGATAATAACTAACAAGCCTATAGATACTCGCTAACCATCCGCCTAACCAATGATAGACGGATGTCCGTTAATTAGAAACAACGGTTATAACAGTATAAAGTAACCGATCCATCCTCCTTCTCGCTTACCAACGAGAAAGCGGACGAACAACCCCTCCGTTGGCAGTTTTATTAGCCATTCCATGAGTATTGCACTATTTACTAGTCAGATATTTAGTCAAATTAAAAGCGGTACTTTAGTTATACTTGTCTATGATCGAGAAACGGTGCTCCAAGTCGTCCATAACCGCGGACACGACTTTCAAAAAGATTGACCCTGCAGGGGTGCACAAATAGCAACACACATACGATTGACCTCGGAAAAACCAAATCAAAACCCAACAAGGCTTTCACGACAAATCAATCAAAGGATTCATAAAATATTTCAGGGGGCCACCCCATTATGCTACCCCCAACGAAGTTGGCCGGCTCCGAGACGGACCCAAGGTTTGCGCCAATGGCTGTAAACGACTGGGAACCCGAAAATGTGACTGGGCTTGTCGATACCGCGAAAACACTCCGCCAATCCTAAACAGTACAGGTGCTCCACGCACAATCTTAAATAATACAGTAAAGCATGGCATAAGTACAGGATAGTAAATAAAGCTGCAAACTACTTTGTGGCCCCAAGAAATACAGTGCAAATCAAGCTCTTGCAAAGGGGGATTCATAGAGTCTCCCGTATGTGGATAGTGCGAATATTCAAGGAACAGGTATCAAGTACTCGGGGTCCTACGGGACACAAGTGAGCATGAAAAACCAAATAAGAGATATTGCCCATCGATGCCTCTTTCATTAGTTATCCCATTACTACTCAGGTTAAGTCGTTTAGGTACCTCGTTATCCATCAGACACTCACATACCCTACACATGCTGTTCTACGACTCGCATGGCTCAAACAACTCCTGCAGTAATGGCTCATAGGATGGAGGAACAAGCTTCGCTGGGGTTTAAAAGTAAGTCTATGCAATACTTGAGATTCAGTTTAATGCAATCGCGACTCAATGATGCAAGAATAAGATAGAGACAATAGGTACTATATGTATGCAAGCATGTGATAGTGCTTGCCTGTCAGCTCAGTTGAAGCGATAGATGGATTTGGGTAGTACTCCTGGGATTCTTGATAATTCCCCTGCTCGGCGTCTATTCGAAAGAAGAACCAAACAAACAAGGGCTAACATAAATAAAGTGCACAAGCATATGAATAAAATGCGACAATCAAACAAGCATGCCATGATGAATGATGTACAATTTACATGGCAATAATGTAGCATGGCAAGGGTGACGTGTGGGGACAAGAATAACTCATTTTATTAATTATTTGGTCAAGTTTTATTACCATAAATAGTTCTGATTTTTAGTAATCATATGATGCATGCTTCAACTCATAACATGGAATGCATAAACAGAACGGGCTCGTTGCGCTGATCGATTTAGACATATTATTTGTCAAATTTGGAGTTATAGAATTAAAGTTATTAATTAATTGGGAAAAGACATTTTTATTGCAACTTAAACAATTTCGAAAATTTAAAATAGCCAAACATTATTTTGGATGGCATATTTGAAACGTCACATTTTTCTGATTCAAAAACATATATTAGTTGTATTATTTGGATTTATTAATAAAAAGTTATTAATTTTTGGATATTAAAAACATATTTGCATTTTCTGGAATTATTTTTACTTAGAAAAGGCTCACAGAAACTTTTTGTACTCAGGTGGGTCTAGCCCGAGTCACTGACACACGGGGTCAGCGCTGAGTCAGCGCCAGCTAGCGCAGCGGGCTGGTCCAGCCTTTTCTCACCGCGGGGAATCCCAGCCACAGAGGCTGACTGGTGGGCCTCCGGGCGGCGGGGCCACAGCGCGCGCGCGGATATCGGACGCTGACACGTGTGTGATTCAGGGTACTGTGGGTGGAGGCGGGAAAAAGTATAGGGGCTTATGCCCAAAACTTTCCGCGAATGCTGACGAACTGAAATCTGTATCTGAAAAAACAGCGTCTAGAGCCAAGTTCGGAGGACGATGGCGATGAATCTAGCGACAATTTTGAGATGATGTAAAAATGAAAAGTGTAGATCTCACTTATCTCTACAAAGTTTATGTACAAGGTTTCTCAAACGGAGGTCTACAACGGCCGGGATCTTGCGAGGAACAGAGGCAGAAAAATACGCCCGCCGCGGACCGGTTTTCGTCAGGGAACACCTGAGCTGCAGCGATTTTGCGAGGATGATTACTACCACGTCACTGAACCGATCTGACCGTGGCCTAGCTCATTCGAAAGAGGGTAGATAGGGCTATGATTTTCGTGTTTGGGGATTTCGCGAAGGAGGTCTGCAGCAACGGGAAAAACATGAAGAACAGAGGGTACACGCGCGCGCAGGTGCAGCTGGTGGCGGCGGCGGCAGCACGCGCAGGGCGTTCGACGGAGCGCGGCAACAATACCGTAAGAGAGGGAGGAGGCGAGCATGTCTGGCGAGTAGAGGGGCTCACCAGAGGCTCATGTGAGCGGTACTAGAGGCGGAGGTGGAGGTGATCAGCGACGGGGCTTGGCGGCAGCGGCGCCAGTTTCAGCTCGGGCACGGCGGCGGCGAGGCTTCTCCGGCACGCTCCGGCGCAGTCCCTGGTGCGAGGTGACGGTGAGGACGGCGAGGAAGCTTCCCGGACTATCCCCACCTCTGGGTACCACTCCTCCACCGGCTAGCAACCGAGGCCAAGGCTAGGGTTTAGGAAGGCCATGGCCATGGCTATGGAGGAAGGGAAAAGAGGAGGAGGAACTGGATCGCGATCGGGTTGGAGATGAGAGAGTAGCTAGGAGGAGGAAGGGGCTCACGTGGTGGTGGTGGTGGCTTTCCCCAAAAAGGTGAAAAGGGAGGGAGAGAGGGATCGGTAGACTAGGTACTCTCCCCTCTCTCTTTGCTTGTTATCGACGTGAGAGAAGGAGGGAACCAGGGAAGGGTCAGGTTTGATCAGATGGCAGGTCTGGTTGGCAACATAGAGAAAGGGTCCGGGGTGGTGGCTTGGCCTGGTTGCAAACAACAAGAGAAAGAAGGGGTTCGGTGGGGAAAGTTAAAAGAGGGAGAAAAGAGGTATGGGTGTAACATGTGTGCACAAGAGAGATTTTGAACATAGATGAGAGACTAGGTTTAGAACACATTTTAAAACTAAGCAAGAATTCAAAAGGCATTTAAAACAAGAGAGAAAGCCACATAGGGGTGTGGTTATTTTATGTGACTAGGAGTAGAGAGTTTATATTGCGTGCAATAAAGGAGTACATGCATGTGGCATTTTTGTGAAAACAAAAATGTATATACATGTATGTGAGATGAGGGTTTGTGTAAGAGCAAAGGAATAGAGCTAAAGAGAAAGGAATGCTCCACACAAGAATCCAAGAAAAACCCAAATAAAAGAAGATGGTAGTGATCTTGCATGGCCCATGCATGAATAGTAAATGCCGCCCTCTAGTAGTAAAAACCACTAGAATATCTCATGGCAATTATATAAGCAAGATTCCCAAATTCTGGAATAAGGATCAACAAAAGAAAAGAGAGCTAGTTTACCACATGGACTAAATAAAAGATCATGCATTAATATAAGGTGGCCAAGCATGCGTGTGTGAACCACTGAGCATAGCATCGCCAAAATTATATTCTTATATGCGCATTTATTCAATTTCAAAACATATGGAAGCCAGACAAGGAAACTACTCACATAGCATGCAAAGGTGGCCATGTGGCTCTCCCCATATCAATTAATGTGAAAACCACATGAGGCATATATGGGAGCATGTGGAATTAGAAGTGGATCCATCCCAACCCACATGAGCTAGAGGTAAGCCCAAATAAAATGCAAAGCTCACATATAGTTGGATGGTGGAATTATGGGGTGGTGACAAGAAAAAGGTGGTGGAGTTAAATAAAAGATATGCCCCCAACTCAACTTGGGCACCAAGCATTTATCAAGAACCAAATACAATTTATTCAGAACCAAATACAAATGATAAATGCATATGAGAAAAGATCCAAAAGAAAAGGGTTTTATATGATGGTCAAATGCAAGGTGGCATGATGACATGAGCATGATATAATTATGATGCAACAAATATATGTAGGAAGTAGCATTTTATTATTAGACCATGTAGCATTACAGATGTTAGACAGATGGGATGCTACAACTCTCCCCCACTAAACAGGAATCTCGCCCTGAGATTCTAGGAAGAAGAAGACACGAAGAGGGTAGGGTACTTGGCACGGAGCTCATCCTCGCGTTCGCAAGTGGCTTCATCAACGGAATGGTGCGACCACTGCACCTTGCAGAACTTGATAGACTTGTTGCGAGTCTTTCTTTCTGCGACATCTAGGATTTTTGTGGGGTGTACTTGATAAGACAGGTCTTCTTGGAGATTGATAAGGTCATGGTCCACGGTCCTGCCGGGATCCTTGAAGCACTTCTTGAGTTGAGAGATATGAAAAACATCATGGACCTTGAGTTTTTCAGGGAGCTGAAGAGCATAAGCAACTTCTCCTCTTCTTCCACGAACTTTGAAAGGACCGATGTATCTAGGAGCCAGCTTCCCTTTGATACCAAACCGATGCGTGCCTCTCATGGGTGTGACACGAAGGTAAACGAGATCACCAGGGACATACTCCATGTCCGTGTGCTTTCTGTCATAGTTGCTCTTCTGGCGACTTTGAGCAACCTTCAGGTTTTCGAGAATGATGTGAACCTTCTCCTCCGCTTGAGTTACAATGTCGGGGCCAAACAATGTTCTTTCACCTGCGCCCGACCAACCAATCGGAGTTCTGCATTTTCGTCCATAGAGAACCTCAAATGGTGCCTTCTTTAGACTCTTCTGGAAGCTATTGTTGTAAGAGAATTCAGCATAAGGAAGGCATTCTTCCCACTTCATGCCGAAAGAGATGAAGCAAGCACGGAGCATATCTTCCAGAATCTGATTGATCCTTTCAACTTGTCCTTACGACTGAGGGTGATAGGTAGTGGTAAAGTTCAACTTTGTTCCCAAAGCATTTTGGAAACTTCCCCAGAACTTGGAAGTGAAGATGCTTCCACGGTCTGAGCTGATCTCAAGAGGAACCCCATACAGAGAGACAATTCTGTTAATATAGAGGTCAGCCAACTGAATTGCAGAAATTGTTTCCTTGACGGGAAAGAAGTGAGCCACTTTAGAAAGCCTGTCGATGACAACAAAGATTGCATTGTTGCCTTTCTGCGACCTTGGAAACCCAGTTATGAAGTCCATCTCTACTTTCTCCCATTTCCATTCCGGAGGCTTCAATGGCTGTAGAAGACCGGAAGGTTTCTGATGGACAGCTTTAACTCTGCGGTAGACATCACACTCCGAGACATACTTGGCACAATATCGTTTCAATCCAGGACACCAATATTGTGTTTTCAGATCCATGTACATCTTAGTGCTGCCAGGGTGGATAGAAAGAACAGAATCATGAGATTCTTTAAGAACTTGCTCTCTCAAACCCGGATACTTCGGAACGAACATCCGGTGCTTAAAGAATAGATTGCCTTGGTCGTCAAGGTGGAAAGGTTCATACTTCGGCAGCTGAATCTTGGAGATGATGTTTTTAGTGTACGGATCACCAAGTTGAATGGAGCGAACTTTTTCTTCCAAGAGAGGGTTGCCAGAAGGTTCAGAAGATACCCTTGATCCACAATTTCAAGGTTGAGCTGGCGGAATTCTTCGCACAAGAGAGGATGTTGTTCTTTCACCATGAGGTTGTTGACATAAGCTTTTCGGCTTAGAGCATCGTACATGACATTAGCTTTGCCAGGAGTGTAGTTGATGGTCAGATCAAAATCATTAATTGGTTCAATCCACCTCCTATGACGAAGTTTGAGATCAGGTTGTGTGAAGATATACTTCAAACTTTTGTGATTAGAAAAGATCTCACAACGGTTGCCAAGCAAGTAGTGCCTCCATACTTTCAAAGCAAAGACAACTGCTACGAGTTCGAGGTCATGTGTAGGATAGTTGATCTCATGTGTCTTCACCTATCTAGAGGCATAAGCAACAACTTGTTTTTCTTGCATAAGGACCACACCCAATCCTTGCAAGGAGGCGTCATAGAATATCTAGAAAGGCTTTGATGTATCTGGAGGAATCAAGACTGGAGTGGAAGTGAGCTTCTCTTTGAGGGTTTCAAAGCTTGCTTGACATGCAGGAGACCAAAGGTATTTCTTTCCTTTCTTGAGGAGATCGGTAAGAGGCTTCGCAATCTTTGAGAAGTTCTGAACGAAGCAACGGCAGTAACTAGCCAAACCAAGGAAACTCTGGACTTCTTTGACATTTTTGGGTGGAAGCCAGTCAACAATTGTATGAACAGTTTCTGGGTTGACGGCAATGCCCTTGGCAGAGATGACTTGACCCAGATAGGTGACTTCGGGAAGCCAAAATTCACACTTGGAGAACTTTGCATATAGGCGGTTCTCACGAAGCTTGTTTAGGACACACCGAAGGTGTTCTTCATGTTCTTCCTTTGACTTAGAATAGACTAGAATGTCATCTAGATAGACCACAGCGAACTTATCAAGATACTCCATGAAAACCGAGTTCATAATCCTCGAGAAGGTGGCAGGTGCGTTGGTGAGAACGAAAGACATGACCGTGTACTCGTACAGGCCATAGCGGGTGGTGAAAGCTGTTTTGGGAACATCTTCCTTGCGAATCTTGATTTGATGATATCCACTTCTCAAGTCAAGCTTAGAGAATACCACAGCTCCAGCTAGCTGATCGAAGAGATCATTAATCCGCGGAAGGGGATATTTATTCTTGATGGTTTTTACATTGAGAGCCCGATAGTCATCACAAAGTCTATCAGTGCGGTCTCGCTTCTTCACAAAGATGGTTGGGCTACCCCAAGAAGAAGTACTGTGCTGAATGAAACCCAACTTCTCTTGTTCATCAAGCTGACCTTTGAGTTCAGCCAACTCAGCATGACCCATTTTATAAGGCCGCTTGGAGATAGGAGTGGTTCCAGGTTCAAGCTCAATCACAAACTCGACCTCTCGGTCAGGAGGCATACCTGGTAACTCTTTAGGAAAAACATCTAGGAACTCACAAACCACCGAAACACTCTGAATAGCATCCGTAGAATCATCATTCAGAGCAGACAAAGAGAAGAGCTGAATTGCAGGAGTCAGACTTGCAGAATAGACTATATGGCCTTCAGGAATTTTCAGAGAAACCGAGCGTTGAGCACAATCAATCACAGTTGCATTTGCTGTTAACCAATCCATGCCCAAGATAACATCAATGTAAGAATTGCCCAGAATAATTAAGGAAGCCGGGAACAAAGAACCACCAATCTCAATTTGATTGCCGTGGCTGAATTTGGAAGATGCCATTGTTGCTCCGGGCGAGAGAACCATTAAATGTTTAGGGAGAGGATCCATAGGTAACCCATTCTCATCAGCAAACCTTGTAGAGACAAAATAATGCGATGCACCAGAATCAAATAAAACTCGTTCCCAAGACATTAGCAATACTTGCCAACGCAGCCCCCAGTTCAGGTGGTATGTCCTCCTTAGTACAGCGTGGTGGTACCATCCTGGGATTGATATAAAACTCAAATCAGTACCATAATGGAGAATAATAATAATCCAAAATAGTACCAAAATGGAATTAACCAATCTTAAAGGATACAAATTACTAAGATGATATTATAATATCAATAAAGTTTAAAGCACCTAGAAGATAGTAAGCATATCGCACACGACTAAACAAGGAGTGTTGTACACAAAGCTATCAAAGAAAAAAATTCCGCAAATTTCGGCATTATAATACCACTATATGCACAAAACCACATAACGAATCAAGATTAGTAACTCTACCAATTCAATATACAAGAGCGAATGATAAAAGTAGTGGTATGGTCGCGACTCCATCCCGCACTCAAATCATTACTCCGCACATGAATAAGTAAAACACATATCCCAACCCCTTCCTTCTTAAGATGAAACTAAATATTAGCAACTACGGAAACAAACATCCCAAACAAGATAGCGTCGGATAACAAAGAGTAAGACAGATCGCGCCGGTTTACAACGAATCAGATAGATCGCGTCGGTTTACAAAAGCCTGTCGGTATGGAATGTACCAACAGTTGATAACCAAAAGGCAGATAGTGATAACAAGTTGGATGCAACAGATAGACAAGGAATTTCACACATACACACACACTCACACAACCTATGGTACTACGGAACCCAGAACACGTGAATCCTAGTTTGAATTTTAGAAGAGGATTGAAAACGATACACTTCCTTACCAGAAAAGGGTGGGTGGGTGGGTAAAAAGAAAAATGGAAGCAGTCCTACTCTCACGTTTTGTTTTTCCCTAGTATACATAACTACCAAAATATTTGCTAAACTGACAACGACCATTAGGCTGAGACCCTGAAGGGCGGAATGGCTCTGATACCAATTGTAACAACCTCGGACCCTACGCTCTAAGTTCAAGCCTGGATGAACCAAAAGTGGTTAAGGGTTTTACTGCGGAGGCCCAGGGCCACCCACGTGTAGGCCCGTCGACCGCCCTAACCACTTCCAAGAACATCGGGACAAGAGCGAGCGGCCTAGGCAACAGGCGAAGAGATCAAATACATACACAAGTGAGTATGTATGCAAGCTACCTTACAACAGTTCTCAGAGCCATACCATCTAAAAGAAATAGAAATATTGGAACGCCATACGACAAGATCCAAATATCCTAGATAGAGATAATAGTGTAGGATAGCTCCTCATACATCAATCAACAGAGTATCAAGCGGTAGCGAGAAACAAGATCCGAGTACGGATAAGAAGCAAATCGGCATAAGATGCCACATAAATAAGCACATCCCGCCCACAGATCTCACGGATCCCCATCCCTGGAATCTCTACACCGAGTGATCGTTGCCAACATCATCTGTCTCCTCCACCCAGTATCCAGAATCAAACAATTTATCGTGTGAGACCCTAGGGGTACTCAGCAAGTCTTTATGCCTCTAAAGGGGACATATACCTGGGGTGACGCAATTGCAGCAAATGATAATAACTAACAAGCCTATAGATACTTGCTAACCATCCGCCTAACCAAAGATAGACGGATGTCCGTTAATTAGAAACAACGGTTATAACAGTATAAAGTAACCGATCCATCCTCCTTCTCGCTTACCAACGAGAAAGCGGACGAACAACCCCTCCGTTGGCAGTTTTATTAGCCATTCCATGAGTATTTCACTATTTACTAGTCAGATATTTAGTCAAATTAAAAGCGGTACTTTAGTTATACTTGTCTATGATCGAGAAATGGTGCTCCAAGTCGTCCATAACCGCGGACACGGCTTTCAGAAAGATTGACCCTGCAGGGGTGCACAAATAGCAACACACATACGATTGACCTCGGAAAAACCAAATCAAAACCCAACAAGGCTTTCACGACAAATCAATCATAGGATTCATAAAATATTTCAGGGGGCCACCCTATTAAACTACCCGCAACGAAGTTGGCCGGCTCCGAGACGGACCCAAGGTTTGCGCCAATGGCTGTAAACGACTGGGAACCCGAAAATGTGACTGGGCTTGTCGATACTGTGAAAACACTCCGCCAATCCTAAACAGTACAGGTGCTCCACGCACAATCTTAAATAATACAGTAAAGCATGGCATAAGTACAGGATAGTAAATAAAGCCCCAAACTACTTTGTGGCCCCAAGAAATACAGTGCAAATCAAGCTCTTGCAAAGGGGGATTCATAGAGTCTCCCGTATGTGGATAGTGCGAATATTCAAGGAACGGGTATCAAGTACTCGGGATCCTACGGGACACAAGTCAGCATGAAAAACTAAATAACAGATATTGCCCACCAGTGCCTCTTTCATTAGTTATCCCATTACTCCTCAGGTTAAGTCGTTTAGGTACCTCGTTGTCCATCAGACACTCACATACCCTACACATGCTGTTTTACGACTCGCATGGCTCAAACAACTCCTGTAGTAATGGCTCATAGGATGGAGGAACAAGCTTCGGTGGGGTTTAAAAGTAAGGCTATGCAATACTTGGGATTTAGTTTAATGCAATCGCGACTCAATGATGCAAGAATAAGATAGAGACAATAGGTACTATATGTATGCAAGCATGTGGTAGTGCTTGCCTGGCAGCTCAGTTGAAGCGAGAGACGGATCTGGGTAGTACTCCTGGGATTATTGATAATTCCCCTACTCGGCGTCTACTCGAAAGAAGAACCAAACAAACAAGGGCTAACATAAATAAAGTGCACAAGCATATGAATAAAATGCGACAAGCAAACAAGCATGCCATGATGAATGATACACAATTTACATGGCAATAATGTAGCATGGCAAGGGTGAGGTGTGGGGACAAGAATAACTCATTTTATTAATTATTTGGTCAAGTTTTATTACCATAAACAGTTCTGATTTTTAGTAATGATATGATGCATGCTTCAACTCATAACGTTGAATGCATAAACAGAACGGGCTCGTCGCGCTGATCGATTTAGACATATTATTTGTCAAATTTGGAGTTATAGAATTAAAGTTATTAATTGGGAAAAGGCAATTTTATTGCAACTTAAACAATTTCGAAAATTTAAAATAGCCAAACATTATTTTTTGATGGCATATTTGAAATCCTCATATTTTTCTGATTCAAAAACATATATTAGTTGTATTATTTGGATTTATTAATAAAAAGTTATTAATTTCTGGATATTAAAAACTATTTGCATTTTCTGGAATTATTTTTATTTGGAAAAGGCTCACAGAAACTTTTTGTACTCAGGTGGGTCTAGCCCGAGTCACTGACGCACGGGGTTAGCGCTGAGTCAGCGCCAGCTAGCACAGCGGGCTGGTCCGGCCTTTTCTCACCGCGGGGAATCCCAGCCACAGAGGCTGGCTGGTGGGCCTCCGGGCGGCGGGGCCACAGCGCGCGCGCGGCTATCGGACGCTGACACGTGTGTGATCCGAGGGACTGCGGGTGGAGGCAGGAAAAAGTATAGGGGCTTATGCGCAAAACTTTCCGCAAAGGCTAACGAACTGAAATCTGTATCTGAAAAAAAAACAGCGTCTAGAGCCAAGTTCGGAGGACGATGGCGACGAATCTAGCAACAATTTGGAGATGATGTAAAAAATAAAAGTGTAGATCTCACTTAGCTCTACAAAGTTCGTGTACAAGGTTTCTCAAACGGAGGTCTACAATGGCCAGGATCTTGCTAGGAACAGAGGCAGAAAAATACGCCCGGCGCGGACCGGTTTTCGTCAGGGAACACCTGAGCTGCAGCGATCTTGCGAGGATGATTAATACCGCGTCACTGAACCGATCTGACCGTGGCCTAGCTCCTTCGAAAGAGGTTAGATAGGGCTACGATTTTGGTGTTTGGGGATTTCGCGAAGGAGGTCTTCAGCAACGGGAAAAACATGAAGAACAAAGGGTACACGCGCGCGCAGGGCGTTCAACGGAGCGCGGCGGCGATACCGTAAGAGAGGGAGGAGGCGAGCATGTCTGACGAGTAGAGGGGCTCACCAGAGGCTCACGTGAGCGGTACTGGAGGTGGAGGTGGAGGTGATCAGCGATGGGGCTGGGCGGCAGCGGCGCCAGGTTCAGCTCGAGCACGGTGGCGGCGAGGCTTCTCCGGCACGCTCCGGCGCAGTCCCTGGTGCAAGGTGACGGTGAGGACGGCGAAGAAGCTTCCCCAACTATCCCCACCTCTGGGTACCACTCATCCAACGGCTAGCAACCGAGGCCGAGGCTAGGGTTTAGGAAGTCCATGTACATGGCTAGGGAGGAAGGGAAAATAGGAGGACGAACTGGATCACGATCTGGTTGGAGATGAGAGGGTAGCCGGGAGGAGGAAGGGACTCACGTGGTGGTGGTGGTGGCTTTTCCCAAAAAGGTGAAAACGGAGGGAGAGAGGGATCGGTAGACTAGGTACTCTCCCTCTCTCTTTGCTTGTTATCGACGTGAGAGAAGGAGGGAACCAGGGAGGGGTCAGGTTTTATCAGATGGCAGGTCTGGTTGGCAACATAGAGAAAGGGTCCAGGGTGGTGGCTTGGCCTGGTTCCAAACAACAAGAGAAAGAAGGGGTTCGGTGGGGAAAGTTAAAAGAGGGAGAAAAGAGGTATGGGTGTAACATGTGTGCACAAGAGATGTTTTTAACATAGATGAGAGACTAGGTTTAAAACACATTTTAAAACTAAGCAAGAATTCAAAAGGCATTTAAAACAAGAGAGAAAGCCACATAGGGGTGTGGTTATTTTATGTGACTAGGAGTAGAGAGTTTATATTGCATGCAATAAAGGAGTACATGCATGTGGCATTTTTGTGAAAACAAAAATGTATATGCATGTATGTGAGATGAGGGTTTGTGTAAGAGCAAAGGAATAGAGCTAAAGAGAAAGGAATGCTTCACTCAAGAATCCAAGAAAAACCCAAATAAAAGAAGATGGTAGTGATCTTGCATGGCCCATGCATGAATAGTAAATGCCCCCCCTCTAGTAGTGAAAACCACTAGAATATCTCATGGCAATTATATAAGCAAGATTCCCAAATTTTGGAATAAGGATCAACGAAAGAAAAGGGAGCTAGTTTACCACATGGACTAAATAAAAGATCATGCATGAATATAAGGTGGCCAAGCTTGTGTGTGTGAACCACTTAGCATAACATGGCCAAAATTATATTCTTATATGATCTTTTATTCAATTTCAAAACATATGGAAGCCAGACAAGGAAACTACTCACATAGCATGCAAAGGTGGCCATGTGGCTCTCCCCATATCAATTAATGTGAAAACCACATGAGGCATATATGGGAGCATGTGGAATTAGAAGTGGATCCATCCCAACCCACCTGAGCTAGAGGTAAGCCCAAATAAAATGCAAAGCTCACATATAGTTGGATGGTGGAATTATGGGGTGGTGACAAGAAAAAGGTGGTGGAGTTAAATAAAAGATATGCCCCCAACTCAACTTGGGCACCAAGCATTTATCAAGAACCAAATATAATTTATTCAGAACCAAATACAATTGATAAATGCATATGAGACAAGATCCAAAAGAAAAGGGTTTTATATGATGCTCAAATGCAAGGTGGCATGATGACATGAGCATGATATAATTATGATGCAACAAATATATGTAGGAAGTAGAATTTTATTATTAGACCATGTAGCATTACAGATGTTAGACATATGGGATGCTACAACCAGGCACTCGGGGTCTACTCCCATAGGGAGCGCTGGTCGCGCACCCTATGATTATTTGAACAAAGTACTGTGTGTTGATAACATCCACACTCGAAGTTTATGGTGACACCGCCTCATAATTTTTCCCTACAAAGAGACAGCGTCTCCTGGGTCACCCGAATCATCTCCGTGATGATAAAATTCAGATGCCGCGCTTGCAGCGTGAAGGTAAGACCTGAATAAGGCCTGGCAATGCATTAAGCTACGCACTACCAGAAATATATCCGTGCCTACAGGTACGATGAACATGCCTTGACGGACGCGTCGAGTGCTCACACCCATATACTGGAATTTGACTCCTGTAAGACCTCCGCGGCTTGAGTCGGATTACACCAGCACTTTTCCAGATTCGAGTTCGAGTAGATGGCGTTGTTTTACCCTAAGGTAGTTAACTGATACCGGTACATCGGTTAAATCAGGCACGCACATCAACAATCCCTATGACGCAGTCGAAAAACATACTCAGTCATGCACTCGAAAGGCTTCATAAAGTCTCCAGTCGAATCTACGATTCCACTGGACACTCGGGGGCTACTGACATGGGTATACCCTACAGGTACTCGAGCTTGGTATATACGACCTGAATACATAGAGGCCCACGGTGTTGCCAAGGCCCAAATGAAGAACTCGAATAACCTACGGACTCTCGATTGCTTGAAGAACAAGAAGAAGCTAAAGATAGAAAGTTCAAAGGGGAAAACCCTAACCTGTAACCGACTCGACCTGCTACCCGAGACCTAGCCTATCTATATAAAGGCTAGGAGGGGCGGCGAGGAGGACACACACAACCCTAGTTTCCACAACCCTCGCTAGATTGCATCTGTGCACCATTGTAACCTTCGATTCCTTTGATAATTCCACGAGCAGAGAGGCAGGAGTAGGGATCTCTACGAGGCCTAAACCTGGGTAAATCTTCGAGTCCCCTGTGTGCTTATTTGCTAGCCGATAGATGTCTCCAGTGCTCCCTCCTTCTCCAAAACCCAAGTCCATAACAATGGGCATTGATGAGTTAAACCCTCGTTAGTAAGATTCATAAAAGCTCCTCTCGCGAAAGAGTCTAGTTCGATTTTATTAGGTTCAATTAAATCGCCATAAAAGATATGCAGTAAATACCATTCAGGTAAATCATGATGAGGACACTGATTAAGTAAATCTTTAAATCTGATATAATCTCTTACTAGTCCTTCATTAGGAGGGTTCATCCAAGTCATTATAAGACGCCTGATCCCAAAAGATTTTTATAATGGATAATATTTTGCTAGAAACTCACTGGCTAAATTATCCCAAGTAGTAGTGGCTCCTAGGGGTAGAGATCTATACCATGAGATAGCTGTACTAGTCAAAGTCTGACTAAAAAGTTTAACCCTTACCTCATTAGCGGTATATCCCGGTAATTGAAAAGTGCCACATATATCTTTGAAACATGTAATATGCTCATATGGATCAGGATCTTCTTCATCTCCAGTAAACTGCTTCTTGTGTAGAATACCAAGTAGTAGAGGATTTATTTCAAACCCCCTTGTCTTCTTGTTGGAGTTGTCTCTTTTATAAATATCATAGGGCTTCCCAAAGTACCTGAGTGGGTTAGCACTAGCCATATGCTCAAACTCCATCATGTTGGTGGAAACCTGTAACTCAAAACAAAACTTAGCAAGACAAAAATAAATAAGCAAAAACTAAAATACCTACAGCGCGTAGCTCCCCGGCAACGACACCAGAAAATAGCTTGATGACTGCAAGTGCACATATCGTTTGTAGCTAGTTTCAAAATAAATATATCGATCCCACATGGAGCAGGAGTCTGAAGTCTAATAACTCTTGAATTAAATACTACAATAGAAATGCTAAATAAAGTTCTAAGTAACAAGATAAAATGTGAATATTGTATAAAAAGGTGTTTTTGGGTTTTTGGTATAAGAGAACAATAAGTAAAGTAAAACAACTGAACATAGAAAGTAGGTATCGCGTATGTAAAAGAGATTGGAACTGCAATCGGGAATATGGCGTTCTCAGGGAGTACCAGATACACCTCTAGCATTTTATAAAGAATTAAGGTAAAGATTATTATCATGAACATTCTCAATTGTGTATGTGTGGGAGGAACTCCTTAATTGGACAAATAGGCAGCAACTTTTGCTCACATCATCCTCATAACCACAACAGTCATCAATTGACATCAATCAAATTATTGCGATATTAAGAGACTTAATCCCGTAGGACGTATCCCATGCATTGATAGTGTTCCGTGAGTTTCCTCGGTTCCCAAGTTGATACAAAAGGGGTGCCAACAACTTTATAGTCACTGTAAGTGCTAACACACCTCCGTCTACCAACAAGTAGTTCCCTCCATCAAGTCCCCACAAGAGGCAAATATTGAGAGGTCGACTTCTCCCAACATCAAGATGAAGACAATCTAACACATGGTCACAACGATGAATATCATAATAAACTTTATCTTATTTCAATCTCATACTAGAGTTTCTCCATCTCCCCAAGAACTAAGGATCTACTCAGACATGGAGGCAATCAACATCATGGCAATAACAGTGGAATCTATCATAGATGAATAGTACTTGTTTAAATCCACAACGAGTACAGAAATTACAATAAGATCTAGACAATATGTAGATGGGATGGATGGAGATAGTGGTGATGCAGCGGTTGATCATGAATATTGATGCCTTAGCCTCCCGGATCTGCGCAGGGCGAAGATGGATCCCCGGTGGACGAGTTCCCCCTCCAGATGCCTTCCAGAGGTGAGGTTTTGACGATTTCTTGTTGTTCTGTATGTCGTCTCTCTGATCCAGTTGCACGGTGTGAAACTATTTGAGGAGGCGGTGGTGGCGCCAACTATACGGCGGGAACTATACGGCTAGAAAATTATTCCTGCCATATAGTTTGTCGTTAAACACTCTGGATGCCTCGATCGCTCAGTGTTTTTTCTGGTGTTATTGATATTTCCCAAATAAGTGATTTACATTATTTTGACTCCTTTTCTCCCCAATACAACTGCTCCAAGAATTGTGTCCATTGTATCCATCATCTGTCCTGATCCTGGTGAAAATAGACATAAAATTTGCACACGAACGCCAAAAATACCAAGATCCTACAACTACAGTGCAAAATAATAATATAAAACATGATGCAATTATGCACTCATCATGACACCGTGCCACAAAGGGGCTCAGAGAGGCTTACGCCATGAGTCCGGATCATCTTAGACAGAAAAAGAGGAGCACCGCTTTGCTATTTTGCGAGAGGCATATTCAGAGATTATGCCTTCCACGTATGCCCTAACTTGTAACCTGGGCTCCCCTATATACGGAGCACCAGGTCCTCCAAATAGAGGGCCGACCATTTTTACTAAGGGAAAACCCTAGACAGTTGTATGGATAGTTGAGAAGTTCATCCCATTCCTCCCCAAGAACAGCTCAAGGAGCCCTTGTAATCCACCACTGTCAATAGAAAATACAAACATCTATGTGTGGAATCACCACAATATCCCTCCCTGTATACCTCTAGTGCTCATTGGCCCCATCCTTAGCCTATACATGGCATCTACCATGCCACCACCACGACAGTTGGCGCCCATCGTGGGGGTAGCGGCGCTAGCAGGAGTGAAGATCCGGATTGGAAACATCATCGCCACCGGCGAGCGCATCGTCTCCGGGCTTGTTCAGCGCTAGACTACGTTAGCGACAATGCTAGCAGCTTCGCTATGCGCCCTCCTGTACGCAATGGCCTCTTCATCAACCTTGGCACCCACAAGACTGTGTCGGTGTCGACGAGTCCTGCGCCCACCCGCAACACGTCATTGAGGGAGGAAAACCACCTCTCCGCGTGGCTCGCGGCTCATGTATCGCTCGCTCCTCTAGATGCGTTGAGGTCATGATGACAGTGCTAGATGCAGGAGCAAGCAAGGACCCGGCGCCAGATCCATACTCTACCCCAAAGGATGTAGGTCAAGGTTTCCTCCAAGTGGAACTTAACCCGGCTCTAGGTGAGTGATTATTTGAAGTTACTCAAAACACATGCTAATTGGAACGTAACCCGGCTCTGGTGAGTGAATATTTGAAGTTACTCAAAACCTAGGCCAAGTGGAACTTAACCCTGCTCTAGGTGAGTAAATATTTGAACCTACTCAAGACCCGAGCCAAGTGGAACTTAACCCGGCTCTAGGTGAGTGGATATTTGAAAGTACCCAAGACCCGGGCCAAGTGGAACTTAACCTGGCTCTAGGTGAGTGGATATTTGAAACTACTAAGGAATTTAGCACGACTAAAAATACTTTGGATTTGAGCATCCGGCCGAGTAACGCGTTACTCCACTGGAGGCTCAGGGACTGGACGAAATATCAACAACTACATGTCCATATGTAAGGTTATGGCGAAAGGATTTACCTCCATCATCTTGCTGGCAGGGTTGATAGCCTTGGCTACTGTATTCATCTCTTCACCAATCTCGGCTGGACCAAACTTCATCGAGTTTCTAGAATTGATATCCACATATTTTGCATTGTTCGAACTGTCATCATACTCAGAGAGTGAGATGTAGCTCTCCCCGCTAAGAGTTTGGGCCACCACCAGGCCCTTGGCATGGGCAAATTTTTGAGTAATTTGACCCATGGACGGGCTTGTATGCAGTGCAATTTTCTTATCCGTAGCAGAGCCAAAGGCAGTGCTCCCCTTTTGCATCATGGACTCAAGGGTGTGCTACCCAGACTCGGTCGCTATTCCTTTGCACAGCTAAGTCTTGGCAGCTTTGGAAGCTTGCTGGCCCTTGGAAGCTTCATCACCTTTCTTGGTCTTAGTGCCCAATTTGGGCTGCTGCTGCGAAGATGTGGTTTGTTCTCCGGACCTAGTCTTCTAAATACATCTTTAGCAGAAGAAGTTGGTGCAGAGGGTTTGGCCTTCGGGCTAGGCCGAGTCTGGGCATCTCGCCGAGTTTGGGGAGACTTGAACGAGGCAGGAGGAACTTGTGTAGAATCTAGACTAGGAGGTGGAACTGGTGAAGGTTGAACTTGGGTCGATGCCGGAGTCATCGACACCTCAGACGAAGTTTTGTCGATGCCAATGTTGCTGGCGCCACTATCATCTGGTTGTTGTTGAACTGAAGAGCAGCTCGGTTGATCCGGCATGGCCACATCCATGGAAGCACCACCACCCTCCGTGCCGACATTGCCCTCCTCTTGCCGAGGTGGGATGAGATTTGGCGCGGCCGCGGAGCTCTCCTGAATAGGTCTTAGGGGACGAGTGTCATCACGACAAGGGGAAGGTGGATCATCTCGGAGAGGTGAGGCAATGGTCAAACCACTCTGGGGGATCTCCTTGGGTGCCCTACCAAGACAGATAGAGAACAAGTACAAGTTAGAATAGAAAGAGAGAAACAAGAATTACACATAAAGGGAGAGAAGCTAATTGAAGAAAAAGGAAAGAGAAAAGGGCTTACTTAGATGAAGTAGGAGGCTCCCTAGGCTTTGGGGCTCTCCAAACCGTGGCCTTAGTTGTAGGCTTACCAGCGCCCTTAACTGTGGCACTAGCTCGCCCACGGCAAGGGGAGGATCCTCGTGGACCTGACTGGGCGGGTTAGCTGGAGCCGAGTCAACCGAAAAGGCATATGAGATAGGAACTGGATCAAATACCTCTAAGATCTCAATATTAGGGGTTTCCTCATTACCCGGCCAATCCCTTAAGCTAGAGGTCTTAATAGAGGGTCGTCAGACGCTAGGATCCAGAGTGGGCAAGAACATCTCAGAATCTGGCTCCTCCATGTCCGAGGCATCTTTGTCTTTCCCCCACTCAAGGGACGGTTCCTTGCCATCTACAACTGTCTGCTGAAGAAACAATTGAAATAATATTGCAAAAGGTATCAAGTACAGTAATACGGTCGAACATCAAATGTAACTCGGAAAAAGGGTTGAGTAAGAGATATACCCCAGGAGGTAGTTTATGTCGGCAGAAGTGCTCGTAGCCGCACTCCCAGTCCTCATTGAAGTCCGAGGTTATCTTGAAAATGGCCTTGACCCGGTGGAAGATTTGAGTGTTGTTGAGGTCAAAGGAAGACGTTCGGTTGGGGTCAAGATGCCTGCTCATATGGTAAAGCTTGTGGGTACGCTCCTACAGAGGGGATATTCGGCTGCGAACGAAAGTGATCATGATATCCTTGCTGCGCAGCCCCAACTTATTCATCTCCTTGATCCGTTTCTCCACCTGATTCACCAAGGCGCTGGATCTCCTCGGGATTCAGTTCCACAAGATCCTGTCGGGGATGCTGAGTGAGAAGGGAAGTAGGTGAATCTTGTCTACCTTGGTGTCATTCTTCACATAGAAGAATGTCTTATCCCATCCCTTATAGGACTCAAGGACGGTGACTCGGGGGAAGACGGAGTTCTTCCGAGGTGAGATAGAGGCAGCCCCGCACTGGGTCAGAGATTTTTCGGTGGGAGCAGTTTCTGGATTAGGGACGACATTGGCCCTAAAGAGAAAGAACTTATACCAAATATGAATGGAGGGCTAGAGGCCGAGGTAACCCTCAACTCTGGAAGCTAAAGAGGAAAGTGAAGTAATGGCGTTAGCTAGAAGATGGTGGGGTTGAAGAGAAAAGGTGGTGATGAATTCGCGGAAAAAGTCACTAACAGGAAGGACAACCCCCGTTGAAAGTGAGAAAGGAAAACCAGAATTAGGTGAGGGAAGGATCTCTTGGCAGGAGTGGCGACAGGAAACCCCGGCGGGGATGCGGAGAGTACAGTACAGCCAGTCAATATTATCCTAGCAGACCCAGGAACTAGCCCAAGCTCCCTGCTCGTGGGCCTTGCCGCCCTCTTCATGTTCTTTAACAATGACAACCTCCTCTGATTCAGCCATCTAAAGGTCCCCCTACTCGTAGAAGCAGAATTGATCTGGAGCAGGGGCAGAGGTCCTAGATTGGCATGGCTACACTTGAGCAGCGGCACGGCTACAGGGGAGAAGAACAACAGCAGGGTGTGGCAGCGGCAGCGCTGTGCTAAGCAGAAGCGGCAGCGGCGGTGGTGTCGTAATGAGGAAGAGGATGAAGAAGGGGAAACACGCGTGCGAATGGGGGAAATGACCAAGGGGTGTCCCTCCCCCTATTTAACCACAACCCTGAGTGGGGTAGTGGGATCGCATCCTACAGAGAGCTGCACGGTGTGGCTGTGTATTTCACTAAACCGACCAATCACAAGTAGGCCACAGGAAGGGCCATAAAGTGCAGCGGATCACATGACAAGACGTGGCATTGTAGTTAACAGGGATACGCCCATGAAATGACATTCATAGCAGTTATCCCTGACAATAAACACAGTAACTGGCGCATGCCCTTAAAATGAGGTAAAACAATGATTACCCTCCACGTAGGACGTGGGGAAGCATACGAGAGAAGGAAGGGATCCAAGTGGGAAACCCAGATCTGAGGAAGTATCCCGGCCAACGAGGAATACCTCGGAATAAACCAAGGGAAATCAAAAGGAACACCAGGTCACAAATATATGAAAGTCGAGTCATTGAGTAACTCGTCAAGAAGAACAAAGAACTTAGTAGGTTAAACCTGCCATGGCCTTATCAGCTGAAGTTGGTAAGACCACACTAGCTTCGGGGACTAATGTTGGGGGAATAACCCCGAGTAGGGTCAAGCAGGGGTATAAAGGCCATGATATTCGAGGTATGGCAAGGTTAAAGCGTAAGCTGGACGAGTCACATCAAGGCAAGACGACTTACGGTAGACCCGTCCCGGACGGAGTTCATCCAACGTTACCTCGGCCGACATAAAATATATGTCGGCAGCCTCTTTGTTATTTGTATGTAGATACCCACAGGGCCGAGTTAACCAGTCTTGAGCCAGGTAACCACTTGGCTTACAAGGGAAGGAAGGAATCTTCTTGGTCAAAGATTTTCTCTCTCCACTGTAGCGTGAGCGCAGAGGACAGAGGGATGGACCGGCGAGTACAGGCCGAAAAAGGTGATGTTGCCTATGTCGCGTGACGTTGGCTATGTCGGGTGACACTGCTCCACAGAGGTGCTCAGAGAGGCTTACGTCGTGAGTCCGGATCAGCTTAGACAGAGAAAAGAGGAGCACCACTTTGCTATTTTGGGAGAGGCATATTCGGAGAATTTGCCTTCCACCTATGCCCTAACTTGTAACCTGGGATCCCCTATATAAGGAGGACCAGGGTCTCCAAAGAGAGGGTCGGCCATTTAACTAAGGGAAAACACTATACAATTGTGTGGGTAGTTGAGAAGTTCATCCTCTTCCTCCCCAAGAATAGCTCAAGGAGCCCTTGTAATCCACCATTGTCAAGAGAGAATACAAACATCTGTGTATGGAATCACCACACTATCCCTCCCTGGATACGTCTAGTGCTCATTGGCCCCATATTTAGCCTATACATGGCATCTGCCGTGCCACCACCACGACACGAGCTGCGAGCAGAATTTTTTGATCCTCAAATCTAGGCAGATGGTGGAGGTTAGAAACACCTCATCAGTCTCCTCCTCTTCGTCCTCCACCCGGGAGGGCTCGGATGTAGTGGGCCTCGTCTTGATGGTGGAGGTCGCTCGGTGAGACATCTCGTGTTGGCAAAATCGGAGATCGGGTAGAAGGGGAGCGGAAGGACAGGCGGCTTGGTGGTAGGAAGTGAGAATACTCGGCGAGCACGAGGACGACCTTATAAGGGCGGTTCTCCATGATAGTGGGCCCGGGTCTCCGAGCCATGCCACGCTGTCCTGTGAGAAAGGAACCCAAGGAGTAGGTGTAGCACACGCCCTAACGACACCAGCCGACCGTTAGGCCGTCTGACCCTTTGCTCCTAGAGGGTAATGTGCGAGTCGTGCACCCGGGGGCTACTGTCGACCAAGGATACCAGGGGGACCCGGAGCCCTTAGTCGTCTAGGCCTTTAGGTGGTCCTTCCGGGTGCCTCGCGAGGGCCTCCAGATAGGACCCCTCGTGAGGCCTGGAGGCGTACGAGCCCAGTTGCAGGAGGCGAAAAACAGGGAAGGAGCAGAGCATATGATGCCATCTTGGTACACTCCAAGAGGTCCCCGATGGTCAAAGGTGTCCCTGATAAAACCTGATAGCTAGGACGGTGTCTCCCCATTCTGGCGTAAGGGGAGCCAGAGGCGACGCCTCCCCAAGGAGCAGACATCATCCATGACCAAAGACACATGGAGGATGGGCGCCTCCAAAGCGGTATAGGCCAGGTCCAGGGATCGTAGTCTTGTAGACCGAGCCCTCGGGGGGGCAGTACTGTGGTAGCCCTTCCTGCCCAACATTTGGGTGGAAGAGGCTCGGCGTCCCTATATAAGGAGACCTTCTCCTACCATAGAATGGCTTCGTTCCAGCAATCTGTAACCCTAGACATTGGTTCCGGCAATCACTACACCCTTGCGAGGCACCACGAGCAATACAACCAAGAAGGAGTAAGAGATTTACCTCCTCACGAGGGTTCCGAGCTTTGGTAAAAACCCTTGTGTCAACATTTCTGTCGTGTCTATGCCCCACCATCTTCACCATCGCCGGGCAGCTCGAAACATGTGATTCAGCCCCCTCTCGAACTTAGGGCTTGTTGGACCACCAGTTCCCACACGGAAATCTTTCTCCGACACCTGGATCAGGTGCGCTGGACATTGGTGAAGCGGCAATGGTGTGTTCCTTGAGACCGTAGGTGATGCAGCTCCGGTATACTATTAGGTGAGGAGTGCATGGTGTCAAGTTCTGGCAGGCAAAGCCAGCCGGCAAAGTGTAGCGGGAGGTTTCGGGCGCGATAAATTTTGTAGTGTTTGAAATGGAGGAGCGCGAGGGAGTGGGGACCATGTGATTTTGTTTTTGTTTGAAATAGAGGGGTGCAAGAAAATTCGCAGTGCATGAAATGGAGGGGCGCGAGGGAGTGGGGACCAAGTTATTTTGGTCGTCTAGCAATCCTGTCTGTCCATCCCAAATCTACGGGCCAGAGGGGATACCTTCCCTTCGAAGGCTCTAGCGTGGACGCCTATGGAAGCAATCGCTGGGTGTCCAAGAGTAGACTATAAGGGTAGATGTATAGGTTACCGTAGTAGCAGACCATTAATCGGTCTAGCTAGGGGCATGTGATTTTGACGCTCCACG
Source organism: Avena eriantha (assembly GCA_910589775.1). Lineage (NCBI taxonomy): Eukaryota > Viridiplantae > Streptophyta > Magnoliopsida > Poales > Poaceae > Avena > Avena eriantha. The sequence continues at coordinate 450,174,136 of OU342743.1, read as the reverse complement.
AGTTCAAACTTTTACTAATGGTGTTCATGAGTGAATGCATGCAGCTCCAAAATAGTACTTACATGATTACTTGCATGCTATTTTTAGCATACTAAGTTGCATGCATCATGTAGTAATGAGTGGATTCTTTTGGGTTGATCATATTACTAGTACTCTCTCTCTGTATATGCGTTGATCACAGTTAGTTACTGACTTGCATGCATGTGCGCACAGGCTCCATTTCTTTTATTGAGTGACAAACTTTTTTTTGTGCGGTTGAGGCCCTTGTCCGCTGATGACTCTCGCTAATCAATGTAGCTCACACATACTATAGTTTGGACTCATAACCAGACTTCTAATGAAATTAGACTAGTAACCCATAAGCATAGTTACAATGTTGTTTTAGAAGTGTATTTTACGTAGTAGTAGTAGGAACATCATCTAGGGATACACAACTCAACATTTAGCAATCTTGTCCGTCCAAGCCAAAATCAACGGGTTAGAGTGGATACCCTCCCTGTGAAGTCTCTAGCACATATGCCTATGTAAGGAATCATTGAGTGTCCCTCGGTAGACTATAGGGGTAGCTGTGCTTGTGACCCAAAGTACTCTAGAAAATAGCTGGGTGTCCCTGACGCTGATGGTGCATTTTATTTTCTAGATAGACACATGCTCCTGATATATGTCTAAACGATAGAGTAGTTGACTAAGAAAAATATTTTCTGAGGTGAGTCTACTACTATACACAATGTCTAGTGCAATAAAGAAATGAAAAAGGAACTAGAGAAGAGAACAAGGTTGAAAAAAACGTGTACAGTAAGTTAAGAGCAAGTCCAGCAACACACCTACATTTTCTCCCCTATGTTTATGTAGGGGCGTCTCCTAAAGGCTGGTCATAGTGGAGAGTAACATAGACTATAACAAACATAAGTTAGTAGTCTATGTTAATAGAGGAGTAGTTCATTTATTAGGTATTAGACTCATTTCACCTTGGTATGTGTGATTAACTCATTGTCATATAAGCAATTTTACTAAGTTGGACCCTTAGTTACTTATGAAGTTATTTGCACTATGACTAGCCTAAAAAGATTCTTCCCCTAAATTTTGGTTATCTCCAGCAGTAACCCTGTATTATCTCCCCTATATCATAACCATAATATTTTAATAGGGAAGAGAGAAAAAATCAGCCAACAACTCACTCATCGACGTAGGGCCCACATATAGGGGAGGCAGAACAATTGATAGTATACCAGACACTGGATCCCTGTACATCTGACAAAGTAGAAGTATGACCAAATTTAAAGATCACTCATTGACGATTTAATTATTTTGTTTCATTAGACATACTCTTCCTCCATCCTATTTTTTTGATAATGCCCTCCAACCTAATTAAAAAGGATGTCACACATTTGACTAAATTTGAATGTAGATGTACATTAAACAGTGACTACTATATAGAGTTACTACTATACAGCAAGTATATCGTTACAAAAGCTCCATACAGCATATTCGATTGTTAAGAGTGCAATATTATTATGTGAAGATAGATGAGAAAAAATGATCCATGCACCCAAAAGAAACAAAAGAGGGCCAAGGGAAGTCTTCTCCCTTCCTAGTTCCTACTATAATGCAAAATCTTTCCCTGTCTCAGATTCGGTGATTGGAACACTGTGGCCGCCCTGCGAAGGCACGACCTCAACAATCTCCGCAATGGTCGCAACCTCGGAGGCCAATATGATATGGCTTCTCTCTTCCAACTTAGCGGGGCGTGACCTCGATGACCTCCGAAATGGTAGCTACTGCCTGTGGAGCTCTATGACTTCTTCAAATTTTCGCACTCATCGTTAAGCATCGAGGAGTCACGTTTGTAAGATCATGGAAGTTTCTTTCGAAAAGCAAAATTAGCTCAGAGGCGATCACACTCCAGGTTGAACTCGAAGTTTTTAGGCAGAATGTTGATGTTATGGCTATTGATTTCATCTACTTTGGCTGAGATTCTCGCCTGGACACCTGCATGGAAAATGCATCATTACTAAGAGAGCATGAAGTGCATGCAGAGAAGAACACAAAATGCAAATACACGTATAGTGTCTACCTATCTTCTTGGAACGAGAGCGGGTATGATGACATTGTACGCGTCAAAGATATCCGTCGTGCTATCGACCTGTGGGATGGAAAATTCGACGCTCGAGCCGCCTGCCCTGGAAGATGTATAGAGACGGTTGAATAGTAGGAGTAGAGAGCCTAGGAATCAACGAAAGTAAAAACCCACCCGGACTCTTGGTGCCCATGATAGCCGCTCTTTGGAAACATGTGCGAAGACGGGCCCTCGCCCCATGGCTGGTCTCCTTTGTCAGTCCGAGCCTGCAGGTCACCCTACCAGCGGGATTTCTCCACGAATATAGCCACCACCATCTTGTTATTCTTTTGACAAGACATGATATTTTGTGACATCGCTGGATGAAGAAGTAAAGAAGCAAGGGAGGAGAAGTGGAAGAAAATGGTTTCTGCGAAGGTGGAGCGAGGTAGTACTAGTAGGAGCAGATAGGAGAGTGAATAGTGGAAGTAAGATGTAAAGGTCTGGGTCTTATTGCTGCACTTTGTGCAATCTTGTTGGTCCATCCAAGACCCAGCGGGCAGGATGAAGGCTCTGTCGCAGTAACAAGGAAAAGCTAGGGGTACTGGAGTAGACTATGGTAGGCCCTCATAATAGTGATCGAGCTACTAGCTGTATATATTTACAACCCACCCAAAGTTATATACTAATGTCTTGAAAAAGCAATGGAGAAGATTCCATCCAAGAGACGTATTTTTTTCCTTGTTAAGACAGTACACGTGACGGAGTAACTCACAAAACATGTTTTATTTATTGTTTCTTTCTAGTCAAATGAGTGGGTCCCCTACCTGGTCTAAATGGTGGAGCATATTTTATTTTCTTAGTGCATCCAGTATGTTGGCCACAAGCTATCCGTAAGGGAAAAATGAAGCCTATCCATAAGCTATCCATAAGCTCAAAAACTTAAAGGTTGCCCTTGAGGGTAGTCCCTAAGCATTAAAAAAATATTATTAGATACAAATAGCAATAGAAACAAATTCCGATCGCAACAATGTGTGAGATGCCAGCTCTTGCACGTGGTTCCTAGCTTATGGACAAATTTTGCTAGATACATAGTGGTGTAGTCAATTGGCTTACGATGTACTAAGTGGGTCCCATCTTAAGGATTGGTTTTTGTTGGAGAGTCTAGTAAATTTCTAGTAGATTCAAAAAAAGTCTAGTACATACATTTCTTAACCACGTGTAGTAACTCCTCACATTGTGCTTCCTCGTAGTAGCACTAGTAGTAGTAGCGAGTAGTAGAAGTAATGGTAGTGGTAGTGGTATGCATAATCACCACAAACAGTCACCAAAAGATCGAAAGACAAACTTAAAGAGAACTTAGGGTTTCTTTGGATAATAGGATTTAAAAAACATAGGAATTTGACTAGGTTACAGGTACAAAACAATGGATTGCAAAACAGAGGAAATAGCTTCTTTGGATCATAGGATTTCAAAACATAAGAATTTAATAGGGTCAGAGGTACAAAACAGATGAAATCTGCAGGCCTAAAGTCATTTCGATGAAACACATGAAACATGCTGGAAAATTGCCTCAATCCTACGCAAATGAGTCTAAAAAAGTGGATATTGAAATTCCTATATGATTAGGGTGTAGAAATACAATCCATAGGAATTTTGGAGGTATGATTCCTTTCATTCAAAGGGCTTCCTTATGAAAAATCCTATTAGTTGAATTCCTCCAAAATTCCTTTGAAAATCCTTCGATCCAAAGAGGCCCTTAATAAAGATGTGCATGCTCACAACAAACAAACACCTTCTAGAAGGTGGTGATGCGCGTAGATATTCATTTTCAACCCGTCCGCGGTGACCTTGAACATAAGGCAGTAACCCTCCTTCAACTCATGGAAAGCACGAAAGGTAGCCCACTCTTTCCCCAGGACTATCTAGTGTTTGTTGCGGTCAGCATGGACAACCCACTCGCATTCCTCGCATGCTTAGACCACCACTAGCTGTGGGTAGAGGTGTCCCTTCATGTAAGGCTTCAAGTAAGTATGGATGATAAGCATATACAAGTCATGCTAGACTAACTGGATGTAGAAGCGCCTAGGACAATGCACGGTAGCATGGTATCCGACCGACCTACGGCGTATTCTCGGTTTGGCAGAACTAGCAACTAACCTTACAACACTTTCCCTTGCCAAGGACTCCACTCTCCTTCTCGGCAGCTTCAACTCCCTTGGTATGATGAGCATCTTCATACCCACCTGGAGCTGGAGCAGTCCAGTGAATAATGTAGTCTAATTTTGGCATGACAACTGGGTTGTCCTACATGAAAATTACCACTGCGTCAGTCCTTTGGAATTACCAAAACACCACAATGCATTGTATAAATTGACTAAAGATCACAATGCTTCATTGCACCATCAAAATTTCCTAAATAGCACAAGGTATCAGGTAATTTAATTTTCCTAAAGAGCACAATGCATCATCAGAACCACCTAACCCGATGGGTCCTCAAAATTATCTGAATAGCTACTAGAAGGCATAAAATTTAATTAGATTGATTAAAGAGCACAATGCATAATATGAATGGATAAAACAACACAAAGCATTATCTAGATAGACAAACAGCATATAAGCAGTGCATCATCAAAAATACAAAAACAGCACAAGTTATCATGTAATTAAATTTAATAAACAGTGTATGCATAATCAAAATTACCTAAACTGAAGGGTCATTGAAATAATCTGAATTCCTAGAAGGCGTATCATTTAATCCTAAAAACCAGAATGCAGATCAAAATGGACGAAACAACAGAGTGACAAGACATGACACAATGCATCATAAAAATAATACCAAAACATGTGATGGAAAATTCCTAAACAGCACAATGCGTCATCTAAGTACCAAAATAGAACCTTGCACCATCGTCATCAAGAATATTCCATAACTAAGCAGAACAACACAACAGACAATTATCAAGAATAAGGCATATAAAGAATAGAACAAAATACCATTATCAAGAATATGACATATAACTAAGCAGTTCAACAAAGGACCTGCAGTACATGTTGCAAAAATCTGACTAGATGCATGTCGGATTTGGGTTAAAGTCCCAATCCTCCAAATCTAACCTTGTTGTAGTTGGGGGCACAAACTTGCATCGGGGTCGATGGGTTGAGTAGATGAATAAGGTGCCACTAATCAAGAACCATCCACATACAGCGAAGAAGACAATCACGGATGAAGGGGGAGCCACCGATAGGGGTTTCGCCGTGTACACTCTGAAATTTGACACTGGGAATAATAGTCCAACCTGAAGACGAAAATGACGTGTCCACCACCACACGAGCATTCGGTCCACAAATGACAAGGACGCAATGCTAGAGTCTTGGACGATTGCTCGGCGGGTGATGAGGGTTTCGGTGCGGCCATCCAAAACCCTAAGGGCGATAGACACCTCACCTTGGGAACGACCCACACACATGTGAAAGGCGAATGACGCTTCAGAAAAGGTGCGATGGCTAGCAGAATCGAAAAAGCCACCTGCAGCTCCGAAGTAGAGCTTGGTGAGGATCCTAGCTCAACCATACACAAAGGTTTTGGCATTGGTTTCATCAGAGCAACGTCTGGGTTAACAACTGAGAGTTGCGAGGTGAGTGTGGGAATGTGATAGCAAGAGTTGGAATGGTGGCGGAGGAGTTAGAATGGGAGTGGGTAACCCTCTATCGTCTTTAGTAGTACCGAACTACAAAAATGAACTACATTTCACATATCATCACTTTTGACAAACTAGTTCTTTCTTTGAACTGACTATAATAGTGGGTACCCTTTAGGTTTCAAACTTCCATCTGATACATGTTCTGCTAGTAGTAAGTATAGTACAATACTTTGTATTACCCTCCATGGTAGTATAAAACATTTTTTAGATATAGTAAATTGCACGATCCACCATCTTTTCATCGCTCTTTTGCACAAAACACTTGTTGGACGTCATTTTTGCACATTTTAATAGTTTTTGGCCTAATATGTAAAAAAATTGTCCAGTTAGTCCTGTAATCACCGATTTAACCGCATTGGTAGCAATACTGATAAGTGGTTCCTGAATGTCAATGCTCCTATTGACACACAAAGAATGAATGATGCTAAAAACTGGATAGTCACATAATTTATCACCCACAATACTTTTTGGATGCATGTAGCTAGGATGTAAGAGACTTATTTCATATGAAACATCAATGTTTACACAAAGGTATCAAAATATTTTTCCATCGGACATTGAATTTGTGAATGCTCTATCTGGTCGTACTAAACTTGTTTTTGACCATAACTTGTTGGTACATAAGATTTTATGTCTCATTCACATAACCAAATATCCATCAAATATTTTCTTTTAAAGTGTCGGACGAATGATTTATGTCTGTTTATTACACCTCACACAAAAAGCACCCCGATTTTCCATAAACTTTAAGTAGATAATTATTTTCCTATGATTTATATTCTTGAGAGCAAGCACGGTGATTTATTTTCTTGATAATTGTTTTCTTGTGATTTATTTTCTAGACAAAGTTTGAACCATGTTTCACTTACAATTACGAAGTTCTATGAGTTCTCAAGGTTCCCAGCAAACTTCACACTGTTAAATGAATTTAAGCCGATTTATTAATGTTAGGTAAAATTTGAACTATGAGTAAGTACTGTATTGCTCTTAAAGTTATATGAGTATCTTTTGAATGTACCCACCTAGCCTGTCAATATTTTGAAAACCACTGAATTTGTTAAATTCAACTTCTTGCTAAGAATTTGCATGTCGGCAAATTTGACATTTATTTGAAAAAAATAAAAAACATTTCACAATGTCCTCTGACTTGTACTACTTGTCGTGAAAAATAATTTTAATCAAGAGAGTTCACAACATTAAAAAACACACTAATTGAAAATATGGCCTGCTATATATGAACATCCTTAGACTTTAGGCCGAAAGACAAGGCTAAGTGGCCTTATATATGTACAACATACTTTATTGTAATGTTCCAATATTTGGTAGATGAGTGCATCTTGGCATGGTGAACAAATGCTGCCAGTACTGGGAGTTTCCAAAATTTAGGAATAAAAAAACCATTTTCAAATTTTAACTAAAGGTAAATGTGATTGAATGCTCTTAAAAGGTTGCGAACATCATTTGAGTCATTATGGTACTGAGGCGGTCAATACTTCAAAAACCAATGAGAGTTTTGTAGGATTCAAGTTCTTGCTACGAAGATGCATGTTCAAAATTTGATCCTCACAAGCAATGAACAAAAATCATAAAAACCCTAAAAATGAAGCATTCCGCCTGGTGTTCTCTTGCATGCACTACTATTTGCAATGCAAAATAATTAATAAACGTGTGTCATCCTAAATTATGAAAAATTTGTTACACAATATGGCCTACCGTTTATGAACATTCTTGAGTTTCAAGCCGAATGAAAAAGGTAACGTCCATATGCACATCGTATATTATTGTAATGTTCCCATATTTGGTAGATGTGTGCACTTGGCAATGTGAAAAATGGTGGCAACCACAGTTCCCAACTTATTGGAACAATAAAACTTTTTCAATTTTCGAAGTGACATGATTTTTTCTATAAAGAAAGTACAAATAAAAATGTCTCAGAGTACCACAACAACAATAACCCTAGTTTTCAGATAAAGCGTGGACCTTGATACACTTACAATTGAGTACCAAGTTTTATGAGTTCTCAAGATTCCTAGCGAACTTTCATCACTTAAAAAAATTTAAGTTGATTTGTCAATATTAGTTAAAATTTGAACTACAAGTAAATGGTAGTAAGATTGAAGTAGTATGAAGAGAAAAATTTGAACTATGAGTAAGTGGTTAATTTTGAACTATGAGTAAGTGGCTCAAAAGAGGAAGTAGTATGAAGAGTATGGCTCGATCAGCTGCTCTATCAAGAAGGAGCCAAACTCGACTATTTTCCTTTCTTAATTTAAGGGTGCTTCATGCTAAATGTATGGGCCTCGATGTAATTTTTCTCTTTTTTGGGTTCTTGATGTAAAATGTATTCCTACTATCCGTGTAAAATTTGAACCTAAAACTAAGTGGTAAAATTTACATGTATTTATGCTAGGTTGTCAATGAGTATGAACATTCTTGGATTTCAAGAAGAACGACTAAGGCCATGGCCATATCTACATCATAATTTATGCTGATGAGGATCTCTTATCCAAGATTTTACAAGTTGCCAAATTTGGCCATATATTTTCAAAACAAATGATAAGAAAGAAGAGAAGAGTTTGGCTCGATCAGCTGCTCTCTTGAGAAGGAGCCGAACCCGACTATTTCCCTTGCTTAATTTTAGGGTGCTCCGAGCTAAATGTAAGGACCTCGATGTAATTTCCCCCTTTTTAGGTCCTTGATGTAAACTATACTTCCACCGTCCATGTAAAATTCAAACCTAAAAGCAAGTGGTAAAATTTAAATGTATTCAAGCTTACTTGTCAATGTGTATGAACATTCTTAGATTTCAAGACGAAGAACCAAGGTCATGGACATATCTACATCATATTTTATGCTGATGACTGATGATCATACATCCAGGAATTTGCATGTCGCCAAAATTTGCTATATTTTGAAAAAAACGCAAATAGGAAGTAGTATGAAGTGTATGGCTTGATCAACTTCTCTCTCGAGAAGGAGCCAGACCTGTAAGTTTTCCTTACTTAATTTTACTTCTCTTCATGCTAAATGTATGGACCTCGATGTAATGTCCCCCTTTTTAGGTCGTTGATGTAAAATATACTCCCACCTTCCATGCAATAATCTAACCTAAAAGCAAGTGGTAAAATATAAACGTATTCAAGCTTATTAGTTGTCAATGCGTATGAACATTCTTGGATTTCAAGCTGAGCGATCAAGGTAATGGATATGTCTATATCATACTTTATGTTGATGATAGATGATCTCATATCCAAGAATTTGCATGCCACAAAATTTGCCCATATAAATTGAAAAAACGAAGAGAAGGTAGTATGAAGAGTATGGCTCGATTAGCTGCTTTCTCAAGAAGGAGCCAAACCCAACTATTTACATTTCTTAATTTTAGGGTGCTTCATGCTAAATGTATGAACCTCGATGTAATTTAACCCTTTTTAGGTTCTTGATGTAAACTATACTCCCACCGTCCGTGTAAAATTCGAACCTAAAAGTAAGAGGTAAATTTTAAATGTATTTAAGCTTAGTTGTCAATGAGTATGAACATTCTTGGATTTCAAGCCAAACGACCAAGTTCGTGGCTATATCTACATCATACTTTATGGTGATGATTCATGATACCATACCCAAGAATTTGCATGCCGCCAAATTTTGGCCATATTTTGAAAAACAAACAAAGAGGAAGTAGTATGAAGAGTATGGCTCGATCACCTACTCTCTCAAGAAGGAGCTGACCCAACTTTTATCCTTGATTAATTTTAGGGTGCCTCGTGCTAAATGTGTGGACTCGATGTAATTTAACCTATTTTTAGGTCCTTGATGTAGATTGTAGTTCCACCGTCCATGATGTTCCCATATCTTGGAGTAAATGGGTGAATCATGGTATGGTAACAATGTTGGCACTCGGAGTTTTCAACCATTAGGAAAAGAAAAAATCAATTTTCCAAGTGACAGGAGTGTACTTTCTGTAGAAAAAACAAAGAGTAAGAAGAGAACTATGAGCACAGAGGAGGCAGCTCGAGAAAGCAACAAAGAGGAGGAGTTGAAGAGGGTGTGATATTAGAGAAAAGTTGTGATGGCTTCCTGACACGAGGTACATGGTACAGTCACCTAGTAGTAGAAGTAGTAAATTTCAGGACCCCTACTATATATATGCACGCAGAACAAAATGTGTTTTCTCTCTCCTTCTCTGCATCATCTTCATCCCCAAACCCCAGCTAGCTAATCTCTCCCTCGTCCAAAATATGGTGCTGAGCACTTGTGTCGACCTAACTTATCAGCGGCTCCGTGTCAGTATCAGGCGTGCTACGTTGGTGTACATAAAAAGGAACTATTTTGGGGTTTGGGGGAAAAAGGTGCAATACTCATACTATTATTTGAGTTAGAGTTCAAACTTTCCCAGTATCGAAATTTTCACTTCCTTCCCAAACAACCGGAGGGAAGGTTATTAAAAATATAGTGGTGCACAAGGGATTGTTTATATAGTATGTAGTATGTCCCATCGCATTCGATGCACTTCATTATGATCTGGCTAGCTTCCACTACTCCATAGTATTCCATTCTTGTTCCATATCACACCCTGTGAAGAGGAAGCGACCAATCACACCCATAACATGTTGGTTCGAAAGTACATTACAGTAGGAGTAGTATGAAGGGTATGGCTCAGCCACTCGGTCGAGAAGGACCTAGACCTGACTGCTTTCATTGCTTCATTTGATGGACCTTTGTGCTAAATGTGTGGACCTCTATGTAATTTCTATTTTTTGAGGTCTTCAATGTAAATTGTACTCGCACCGACCGGGTCAAATTTTAATTAAAAGTAAGCGTGGTAGATTGCTCTTAACATTTTCAAAAATCTTTGGAAGCTAAGCAAGAATTCGGTACATCGAAAACTACTGAAAGTTTTGAAAAATTAATGTTCTTGGCATGCATCTGCATCCCAACAAAGTTTAGACGGTTTTGATAACATTTCAAATAAAGAAATAAAAATTATAAATTTTGTTTCTGGCATCGTGTTACTTGTATCTAGAAATACGCGTTATAAAAAGTATAATACAAACATTATTAATTAATCTTTGGTTTCGATAATACTTTATGTTCATGATCCCATGTCCAAGAATTTCCATGCCGCCAAATTTAGCCATATTTTGAAAAAACAAATAGGAAATAGTATGAATAGTAGGGCTCGATCAACTTCTCTCGTGAGAAGGAGCCGATCCGACTATTTTTCTTGCTTAATTTTAGGGTGCTTCATGCTAAATGTATGGATGTGGATGTAATTTCCCCTTTTTAGGTTCTTGATGTAAAATGTACTCCCACCATCCGTGTAAACTTTGAACCTAAATGTGAGTGGTAAAAATTAAACATATTTAAGCTTAGCTATCAATGAGTATGAACATTCTTGGATTTCAAGCTGAACAACCAAGGTCGTGGCCATATTTACATCATACGTTATCATGATGCTGATCACATATCCAAGAATTTGCATGCCACCAAATTTGGCCATATTTTGAAAAAAAACACAGAGGAAGTAATGAAGAGTATGGCTAAATCAGCTATTCTCTCGAGAAGGAGCTGAACCCGACCGTTTTCCTTGCTTAATTTTGGGGTGCTTCGTGCTAAATGTATGGACCTCGATGTAATTTTACCTTCAGGTCCTTGATTAAAATGTACTCCCACCGCCGTTCGTGTAAAATTCAAACCTAAAAGTAGGAGCGATAGATTGCTCTTAAAATTTTCCAAAAACGTTCTGAAGCTAACCAGGAATTCAGTACTTCGAAAACCACCGAAAGTTTTGAAAAAATTATATTCTTGCTATGCATCGGCATCCTGAAAAAGTTGACACAGTTTTGATAACATTCAAATAAATATTAGAAAGCATAATATTTTTTGTGTGGCATCCTGTTACGTGTATCCAGAAACACGCATTATAAAAAGTATAATAATACAAACATATTAATCATTCTTTGGTTTGGATAAGCTTAATTTTCAATGAGTATGAACATTCGTGGATTTCAAGTCGAACGACCGATTAGGTCATGGCCATTTCTACATCATAATTGATGATAATGTTCCCATATTTGGTAGATGGGTGCATCTTGCTATGGTAAACAATACTAGGGGTGGGAGTATCAAACTAGTATTAAGAAAGGCATGTTCAAATTTCCGAGTGTATCTTTAGGGTCCATGTTGTAAAAGTGTAGGTCCCAGATGTATTTTCGTTTTCTTTCTGGACCGCTATGTAAATTTTATGCACACCCTTGGATTTTAAGGCGCACCTTCTTGGTACTTCGGGGCAGATTCCTTGTTAGAAAGAGAAAGAAAAAGTTCCCAATGACCGAAATTATTTTGTTGTAAAGCAAGAACGCATATTTTGGATCTGAATGCCACAAACCCAAATTTAAGACAAAGAGGACTATTGTGCAAAACTCGTGTAGTTTGTACTTATACTAAACCAGGGGCACCGGAAAATTAACACCAAAGTTGCAAAAGAAAAAAAACACAGAAAAAAATGAAAAGCAAGAAGAGATTATATGAGAATATACTAAATGGGAGGCATCGTGAGAGAAGCGAAGAAGGAATTGAAGGCAGTGTGATGTCAGAGTAAAGCTAGTTTCATATGTTTTCTCTCTCCTCCGCTGTCTCTCACCATCCATCCTCCCTCTCCCCTCCCGTGTAGATCCCTGCGTGCACCACCCGACAGATCTCTCGGTCGTCCCACAGCGTGGCGCCACGCACGCGTGCCTTGGTACAGTTGCGCTATATGTGTGCGTGTGTGTGTGTCTCTAGTGTGTTTTTTAAAGAATAGTCTCTAGCGTCTCAGTCAACTGCCTTTGTGTGCATACATAGGAAGAGGACATCACCAATTTCACCATGTCCTGCTCCGTGTTTTACACAAACCACCAGTTGGAATTTTTTTTCCAGTTTTCACGAGCTGTTGATCTGGTCCATTGCAATTTCCACCACTGGGTCATCTATCCTAATTAGCTCTGCTGATAACATAACAGATAGTTGGACCTACCTTGTCAGTACTCCCATTATATAACAAATTTGTAAAAACTTACATATTCATAAAAGGTTAATAATTCATCAAATATTTATAATTTTGTAAATGATCCGTTGAATGCAATAGTATCTACTCTAGATGTAGCACCATTTTGGGGATTTCTGACAAAAGATAGTATTACAGTCGGAGTTCAAACTTCCCGTTTTGAAATTTTCACTTCCTTCCCAAACATGTGGAGGGAAGGTTATTCAAAATATAGTGGTGAAAAAGGGATTTTTTATATTGTCTGCAGTATGTCCCATCGCATTCGATGCACTTCATTATGATCTGGCTAACTTTCCTACTGTACTCCAAATTACTCCATTCTCGTTCCATTTCACACCAAGCACACCTGCAACACGCTGGTTCAAATGTATAGTAGGAGCAGTACGAATGGTATGGCTCAGCGGCTTTCTCGAGAAGGAGCCGGACCCGATTGCTTTTCATTACTTCATTTTAGGGCCCTTTGTGCTAAATGTATGGAGCTCTATGTAATTTTCTATTTTTTGAGGTCTTCGATGTAAACTGTACTCCCACCGACCATGTTAAATTTTAACTAAAAGTAAGCATGATAGATCTTAAAATTTTAAAAAAACTTTTGAAGCAAAGCAGGAACCTCGTTCCAAGAATTTGCATGCCATCAAATTTGGCCATACTTTAAAAACAAACAAAGTGGAAGTACTTTGAAGAGTATGGCTCGATCAACTGTTGTCTTGAGAAGGATCCAAACCCGACTGTTTTGCTTGCTTAATTTTATGGTGCTTGATGCTAAATGTATGGACCTCGATGTAAGTTTCCTTTTCTGGTCCTTGATGTAAAACGTACTCCCACCATCTAAGTAAGTGGTAATATTTAAACTAATTAAAGCATAGTTGTCAATGAGTATGAACATTCTTGGGTTTCAAATCGAACGACAAAGGTCATGGCCATATCTACATCATTCTTTATGTTGATGATCCCATATCCAAAAAAAATCATGCCTCCACATTTGTTCATATTTTGAAACAAACGAAGAGGAAGTAGCATGAAGAGTATGGCTACATATGATCAACTAGTGTCTCTAAAGAAGAAGTCAAACCCAACTATTTTCCTTGCTTAAGTTTAGGTTGCTTCATGCTAAATGTATGGACCTAGATGTAATTTCCCCCTTTTATGTCCTTGATGTAAAATGTACTCCTACCTCCATGTAAAATTCGAACCTAAAAGAAAGTGTTAAAATTTAAATGATTTTAAGCTTAGTTTTCAATGAGTATGAACATTTGAATTTCAAGCCAAACGACCAACATGATGGCCATATCTACATCATACTTTATGTTGATGATCCCATATTCAAGAATTTGCATGTCAGAAAATTAGGACATATTTTGAAAACAAACAGAGAGAAAGTAGTATGAAGAGTATGGATCAATCAACTGCTTTCTAGAAAAGAAGCCGAACCTGACTGTTTTCCCTGCTTAATTTTAGGGTCCTTCGTGCTAAATGTACAGACCTCGATGTAATTTTCCCCTTTTTAGTACCTTGATGTAAAATGTACTCCCACCATACGTGTAAAATTCGAACGTAAAAGTAAGTGGTAAAATTTAAATGAATTTAAACTTAATTGTCAATGAGTATGAACATTCTTATATTTCAATACCAACGACCAAGGTCATGGACATATATACATCATAATTTATGTTGATGATGATCCCATATCCAAGAATTTTCATGTCATCAAATTAATTTGGCCATATTTTGAAACCAAACAAAGAGGAAGTAGTCTGAAGATTATGGCTCGATCAACTGCTCTCTTGAGAATGAGAGCTAAACCCGACTATTTTTCTTTCTTAATTTTATGGTGCTTAATGCTAAATGTATGGACCTCGATGTAATTTTCCATTTTTAGGTCCTTGATGTAAATTTACTCCCATAGTCCAAGTAAATGGTTAAATTTAAATGAATTTTATCCAATATCCAATAATTTGCATGCTTCCAAATTTGGCCATATTTTAAAAATGAAGTAGTATGAAGAGTAGGTTCGATCAGCTGCTCTATCGAGAAGGAGCCGACCAGACTGTTTTCCTTGCCTAATTTTAGGGTGCTTCGTGTTAAATGTATGGAACACGGTGTAATTTTACTTTTTTAGGTCCTTGAAGTAAAATATACTCCCACCATCCATGTAAAATTCAAACCTAAATGTAAGTGATAAAATTTAATAATATTTAAGCTTAGTTGTCAATGAGTATGAACATTCTTGGATTTCAAGCCGAACAACCAAGGTCATGGCCATATCTACATCATACTTTATTCTCATGATTCATAATCTCATATACAAGAATTGGTATGTCCCCAAATTTGGCCATATTTTGAAAACAAACAAAGAAGAAATAGTATGAAGAGTATGGCTCGATTAGCTTCTCACTCGAGAAAGAGCTGACCCGACTATTTTCCTTGCTTAATTTTAGGGTGCTTTGTGCTACATGTATGGAAGTCGATGTAATTTTACCTTTTGTAGGTCCTCGATGTAAAATCTACTCCCACCGTTGTGTGAAATTCGAACCTAAAAGAAAGTGGTAAAATTTAAACGAATTTTAGCTTAGTTTTCAATCGGCATGAAAAGTCTTGGATTTCAAGCCGAACGACCAAGGTGATGTCCATATCTACATCATAATTTATGCTGATGATGATCCCATATCCAAGAATTTTCCCGCTGCCAAATTTGGCCATATTTTGAGAACGAGTGAAGAGGAAGTAGTATGAAGAGTATGGTTCGATCAGCTGCTCTCTCGAGAAGGAGACGACCCGATTGTTTTCATTGCTTAATTTTAGGGTTCTTCTTGCTAAATGTATGGACCTCGATGTCATTTTACTTCTTTTTAGGTCCTTGATGTAAAATGTAGTCCCACCACCTGTGTAAAATTCGAACCTAAAAGTAAGTGATAAAATTTAAACAAATTTAAGCTTAGTTCTCAATGAGTATGAATATTCTTGGATTTCAACCCGAAAGACCAAGGTCATGGACATATCTACGTCATACTTTATGATGATGATGATCCCAGATCCAAGAATTTGCATGCCATCAAATTTGGCCATATTTTAAAAATGATCAAAGAGGAAGTAGTAAGAAGAGTATGGTTCGATCAGCTGCTATCTCGAGAAGAGCAGACATGACTATTTTCCTTGCTTAATTTTATGGTTCTTCGTGCTAAATGTATGGACATCGATGTAATTTTAACTTTTTTAGGTCCTTGATGTAAAATGTACTCCCACCGTCTGTGTAAAATATGAACCTACAAGTAAGTGGTAAAATTTAAATGAATTTAGGCTTAGTTGTCAATGAGTATGAACATTCTTGGATTTCAAGCCGAACGGCCAAGGTCATGGTCATATCTACATCATACTTTATGCTGATGATGACCCTAGATCCAAGAATTTTTATGCCACCAAATTTGGCCATATTTTTAAAAAGATCGAAGAGGAAGTAATATGAAGAGTAATGGTTCGACCGGATGCTCTCTCGAGAAGGAGCCGACCTGTAACAGCCCGTCCACTAGGCCTTGGGGGTGTCACTCCTAGCAACTTAATAGGATATCTAGACTAGCTCCGCAGACCAACACTAGTCTTTCCTGCGCACTTTGTCCTCACTCATGCGCACCCAGTATCCACTTCCCGGTCGGTCACCCATCCTAGAATTACTCTAGGCCAGGAACGCTTAACCGTAGAGTTCTTTTCGAATGAGCTTCCGGAAAATAAGTTGCAACTTGTTGGTATCTCACATGACCCGACTGTTTTCCTGGCTTAATTTTAGGGTGCTTCATGCTAAATGTATGGATCTCGATGTAATTTTACCTTTTTTTGGTCCTTGATGTAAAATGTACTCCCATAGTCCATGATGTTTTCATATTTGGGAGTAGATGGGTGAATCCTGGAATGGTAAACAATGTTGCCACTGGTGTTTCTAACCCTTAGGAAAAGAAAAACAAATTCCAAGACAGGAGTGTATTTTATGTATAGCAAGTAGAAATAATATGTATTTTCTGTAGAAAAAAGAGGAAGAAGAGAAATTAGGAGCAGAAAGGAGGCAGCTAGAGAGAGCAGCGAAGTGCAGGAGTTGAAGGCGATTCGAGATCAGAGAAAAGCTGTGATGGCTTCCTAACACGAGGTACAAGGTATAGTCACCGTGTAGTACTTGTAGTATGGAGTAATAGTAAATTGCAGGACCTTTACTATAGTAGTACTCCCTCAAACCCAAATTAATGTTCTCAAATGTGTGTAGATTCGGATGTACCTAGCACTAAAACATGACTAGATACATTCGAATCTAGACAAATCTGAGAACATTATATGTATAGTAGGGAGTAGTATGTATGCACTCAAAACTAATTGTGTTTTCCCTCTCCTTTAGTGCCTCATCACAATCCCTACATGCAAAATAAATTTCAGGACACTTTGAACTTTTTTCTTCGGCACGGTGTGATTTTCCTTGTGATTATTCCCTAGCTACCGATAGGAAAAAATAGTACCGCCTCAAACTAACGGATAGCATTGCGGGCCGGAGCGTTTAAGAAATATATCTAATATTCTGTTATTATTTCTTTTTCCTTAACCGTCTAAGTTAACGTCCCGTGTTAGTTTTGCCCTAATATATCAGATCAGAGGAGTCGATCCGATAACCACAAGAGAACCGCCACCCAATCATTTTTTTGCCGAGAAACCGCTCTCGCCTCATCGTCTTCCTCTACTGCTTCGGCCGCTTGTGTACCATCGTAGTCCCTCTCGACCCTTGCAGAAAGGTAGAAACCACCAACCCATCCCCAATAATCATCCGCAGTACTCTTCCCTGGAACGACATCTGGAGTGATGAAGCATAAGATATCTGAGTGCTATATGCAGGCAATGGGATTGGTCAACCTCCCGTACGAACTATTGAGCAACATCACGAGTCGCACCGATCTTCTGAGCACTGTTCGCCTTGCTCGGAACATGGCTGGCATGCATCGATGAATTGTGGAAGATCCTGGTCTCCCATTTGGTTTGCCCTCCCTACTTCACTCTAACCCACAAACATGGCCACTAGACCGTGAAAAGCAAGTTTAAAATCAGTTTTGCATGATTTTTGTAGGATCCGAATCCTTAGATTCTTCCCTATGGATTGCATTTGGATCAAAGGAATCATGGTACCAAAATTCTTCTAAACTGCACCCCCACCCATAATTAAATGCCATAGGATTTGGAACATCTACTTGAGCCTAAACTCTCCTCACGTGCGTAGGATCGAAACCTATGACATTCCTAAGTTCTCAATTCTTTGATCCAAAGAAGCCCAAGTCTTTTGCTTCAGTGTCCCCCTCTCGCTCCCCCAAATATACTAAACTAAAAACACAAGAATGACTAGGATTGTTGATACACGTAACGGAATGTGTATTGGCCGGCCAGCACTCCTGTTAGGAGTAGCCCCTGATGTTGGGGATATACTTTCCGGGTATCCTCACTGTGCCTCACGGACCAGGGTGGCCCACTTTGGGTTAGAGATTTGCTTCACGGGCGGCCCAGTCAGGGAGAAGAGACAGAGTCCAGTCCGGCTACAGAAAGGCCCAGAAGACTTACCTACTTAGGCCTGTTATGTTACTTGTAGTTCAAGATGTACTCTGTAACCCACTCTTAGTTGTAGCCGGATAGGTCTCCCCTATAAACCCTAGGCCGGATATCTATATAAGCTGTCCTAGGGTATGCCTTTAGGGCACCTCACAATAGTCTACAATATCAACTCGCATAGGCGAAACTCTTGTAACCCATATTCTGGCTCTGTCGTATTATTGGATTGCTAGCAGGAGTAGGATCCGATCAAAGCCGGCGGATTCGAACTAGGGTAAACTTGTGTGCTCACCATCCTGGAACACCGTACGTCTCACACCCCTCTCTTCCACATGCCCCGAGGAACCCCTCATGGCGTACTTGTCATTAATCCGATGACAGCTGGTGCAAACCGTGGGGCAAGTGAGCTTCTGATCTGCGTTCCTACGGTATCTGCAAGAATCAGAATCGGCTAGACCATCGCTGTCAGTCGCGTCCTCTATGCCAGCGATGTCCCTCTCATTGTCCACGACGAGACCTGGACTCCGGCTAGGGAGGTCGTGACTTTCTACACCATCATGTATTTTGGCGAGATCGATGTTTACATCGGTTTCGCTGAACCTACCCCACCCACCCCAGCGGTGATGATAGAGGCAGAAGAAGCTTCTAGATCCACTTTGTCCGTGGAGGCGGCAGATTTACGGATATCAGAAAACCCTAATCCCACCCAGCCCGCACCTGTTGCGGAGATAGTGGAGAAAGCTGAACCTGAAGCAGATCTTGCGGTGCAAGTCGAATCTAGAGTTGATCTCCCTAGCAAGGCCGAATCCCAGATCGATCTACCCGCCGAGGTCAAAATCCAGGAGGAGCAAGACAACAACTTTTGTTCCGGCTCTACCAATACAGGAACAGATCAACCCTTCCTGAGGCATATGTTGAGGCGCATGATGATACAAGGTGCCAACGTGGATGAGGTTCTCGAGACCATCAGAATTTTCGAGGAAGCCCACGAGGAAAGCCGCAAATACCTCAAGACACACGCGTCGCACTTTGTCGGATATGTTGGATCCGAATCCGGTTCTGCCGATGCTGGTGACAACGAAGACTCGATGCTGGAGGTGATCGGGACAAACACCGATTTACCGGCATCTTCGGATGATTCCATGATGTCGGCGGATTTCCGAAAGTTCTCCGTGCAATATGAAGAGGAGTTCAACTCCAAAGCTGCAGAAGAAGGAGAAGCCACGGACGAAGGATCCTGAGAGAACTCTCCGAAAGCGCAGGATCACATGGATCTCAGAGATAATCCCTACAGCTGCAGAACTTACTGCTGAAGAATTGGAGGAAAGGGCTCAAGCCCTAGAAGCGTGTCGCCAAGTACTCCTGGATAAAGCCAACAACATCGAGGAAGAGAAAAAGTGCATCGCTACTGAGGAGGAGTTCATCTCTCTGCAGGATCAGAAGACCCGGAAACAGCACACGCATGACAATCAATTTTTGGGAATCCACAAGGTTCTCTTTGAGGGGGACCCAGGGATGCCTCGACTCGACATCAAGGGAGATCAGGTGTACCCAACACCAGTACAAAACAGTGCCGCATCTCGAGATATCCTAGCAAATAATCCAGGCCCCGAACAGGTCCGGTTGGGGATAAAGCGACTCACTAAGGGTCTAGAGCAACAAAACATCACGAAATCCAGGAGCGAAAAACTGGTCTCTCAATCTGACCAATGTTGCACGGATCCGGCCTGGAATGACGTAAGTCCCCAATGGGTTCCGGAACAACATTACCGTTCCGACCGTCAGGAAGGCAATACTCAAGAACCGGATCTTCAAGGAAGCAGCATAGAAACACACGTAACTGGAGCAATGTCGCTCCAGCCGCGGAGCAGTAAGTGATTGCTGCACTGTATCTGAGAAACCCTTCCCGGCGAGAGTCGAACAATCATAGGGAATAAGACAAAGAGAAACATCGGGAGGAGGACCGTCAAAGGATGCGACCTCCTAGACATGCAAGCCGTCCGGCTGAACCCCATCGCAGTGGGAGTGACGGACGAAGGAACGATGGACACCGTGCCGAGGCAAGCTGGTAGGAGGCTCGTCGCAATGAAGACCCTCCCCGGAACCAGAATAATGACACTCCAGATGGAGGCCGGCGATCAGCCGGAAACAACCCACCTGCACCACCCTCTCCACAAAGCAGCCATCACAACGACTCCCAAGGAGGCCAAGGAGGGCGTCGTGGCGAAGGAGGTGGTGGCAGAAGCAGAAGTCTGGCTCCAAGGCACCGTGTCTATAGCGAGAAACCAAGACGGCGTTCCCTATCACCAAGTGACGCGAGACATCATATCAACTCCAACATAGAGGCGCGATGCTACGAGTCAGATAATATCTATGTAGGTCCAAAATGCTTCGGACCCCATATTCGACAAACAAACTTCCCGGAAGGATTTGCTATCTCAAGACACATCCAACCCTAAAACGGTGTGGGCCGACCAGATACTTGGCTCCAGGACTTTTTCTAGGCTTTCTGCATCACCAAAGGTGGAAATAGCTTGGTCGCAACCTGATATCTCGAAGACACATCGAACCCTAAAACACGTTCTTTCAGAATTTCGAAGGCAGATATCGGAGGCCCTGTAGGGTAGAAGACCTACATCGTTGCATCCAGAAAGCCCGAGAAACTTGTCGAGATTACCTCAGACCATGGATCGACACCAAGAACTCCTGTGAAGGAGTAAATGATCAAACTGCAATTGAAGCTTTCATTGCAGGACTCCGAATTGGTTTACAACATCACCGTCTGAAGTGCGACAAGGTCACTAATCTAGGAGAGATGATAGAAATAGCGAGCAAGTATGCAGACACTAACGACGATGTAGAGGGATTACTAAATGCCCTAGTTGTGCCACAGTCGACAAAACAACCAAAGAACAAGCTCAGAAGGGCAAGAGTACCTCGGAGGAGAAACCCAACGAGGAAACAGTAGTGGTCACTGCTACTTTTGATTCTGGAGGACGAGGTGGGCGCGGTGGTGGCCGCGGTCGCGGCCGTGGGACATCAAGAGTCCAGGGTAGAGGAGACCAGCAACCTGGCAAAACCTATTCCTAGGCCGACATTGCCCATAACCCATGTGTGCATCACTTAGATGCTAGTGGAGGCTCGTCTCACACAAACGCCAAGTGTCGTTTCAATGACGACATCAAGAAAGATGATACAGTTGGCTACAGGGCTAAGAAGAAGAAGGGGAAAAAGAATCCCGAAAAAGATAAGGAGACCAAGGAAGATTCCAACATGGAGGAAGCTAACCCTTAAAATCCCAAGCCAAATGGAAAAAAGAACTTCCCAACGAAGAAAGACACTTACGTCACCTTCCTTGGTTCTCAACCAGCTAAGGTCAAGAAAGAAGTTATGCATGAGCTAAACACAACTGTTCCGGCTGTCCCACAATTCCTGGATTGGTCGGATGTGGCAATCACCTTTGACCGTGATGATCATCCGCCTAAGTTGCACAGGCAAGGAAAATACGCCTTAGTCATCAACCCACTTATTGACGACTATGGTTTATCCAAGACTCTAATGGACGGTGGCAGCAACATTAATATTCTGTATGTTGAAACGCTATGCCGGATGCGAATCTCGGAGACACAGCTGAACCACAGCTCTATGATCTTTCACAGAGTCGTCCCAGGAAGAAAAGCAAATTCCCTAGGAGAGATCACTTTGGATGTTACGTTTGCAACTCCAAAGAACTATCGAATGGAGGCACTTTCCTTCAAAGTGGTCCCATTCAAGAGCGCATACCACATTATATTCGGACGTCTGACTTACTGAGCTTTTATGGCTCGTCTGTGTTACATTTATAATATGATGAATATTCCAAATCCCAAAGGCGTGATCACCATTAGGGGAGACCCGAAGTAGGCGCGAGAGTTCGAGGACTAAAATGCCGCCTTTGCTGAAGCCGTGCTGCACCCCTAGGAGTACCAGGGGATCAAAAAGACCATTGATCTGTCCGAGATGCCCGCGATGAAGAAGGAGGTGACAAAGACAACTCCGGAGTTCAAGGCATCAGAAGAGATGAAAAAGACACAGTTGAAGGATGATGACCCCTCCAAGGTAACCCAGATAGGTGTAGGCCTAGATAGCGCATAGGAAAGCGTGCTCGTCAAGTTCCTCCACGAAAATCAAGATATCTTCACATGGCAGCCATCTGACAAGACCAGATTACCTAGGGAAATTGTCGAGAACTCTCTAAATGTACACCCAAACGCTAAACCCGTCAAACAGTCCTTACAACGTTTCGGCTATGAAAAGTGAAACGCAATAGCTAAGGAACTAGCCCGGCTCGAGTTATCCGGATTCATAGAAGAGGTCATCCACACTGAGTGGTCGGCCAATCATGTAATGGTCCCTAAAAAGGACACCCCTGATTTAAGCATGTGTCTTGATTATACTGCCTTTAACAAGGCTCGTCCCAAAGATCCACTCTCTATGCCATAATTGATCAAGTTATCGATTCTACGGCAGGCTCGGAACTCCTATGTTTTCTCGACGCATATTCCGGTTATCACCAAATCCAGATGAAGGAATCAGACAAAGTTAAAACTTCATTCATAACCCCTTTCAGAACCTTCTGTTTTGTTACGATGCCCTTTGGGCTAAAGAACGAATGAGCTATGTACCAGCGCACTATACAGCGTTGCCTCCACGTTCAAATTGGACACAATGTACATGTATATGTGGACGACATTGCGGTGATGTCCAAAAACAAGGAAACCTTAATTTCCATCTTGGAGGAAACATTCGCCAATCTACGCAAATACAACAAAATTCTTAACCCGAAGAAGTGTTTCTTTGGAATACCAGCCAGAAAATTGTAAGGTTTGATCGTGTCTCAAAGAGGCATAGAGGTGAACCGAGACAAGATTAAGGCTATACTCAATATTTCCAGGCCGACTCGCCTGAGGGACGTTCAAAGACTAACTGGTTGCATTGTTGCAGTCAGTCAGTTTGTAAGTCGGCTCGGTGAAAGAGCCGCACCACTCTACAAGCTCCTGAAGAAGACCAAAAAATCATTTGGACTGATGAAGCTGAAGCTTCACTACAAGAATTGAAAGAAGTACTCTCATATGCTCCTATCCTTGCAGCACCGGAACCTCGGGAACCAATGTTGCTCTACCTCGTTGCCACAAATAGAGTCGCCAATGTCGTCACGGTAGTGGAGAGATAAGAGGAAAATCAGGACCACCTGGTCCAGCGTCCGACTTATTACCTCAGTGAAGTGCTAACTGAATCAAAGTAGCGGTATCCGCACTATGAAAAGTTGGCTTACGGTGTGTTCTTCGCATCCCAAAAGTTATGGCATTAATTTCAGGAACATCCAATTACCGTGGTGAGCACAGCTCCCATGAGAGATATAATCAAAAACAGCGATGCTACAGGACGTGTCGCAAAATAAGGCATAGAGCTTTCAGCTTTCGACATTGAGTACAAACCTCGTACAGCAGTCAAATCCCAAATCCTTGTTGACTTTGTCGTTGATTAGACAGAGACCATCGCCATCGGTCGCGTCCTCTATGCCAGCGACATCCCTCTCATTGTCCTCGACGAGACCTGGATTCCGGCTAGGGAGGTCGTGACTTCCTACACCATCATGTCTTTTGGCGAGATCGATGTTTACATCGGTTTCGCTGAACCTACCCCACCCACCCTAGCGGTGATGACAGAGCCAGAAGAAGCTTCTAAATCCACTTTGTCCGTGGAGGCGGAAAATTTACGGATCTCAGAAAACCGTAATCCCACCCTGCCCTAACATGTTGCGGAGATAGTGGAGAAAGCTGAACCTGAAGCAGATCTTGAGGTGCAAGTCGAATCTGGAGTGGATCTCCCAAACAAGGCTGAATCCCAGATCGATCTGCCCGCCGAGGTCGAAATCTAGGAGGAGCAAGACAACAACTTTGGTTCCAGCTCTACCAATACCGGAACAGATCGACCCATCCTGAGGCATACCTTGAGGCGCATGATGATGCAAGGTGCAAACATGGATGAGGTTCTCGAGACCTTTAGAATTTTCAAGGAAGCCCACGAGGAAAGCCGCAAATACCTCAGGACACACGCTTCACACTTTGTCGGATATGTTGGATTTGGATCCAGCTGAGCCGATGCTGGTGACAACAAAGACTCGGTGCTAGACGCGATCGGGGCAAACACTTACCAGCATCTTCGGATGATTCCATGACATCGGCGGATTTCTGAAAGTTCTATGCGTAATACGAAGAGGAGTTCAACTCCAAAGCTGCAGAAGAAGGAGAAGCCATGGAGGAAGGATCCGGAGAAAACTCTCCCAAAGCACAGGATGACATGGATCTCGGAGACAATCCCGACGTCCAGATATACGAAAGTACCGATCAGAGCTTGACTCTGGGAAACGGACCCAAAGCCGTCTTTGCTACCAGCGCTGCCAAGAAGGCAAAGTAGAAGAACAAGAAGAACAAGACCCCGACAAAAGACCCTCCAGCAAAGGAAGTGATTGCCGAGGTGTATGAGGAAGACTCGGATGGAGCATTAATCCTAGAAGAGCCCAAAGAAGCTTCGGTGGATGGACACGTGGTAACCGCTGGTGCCCGTAAACTCATCGATGCTGCGCTAACCACACCTATCCCTACAGCTGCAGAACTTACTACTGAAGAATTGGAGGAAAGGGATCAAGCCCTAGAAGCGCGTCGCCAAGTACTCCTGGATGAAGCCAACAACATCGAGGAAGAGAAAAAGTGCATAGCTACTGCGGAGAAGTTCATCTCTCTACAGCATCAGAAGACCCAGAAACAACACACCCATGACCATGAATTTTCGGGAGTCCACAAGGTTCCTTTTGAGGGGGACCCAGGGATGTCTCGACTCGACAACAAGGGAGATCTAGTGTACCCAACACCAGTACAAAACACTGCCACACCTCTAGATATCCTGGCAAATAATCCAGGCATCGAATAGGTTCGGTTGGACATAAAGCTATTAACTAAGGGTCTGGAGCAACAGAAGGTCACGAAATCCAGGAGCGAAAAACTGGTCTCTCAATCTGACGAATGGGTTCCGGAAGAGCATTACCGTTCCAACCGTCGGGAAGATAAATACTCAAGAACCGGATCTTTAGGGAAGCGGCACAGAAACACACGTAACTGGAGCAACATCACTCCAGCCGCGGAGCAATAAGCGATTGTTGCACTGTATCCGAGAAACCCTTCCCGACGAGAGTCGAACAATCGCAGGGAAGAAGACAAAGAGAAATGTCGGGAGGAGGACCGTCAAAGGATGCCACTACCTAGACATGCAAGTCGTCCGGCTGAACCCCATCGCGGTGGGAGTGACGGATGAAGGAATGATGGACGCCATGCCGAGTCAAGCCGGCAGGGGGCTTGCTGCAATGAAGACCCTCCCCGGAACCGGAATAATGACGCTCTGGATGGAGACCGGTGATGAGCCAGAAACAACCCACCTGCACCACCCTCTCCACCAAGAAGCCATAACAACGGCTCTCAAGGAGGCCAAGGAGGGCGTCGTGGCGGAGGAGGTGGTGGCAGAAGCAGCAGTCCGGCTCCAAGGCGTCGCATCTATAGCGAGCAACCAAGATGGCGTTCCCTGTCACTAAGTGATGCGAGACATCAGATCAACTCCAACATAGAGGCACGATGCTATGAGTCGGATAATATCTACGTAGGTCCAAAATGCTTCGGACCCCATATTCGACAAACAAACTTCCCGGAAGGATTTGCTATCTCAAGACACATCCAATCCTACGACGGTGTGGCCCGGCAAGATACTTGGCTCCAGGACTTTTTCCAGGCTTGCTGCATCGCCAAAGGTGGAAATATCTTGGTCGCAACCCGATATCTCCCACTTATGTTGTGGAAGACGGCACGATCATGGGTCAATGAACTTTTGGAGAATACTATCCACAACTAGTATGACATGCAAAGAGCGTTCTTTCAGAATTTCGAAGGCACATAACGGAGGCCCTATACAGTAGGAGACCTACAGCGTTTCACCCAGAAAGACGGAGAAACTTCCCGAGATTACCTCGGACCATGGATCGACACCAAGAACTCCTGTGAAGGAGTAAATGATCAACCTGTGATTGAAGCTTTCATTGCATCACCGCCTGAAGTGTAACAAGGTCACTAGTCTGGGAGAGATGATAGAAACATCGAGCAAGTATGCAGACAGTAACGACGATGTAGAGGGATTACTAAATGCCCTAGCTGTTCCACAGTCGACAAAACAACCAAAGCAACAAGCTCAGAAGCGCAAGAATACCTCGGAGGAGAAACCCAATGCGGAAATGGTAGTGGTCACTGCTACTTTCGGTTCTAGAGGACGAGGATGGCGTGGTGGTGGCCACGGTCGCGGCCGTGGGACACCAAGAGTCCGGGGTAGAGGAGACCAGCAAGCTGGCAAAACCTATTCCTAGACCGACATTTCCCATAACCCATGTGTGCATCACTTAGATGCCAGTGGAGGATCGTCGCACACAAACGCCAAGTGTCGTTTCAACGATGACATCAAGAAAGACGATACCGCTAGCTATAGGGCTAAGCGGAAGAAGGGGAAAAATAATCCCGAAAAAGAGAAGGAGACCAAGGAAGATTCCGACATGGAGGAAGATGACCCTTCAAATCCCAAGCCGGATGGAAAAAAGAACTTCCCAACAAAGAAAGACACTTGCGTCACCTTCCTTGGATCTCAACCAGCTAAGGTCAAGAAAACAGTTATGCATGAGCTCAACGCAACTGTTCCGGCTGTCCCACAATTCCTGGATTGGTCGGATGTGGAAATAACCTTTGACCGTGCTGATCATCCGCCTAAGATGCATAGGCGAGGAAAATACACCTTAGTCGTCAACCCACTTATTGACGGCTATGGTTTCTCCAAGACTCTCATGGAAGGTGGCAGCATCATTAATATTCTGTATGTTGAAACACTATGCCGGATGCAAATCTCGGAGACACAGCTGAACCACAGCTCTATGATCTTTCACAGAGTCGTCCCAGCAAGACAAGCAAATTCCCTAGGAGAGATCACTTTGGATGTTACCTTTGCAACTCCAAAGAACTATCGGACAGAGGCACTTTCCTTTGAAGTGGTCCCGTTCTAGAGCGCATACCACATTATATTCGGATGTCCGGCTTACTTGGCTTTAATGGCTCATCCGTGTTACATTTACAATATGATGAAAATTCCAAGTCCCAAAGGCGTGATCACCATCAGGGGAGACCCGAAGAAGGCGCGAGAGTGCGAGGACTAAAATGCCGCCTTTGTTGAAGCCGTGTTGCATGCCCAGGAGTACCAGGAGATCAAAAAGACAATTGATCTGTCCGAGATGCCCGCGATGAAGAAGGAGGTGACAAAGACAACTCCGGAGTTCAAGGCATCAGAAGAGACGAAAAAGACACAGTTGAAGGATGATGACCCCTCCAAGGTAACCCAGATAGGTGTAGGCCTAGATAGCGCATAGGAAAGCGTGCTCGTCAAGTTCCTCCACGAAAATCAAGATATCTTCGCATGGAAGCCATCTGACATGACTGGAGTACCTAGGGAAATTGCCGAGAACTCTCTAAATGTACACCCAAACGCTAAACCCGTCAAACTGTCCTTACGACGTTTTGGCTATGAAAAGTGAAACGCAATAGCTAAGGAACTAGCCCGGCTCGAGTTATCCGGATTCATAGAAGAGGTCATCCACACTGAGTGGTCGGCCAATCATGTAATGGTCCCTAAAAAGGACGCCACTGATTTAAGGTTGTGTCTTGATTATACTGCCTTTAACAAGGCTTGTCCCAAAGATCCACTCTCTCTGCCCATAATTGATCAAGTTATCGATTCTACGGCAGGCTCAAAACTCCTATGTTTTCTCGACGCATATTTCGGTTATCATCAAATCCAGAAGAAGGAATCAGACAATGTCAAAACTTCATTCATAAGCCCTTTCGGAACCTTCTGTTTTGTTACGATGCCCTTTGGGCTAAAGAACGCAGGAGCTACGTACCAGCGCACTATGCAGCGTTGCCTCCATGATCAAATTGGATGCAATCTACATGCATATGTGGGCGACATTGCGGTGATGTCCAAAAATAAGGAAACTATAATTTCCGACTTGGAGGAAATGTTCGTGAATCTACGCAAATACAACATAATTCTTAACCTGAAAGAGTGCTTCTTTGGAATACCAGCCGGAAAATTGTTAGGTTTCATCATGTCTCAAAGAGGCATAGAGGTGAGCCAAGACAAGGTTAAGGGTATACTCAATATTTCCAGGCCAACTCGCCTGAAGGACGTTCAAAGACTAACTGGTTGCATTGCTGTAGTCAGTCAGTTTGTAAGACGGCTCGGTGAAAGAGCCGCACCACACTACAAGCTCCTGAAAAAGACCAAAAAAATCGTTTGGACTAATGAAGCTGAAGCTGCACTACAAGACTTGAAAGAAGTACTCTCGTTTGCTCGTATCCTTGCAGCACCGACACCTCGGGAACCAATGTTGCTCTACCTTGCTGCGACAAACAGAGTCGTCAGTGTCGTCATGGTAGTGGAGAGACAAGAGGAAAAACAGGAACACCTGGTGTAGCGTCCGACTTATTACCTCAGCGAAGTCCTAACTGAATCAAAGCAGTTGTATCCACACTATGAAAAGCTGGCTTACGGTGTGTTCTTCGCATCCTAGAAGTGAAGGCATTACTTTCAGGAACATCCAGTTACCATGGTGAGCGCAACTCCCATGAGAGATATAATCAACAATAGTGATGCTACATGGTGTGTCGCAAAATGGGGCATAGAGCTTTCAGCTTTCGACATTGAGTACAAACTTCGTACATCAGTAAAATCCCAAATCCTCGCTGACTTTGTCGCTGATTAGACAGAGACCATCGCCGTCGGTCGCATCCTCTATGCCAGCGACGTCCCTCTCATTGTCCTCGACGTAACCTGGATTCTAGCTAGGGAGGTCATGACTGCCTACACCATCATGTCTTTTGGCAAGATCGATGTTTACATCGGCTTCGTTGAACCTACCCCACCGACCCTAGCACTGTTGATAGAGGCAGAAGAAGCTTCTAGATCCACTTTGTCCGTGGAGGCGGCAGATTTACTAATCTCATAAAACAATAATCCCACCTAGCCCGCACCTGTTGCGGAGATAGTGGAGAAAGCTAAACCTGAAGTAGATCTTGCGGTCCAAGTCGAATCTAGAGTGGATCTCCCTAGCAAGGCCGAATCCCAAATCGATCTACCTGCCGGTCGAAATCCAGGAGGAGCAAGACAACAAATTTGATTCTGGCTCTACCAATACTAGAACAAATCAACCCTTCCTGAGGCATACCTTGAGGCGCATGATGATGCAAGGTGCAAACGTGGATGAGGTTCTCGATACCATCGGAATTTTCGAGGAAGCCCACGAGGAAAGTCGCAAATAACTCAGGACACACGCATCGCACTTTGTCAGATATGTTGGATCCAGATCTAGATCTGCCGATGCTGGTGACAACAAAGACTCGGTGCTAGAGGAGTTCAACTCCAAAGCTGCAGAAGAAGGAGAAGCCATGGACAAAGGATCCAGAGAAAACTCTCCAAAAGCGCAGGATGACATGGATCTCGGAGACAATCCCGACGTCCAGATGTTTGAAAGTACCTATCAGAGCTTGACTCTGGGAAATGGAACCAAAGCCGTCTTTGCTACCGGTGCTGCCAAGAAGGAAAAGAAGAAGAACAAGAAGAACAAGACCCCGACAAAAGACAATCCAGCAAAGGAAGTGATTGCCGAGGAGTATGAGGAAGACTCGGATGGAGCATTAATCCTAGAAGAGCCCAAAGAAGGTTTGGTGGATGGACACATGGTCACCGCTGGTGCCTGTAAACTCATCGATGCTAGGCTAACCACACCTATCCCTACAGCTGCAGAACTTACTCCTGAAGAATTGGAGGAAAGGGCTCAAGCCCTAGAAGCCCGTCACCAAGTACTCCTGGATGAAGCCAACAACATCAAGGAAGAGAAAAAGTGCATAGCTACTACGGAGAAGTTCATCTCTCTGCAGCATCAGAAGACCCGTAAACAACACACGCATGACAATCAATTTCAGGCGGATTGAGTAGCTAATAAAACACAAGGGCTTGAAAGGATCCGACCTAGTCCAGTGATGGGTCACACGCCGGATCCAGCCTCTCCAATACCACGACGACTGTCTGATGCACTCCATCACGGCGTCGAAGAATGATTCCCTCCGCATCAGTCCTAAAGCTTTAAAGCCACAGGATTACATAAGCCAGATCAAATGGCTGATCAAGGAGCGGATTGAGAGAAAGATTCCAGACTTGTCTCTGGATATGCATACAGCGGAAGACCTTGTAGTTCCGGTAAGCGTCAATAATAAACCCTTTTATGTGTTTCACCTTTTTAGTTATTTTGCAATACTGAGATATTTTCTTCTTTTCAGCTTGACGACCTCCCCGAGTCGGAGCTGGCTCCTCTCGAGGGATATCCTCTAGAGTTTCTCAGGAGGCGGAACTGGTCCCACTACCGGACGTTGTGCCTAGGATGCGCAAAGCTCCTACAGTGGCCGTCGACACAAAGGTGGTGCGAGTCGTGAAGAGGTAACTTCCAACACAACTTCCACCTTTGCTCCTTACTCGAATTTCCTTCCGAGATGTAATGTTTTCCATTCTATTACACTCTCAGAGCTAAGCAGCTCATCAAGGGCAAGGGGAATGGAACTACTTCGAAGCCCCTGTGACAGACAAAGCTGACTATGGCTTCACCTACTGCGACTCCTCTGACTCCTACTCCTCAACCCTCAGCAACACCAGTGATTATTCCTATGCCGGTTGTCGCAGAAGATCTGGCTCCTTCAGCGGGGCTAGCGATCCTTGAATCGCAAACCAACCCCACCACGGGTGGCTCAAGTTTAAATAAGGGTGAACCCTCTTCGGGTAATGATCCCTTGGCAGAGACCTTTGCTGAAAACCTCTTGAACAATCCGGGACTTACCAAATTTGGCTTGTCTCAGAAATCTATAGAAGAAATCTAGCTTTTGGCCCGGAATGCCTAGAGAGCCGAAATCTCTCTGCCGAAGAAGTAGCACAAGAGGCAGAAGACATCAAGTACTTCGACCTTCTTGAACAAGTTCGTCTTCGCGATGAGGGACTTAGAGCTGGTGTGCTTCCACCACCTCCGGTTATTCCATTCACCCTCACCGAGAAGGTTACCACCAAGGTGAATATGTGTCTGAGCAAGCTCACACATGAACATCATGTAAGTCAGAATTCCAACTCACGATTTTCTTTATTGTATTTTATATCATATCCTCTAGCCCCCAAGCATGAAGTAGGATATACAATCCGGGTTTATGCTTACTTAGGATGTGAAAGAATGAACTAGTCTAGCCCCCAAGGCTCGTGCTGATATTAGTAACAATATTAGCCTGAGTCTTTAGTAGACTTCTGACTGTGGGTATTCTGACTTACAGAAAGTTAATTCATATAACCAAGATTTGTTGAAGAATATCTGTAACAAGCGGAGAGAGATCACAGCTCTCCGACTTGAAAATGCTGAGCTGAAGGGTTCAAAGGATGACGCCGAAGGTAAACATTTCGAGACTCAAAAATTTGTCTTGATTTTCAAAGTCGAATATTTTTTACTGAATTGTTGTTGTTTTATCTTACAACACTGGTAAAACAGTCTTACGCTATGATTGAAGAGGCCGAGAACCTCAAAACCTTGGTGGTGGAGAATAAAGAACTTCGCCAAGAGCTGGATAAGCTCAAGGCAGATCATGAGAAGAGCATCGCTCAAGTTCTCTAATCCTCCTCTATGGCTACTTACGAGCATGATAGTAAGATTGCGGCTCAAGATAAGAGAATCTCGGATCTCAACAATGAGCTTTGCAGAGAGAAGGATCTTTCTGAGGCGCTCCGGGCTGAACTCCGGAGTTTTCGAGAATAGAAGACCAAAGTTGACGATGTCATCTTCGGTAAGTTTCCAACTTTCTGACTTGTCTATATTCTTCGACTCTTTCGATGTCGGATTTTTCTTAACTGTTTTGCGTTATGTGTATAGGTCCTCTAAACTTGACGGACTCCACCTCTGCCGAGCCTCGCACCCACCGGCTTACCCAAGTTGGTGATCTGCTTCATGACTTCCTCCAATCACCCACCGGCTTCCACCTCTGCCGAGGATATTGGTGAAGCTCTCAAGGTTCCGGACATGCATAGCATGTCGGACTTTCAGGTGTGATACAAGTGGAAGGATATGCCGCAACTTGTCCAGGACTGGAACATGTCCTACGCGCGATCCGAGGCGCAGAACGCTCTTACCATGGTCATGAGCCACCATGGAAGGATGGAGATATGGCAAGTGACCAGAGGAGAAATTTTTAATCTATTCAGCACTTTTTGGCTTTAAATTTTTGTGTGCCTGAAATGTTTACATAAGCACTTATACTTTTTCGTCTATACTTATCATTTATCTAGCTTTCCGCCTCGTCCCTTTCGTGAGCCGGCTAAACCTTCTGTATGGAAACTTTGCCGAGCAATGGAGCTCAATTGCTAAACCAGTTTAAACTCGGAAACAAAGCCGGCTTCCAGTACCAACAATTTACTACTTGGAAAATACCCGCATCCGGCAATCAGACAAATAACCAAAGTATAGACTAGAAACTTTAGAGTTATACCAGAAGGTAGCTTTTTTTTAGAATCAGAAATCTAAACCAGAACAAGCATCAGCATAAAGTACTTTCAAGTATTCTAGGATTTTCGACTTATGACATGATCATTCGGAAATAAGATGGTAAAAAATTCTCAGAAAAAACTTGAGGCAACCAAGACTTTTATTCCTCATGGAACATGTACATATGTATGATTACAAAGAAGGATAAACTAAGAATAAAAGGGACGTAGCTGAGCAATATTCCATGGTCTATCTAACTCATCCGGATTTGTACTGCCTCCAGCTCTCTTTCTCTTCTTAGTAGCAGGTCTTTCTTTGACTGGCGTCATGTCAGTTAAGTAGTACGAACCATTGTGCAATACTCGACTGCCTAAAAAGGGCCCTTCCCATACTAGGGAAAGTTTGTGCTTTCTTTGTTGCACAAGCCGGAGAACCAAATTGCCTTTATTGAAAGATCTGTTTCTGACTCTCTGGCTATGATACTTGCGTAACTTCTGCTGATAGGCTGTTGATCTCATTTCAGAAACGACGCGAACTTCTTCGACTAAGTCGAGATCATTTTGTCGATAAATCTCAGCATCTTCTTCGATATATGGGGCCACTCTAGGAGAAGAGTGAATTAAATCACTAGGAAGAACTGCTTCTGCGCCATAGACCAAGAGGAAAGGTGTGTATCTAGTTGACCTGTTCGGAGTTGTTTGTAAACTCGATATTACAGAGGGTAATTCTTCTGCCCAAGCCCCCGCAACACGTCGTAGTGGTGCTTCAAGTCTCAGTTTTAGGCCTTGTAGGATTAAACCATTTTCTCTTTCAACTGGACCGTTAGCCTATGGATGTGCGACTGACGCAATGTCAAGCCGGATATTTTGTTCATTGCAGAATTCGGCCAATTCTCCCATAGAGAAATTACTCCCGTTGTCCGTGATAATGCTATGCAGATAACCATACCGGATTATAACATCCTCGACAAATCTTTTGGCTGTTGCTCCATCACAACTAGTGACGGGTTTAGCCTCAATCCATTTTGTGCACTTATCCACCATCACTAAGAGGTGAGTAAATCCACTTGGAGCCCGTTTAAACGGTCCTACCATGTCAATCCCCTAGACCGCAAAAGGACATGTTATGGGTATTGTTCGTAGCTGATCAGCCAGAACATGAGCTTGTTTGGTGTACTTTTGGCAGCCCTTGCACGTCTTGACTAGCCGTTCGACATCTGTCTTGGCTGTAAGCTAGAAAAAACCTTGTCTGAAAGCTTTTGCCACTAAAGATTTGGCTGCAGCGTGGTGACCACACTCGCCTTCGTGGATTTCTCTTAAGATTTCCACTCCTTCTTCCGGAGATACTCAGCGCTGAAAAACCCTAGAAACAACGCTGGATTTCTCTTAAGATTTCCACTCCTTCTCTTAGATAAATCATCCACGACAGCTTTGTATGCTGCCGTGTGTTTATTTGCATTACAAATATCCGACACTTGCTGAGCAACAAGATCCGAATCTTCGTAACACATCAAACGTCGGATGCCGATATCCTTAGCAATCCGGATTCCATGTCGCAGTGCTTCATACTCGGCAATCTTCTTTATCGCTATGAAGTGGATCTGCAACACGTATAGAAGTCTATCTCCTTGGGGTGATTTGAGCACCATGCCAGCCCCCGAGCCCCCACGAGCCTTAGACCCGTCAAAATATAGGGTCCAATATTCTGACTCAGGGAGGCTCATATTCTCCTTTGTCACTGTCCAATCAGCAACAAAGTGGGCAAGGATTTTGGATTTGATTGCCGTCCGAGGTTTATACTCAATATCGAAAGTTGAAAGCTCTATGTCCCATTTGGCGACGCGTCCTGTGGCGTCACTGTTCTTGATTATATCCCTCATGGGAGCTGTGCTCACCACGGTAATTGGATGCTCCTAAAAATAGTGTCGCAGCTTATGGGATGCTAAGAAAACACCATAAGCCAGCTTTTGATAGTGCAGATATCGCTGTTTTGATTCTGTTAGAACCTCGCTGATAAAGTATGTCGGATGCTACACCAAGTGTTCCTGATTTTCCTTCGGTCTCTCCACTACCATGACGATACTAACGACTTTATTAGTCGCAGCTAGATAAAGCAACATCGGTTCCTATGGTTCCGGTCCAGCAAGGATAGGAGCAGATTAGAGTACTTTCTTCAGGTCTTGTAGTGCAGCTTCAGCTTCGTCGGTCCATACAAATCCTTGGTCTTTTTCAGGAGTTTGTATAATGGTGCGGCTCTTTCACCGAGCCGGCTTACAAACCGACTGACTACAGCGATGCAACCAATTAGTCTTTGTACGTCCTTCAGGCGAGTTGGCCTGGAAATATTGAGTATAGCCTTGATTTTGTCTCGGTTCACCTCTTTGCCTCTTTGGGACACGATGAAACCTAACAATTTTCTGGCTGGGATTCCAAAGAAGCATTTCTTCAAATTAAGCATGATGTTGTATTTTCATAGATTGGCAAACGTTTCCTCTAAGTCGGAAATTAGTGTTTCCTTCTTTTTAGACATCACCGCAATATCATCCACATATGCATGTACATTGCGTCCGATTTGGTCGTGGAGGAAACGCTGCATTGTGCGCTAGTACATAGCTCCTGCGTTCTTCAGCCCAAAGGGCATCGTCACAAAACAGAAGGTTCCCAAGGGGGTTATGAATGAAGTTTTGACTTTGTTAGATTCCTTCATCCGGATTTGGTGATAACCGGAATATGCGTCGAGAAAACAGAGGAGTTCCGAGCCTGCCGTAGAATCGATAACTTGATCAATCCTAGGCAGTACCGAATGGATCTTTTGGACAAGCCTTGTTCAAGGCAGTATAATCAACACACATCCTTAAATCAGTGGTGTCCTTTTTAGGGACCATTACAGGATTGGCTAACCACTCAGTGTGGATAGCCTGTTCTATGAATCCGGCTAACTCGAGCCATGCTAGTTCCTTAGCTATTTCCTTACGCTTTTCATCGCCGAAACGTCATTAGGACTGTTTGACGGGTTTAGCGTTCGGGTTTACATTTAAAGAGTACTCGGCAAGTTCCCTAGGTATTCCGGTCATGTCAGATGGCGGCCATCCTAGCACTCTCGCCCTTTCTTCGGGTCTCCCCTGATGGTGATTACGCCGTTGGGACCTGGAATTTTCATCATATTGTAAATGTAACACGGACGAGCCATAAAAGCCCAATAAGCTGGACGTCCGAATATAGCGTGGTACACGATCTTGAACGGGACTACTTCGAAGGAAAGTGCCTCCGGCTGATAGTTCTTTGGAGTTCCAAAGGTAACATCCAAAGTGATTTCTCCCAGGGAATTAGCTTGTCTTCCTGGGACAACTCCGTGAAGGATCATAGAGCTATGGTTCAGCTGGGTCTCCGAGATCTTCATCCAGCGTAGCGTTTCGACATACAGAATATTGATACTGCTGCCACCGTCCATGAGAGTCTTGGAGAAACCATAACCATCAATACGTGGATTGACGATTAAGGCGCATTTTCCTCGCCTGTGCAACCTAGGCGGATGATCAACGCGGTCAAACGTGATTGCCACTTCCGACCAGTCCAAAAATTGGGGGACAGTCAGAACTGTTGCATTGAGCTCATGTAGAACTGCTTTCTTGACCTTTGCTGGTTGAGATCTGAGGAAGGTGACATAAGTGTCTTTCTTGGTCGGAAATTTTTTCTTCCCTTCCGGCTTGGGATTTGAAGCATCATCTTCCTCCATGTTGGAATCTTCCTTGGTCTCTTTATCTTTTTCGGGATTCTTCTTTCCCTTCTTCCGCTTAGCTTTGTAGCCAGCGGTGTGATCTCTTTTAATGTCGTCATTGAAACGGCACTTGGCGTTGGTGTGGGACAAGCCCCCATTGGCATCTAAGTGATGCACACATGGGTTATTGGCAATGTCGGCCCAAGAGTAGGTTTTGCCTTGTTGCTGGTCTCCTCTACCTTGAACTCTCGAAGTTCCACGGCCACGCCCGTGGCCTCCACCGTGTCCTCCTCGTCCTCTAGACCCGAAAGTAGAAGTGACCATTGTCGTTTCTGCGTTGGGTTTCTCTTTCAAGGTATTCTTGCGCTTTTGAGCTTGTTGCTTTGGTTGTTTTGCCAACTATGGCACAACCAGGGCATTGATTAATCCCTCTACATCATCGTCAGCATCTGCATACTTGCTCGCTGTTTCTATCATCTCTCCCAAATCAGTGACCTTGTCACACTTCAGGCGATGACGTAGTAGACCAATTGGGAGACCTGCAATGAAAGCTTCAATCGCAGTTTGGTCATTTACTCCTTCACAGGAGTTCTTAGTGTCGATCCATCATCCGAGGTAATCCCGGAAAGTTTCTTCGGCCTTCTGGGTGGAACACTGTAGGTTTCCGACCGTAGAGGGCCTCCGATATGTGCCTTCGAAATTCCCAAAGAACGTACTTTGCTTGTCATACCAGTTGTGGATGGTGTTCTCCGGAAGTTCATTAAGCCATGATCGTGTCTTCCGCAACATGAGTGGGAGATATCAGGTTGTGTCGAGGCTGTTTCCGCCTTTGGCGATGCAGCAAGCTTGGAAGAAATCCTGTAGCCAGGTATCTGGCCGAGCAATGCCGTCGTAGGCTTGGATATGTCGTGAGATAGCAAATCCTTCCGGGAATCTTGTAGCTCTGATGCGTGGTCCGAAGCACTTTGGGCCCATGTAGATATCATCATTTTCATAGTGCCGCGCCTCTATATTGGAGTTGATCCAATGCCTTGCGTCATTCAGCGATAGAGATCGTCCCGAGTGTCGGCTGTGGCAACGGTGCCTTGGAGCCGGACTTCGGCTTCTGCCACCATCTCCTCCACCACGACGCCCTCCCTAGCTTCCTTGAGAGCCATTGTGATGGCTAGTTGGTGGAGAGGGTGGAGCAGCTGGGTTATTTCCGGCTGATCGTCGGCCTCCGTCTGGAGCGTCATTATTCCGGTTCCTGGGAGGGTCTTCATTGTGACGAGCCCCTTGCCGGCTTGTCTTAACACGGTATCCATCATTCCTTCGTCTGTCATCCAGACGGCTTGCATGTCTAGGAGGTGGCATTTTTTGTTGGTCCTCCTCCCGATGTTTCTCCTTATCATCGTCCCTGCGGTCTTTCGACTCTCACTGGGGCGGGTTCCTCGGATTTGGTGCAGCAATTGCCTCTGGCTCCACAACTGGGTTAACGTTACGCCAATCATGGGTAGCTTTGTGGTGCTGTCCCGAAGATCCAGTTCTTGAGTAATTGTCCTCGTGGCGATTGGAATGGTGATGCTGCTCTGGAACGTGTTGGGGTCTTACGTCAGCCCATGCCGGGTCTGTGCGACACTGGTCGGAATCAGAGACCAGCTTTTGACTTCCGGACATGGCGACCTTTTGCTGCTCCAGTCCCTTGTTGAGTAACTTGATTCCCAAACGGATATCCTCCGGGCCTGGATTAGCCGATAGAATTTCTCGGGCCGCCACGGTGTTCTGTACTGGGGTTTGATACACCCAATCCCCTTTGCTATATTTCCGAGGCTTCCCCATTTCTTCTTTGAAAAGGACGGCGTGAATCTATGGGAATTGGTTGTCACTAGTATGATGCTTCCTGGTCTTCTAGTATTGCCTGGAGTTGTACTTCTCCATAGATGCTATGCGCTTCTTTTCCTCCTCAATGTTTTTGGCTTCCTCGAGGAGTATTTGATGACGCGCTTCTAGGGCATGTGCCCTCTCGTCCAGTTTTTCAGCAGTAAGTTCTGCAGCTGTAGGAATAGGTGTGGTTAATGCAACATCGATGAGTTTACGCGCACCATCAGTGATCACGTGTCCATCCACCGACTCTTCTTTTTTGGGCTCGTCTAGGACAAGTGCTACATCCGAGTCTTCCTCGTATTCCTCGGCAATCACCTCCTCTGCTAGAGGGTCTTTTGCCGGGGTCTTGTTTTTCTTGTTCTTCTTCTTCGCCTTCTTGGCAGCGCCGGTAGCAAAGACGGCTTTGGGCCTGTTTCCCGGTGTCAAGCTCTGATCGGTACTTTCGGCCATTTGGTTCTCGGGATCATCTCCGAGATCCATGGTGTCCTGTGCTTTGGGAGAGTTTTCTCTGGATGCTTTGTCCATGTCTTCTCCTTCTGCTGCAGCTGTGGAGCTAAGCTCCTCGTCATGTTTCGTGG
Organism: Avena eriantha; assembly: GCA_910589775.1. Classification (NCBI taxonomy): domain Eukaryota; kingdom Viridiplantae; phylum Streptophyta; class Magnoliopsida; order Poales; family Poaceae; genus Avena; species Avena eriantha. The sequence goes on along the minus strand of OU342743.1, from coordinate 450,134,919 downwards.
AGAACTTTCGGAAATTTGCTGACATCATAGATTCATCCGAGGATGCGGGTACGTCTGCGTTTGTTCCAATTGCCTCCAGCATAGAGGCGGTGTTGTCTCCAGCATCGGTAGAGCCGGATCTGGATCCCACATATCCGTCGAAGTGTAACGCGTGCTTCTTGAGGTACCTGTGGCTCTCGCGATCGGCTTCGTTGAAACTTTTGATGGTCTCGAGAATTGCATCTACGCCTAAGTTTTGCATTATCATACGCCATCGCGTGTACCTCAGGAACGGCATGTCTGTCCTGGCGTCATCAGAGCCGGAATCCGTGTCGTTGATGATGTGCTCCTCCTAGATTTCGACTTCAGCAGGTGGGTCGATCTAAGATTTGGTCTCTCCAAAGAGATCCACTCCATATTCGACTTGGACTGCTAGGTCTGCTTCAGGCTCGGATTTCTCCACTATCTCCACTAATGGTGTGGGCTGGGTGGGATTAGGGTTTTCTGAAATCCGGAACTCTGCCGCCTCCGCGGACAAAGGGGAACCAGAAGTTTCTTCTGCCTCTATCATCACCACTAGGGTGGGTGGGACAGATTCAGCAAAACCGATGTAAACATCGATCTCGCCAAAAGAATGATGGTGTAGGTAGTCACAGCCTCCCTAGCCGGAATCCAGGTCTCATCGAGAACGATGAGAGGGATGTCGCTGGCATAGAGGATGCGACCGATGGAGATAGTCTCGCTGATTCCGATTCTTGCAGATTCCGCTCGGAACGCAGATCCGAAGCTCACTTACCCCACGGTGGGCGCCAACTGTCGTCGGATTGATGACAAGTATGCCGTGAAGGGGTCCTCGGGGAGTGCGGAAGAGAGGTTTGTGAGACGTACGGTGTTCCGGGACGGTGAGCACACAAGTTTACCGAGGTTCGAATCCGCCGGCTTTGGACGGATCCTACTCCTGCTAGCAATCCAGTAATACCGCAGAGCCGGAATATAGGTTACAAGGTTTCGCCTGTGCGAGTTGAGATTGTAGACTATTGAGGGTACCCTAAAGGCTTATATAGATATCCAGCCTAGGGTTTACAGGAGAGACCTATCCGGCTACGACTAAGAGTCGTTTACAGAGTACATCTTGAACTACAAGTAACACTATGGGCCTATGTTGGTAAGTCTTTTGGGCCTTCCTGTAGCCGGACTGGACTCCATCCCTTCTCCCTGACTGGGCCGCCCGTGAAGCAAAGCTCTAACCCGAAGTGGTCCACCCTGGTCAGTGAGGAACTATGAGGATACCTAGAAAGTATATCCCCAACACGCGTGGATGCTTTGGCTGGCGCCCTGACTACAGTCGAGGACTGTATTGGCGCTCTCCAAGACACACTTGGAAAGGCGAAGGGCGTGCTGAGTCGCCTTCACGAGGAGGTGGCTCCCAAGGCCAATATAATCGAGAGTCTTGACAGCCTAGTGGAGTCCTTCGCAGAGGGCATCCCGATGGACTTCAAGAACTCGCAGAGGTCAGTTATCACGACCATGGCACTAGCGATGGCGCAAGCCCACAACATGGAGATGGACCCCAGCGAGATTTCATCGGCAATGTCGGTCGTTGCAGATGGCCAGCAGGTAGTCTTCCAACCTTTCGCCACTAAGTGCAGTAAGTATGGGCCTCGGCTCATTGATACAGTCGTTGCTTATTCTGCTGAGCTGTGGCGATTGAAGAGTACGAAGGCTATGGCGTCTAGGGATACAACTGGGAAGTCTGTGGTGTTAGAGACTACCACAGATTCGAGGAAGCCCCCGAAGTCCAAGTTTAAAAAGCAGAACATGCCTTAGCTGCTAGTTGTAATAGCGTAGCTTTTCATATGACGAACCTTGTTTTGTGGGAGTACCCCTTTTGATACTTTGCTGATCTTGAATGCACTCCTTGCTAATGTATGCTTGGTCTTATTCGCCTCTTGTTTGGCTGTAATAGGGTCCTTTGAGTGGTCCTCCTGACTCTCCTCCCACTAATGAAACTATGGCGCAACCATGTTCAAGAGTGGAGGAGTTGTCACTGCTTGCGTGAGTGCGTGATTGCATGAAGCAGTTGGAGTGAGAATTGTCTGTGATCCGCAGTAATGCGGATGTATGGAAGTCGAAGGCTAAGAAGGCCCGTGCGAGCGAGAAGTATCTCCTGGAGGACGTTGCGCAACTGAACGAACAATTTAAGTGTTAGCCTTCTATCTTCTTTTCTTTTCTTTGGCCATTCGTGGCGATACTCTGTCTTTTGCTCTTCTCTTGCTTCTTGTAGTTGTTAGCGCTCGTCATCCATAGTATGAGAGGGATTGGGTTGCCATTCGCCTGCATAATCTGACCCAGGAGCAGCTACAAGATAGTGGTTACTTCTGGGTGGATCATGACCACGCAGTCACATTGGCGACGCTGTAGGATCGTGACTCACGAGTGCTTTAGTGTTTGAAGAAAGTGTAGTCGTGCCTTAGGCATATCTTTCAAGTGATGTTTCCCCTGGACGCTGTGCCATCAATCTTGCTAGCTTTGTTAGCGAAGTTTCAAGATACCAGTGCCGTCCGTGAGTGCGTGCACTAGCAATTGGTTGTGGGTGACAAGGTTGCGTTGGCGCTTGTTCGATTGCATCGGCCAGATGTGGATGTCGTAGCTATTGCCGCTGGGTCGCCGCCACCGCCAGAAGGGATGACCTGGAACATGGTCCCTCACTACCAGGCGGTTGATCGGCCAGCCAAAGATATCATCGATTTCTTTGAAGATCAAACAAATGTTCTCCTTTTGCAGCAGTAGTGTAGTTTTTATCCTGCAGATAGATGTATAAGTGTTGTAAAATTCAAGGGTAGTTGGTGTTATCCTGCTGGGTTGGTGTTATCAAGGGTTCGATTGGTAGTGCGTCAGCTGCTGAGGATACTGTATTGTTCGTGGAACGAGGTGTAAAGGGTGGTGGAGCCCCCGAGTAAAATAATTGCAAGGAAAGCAGAAAAACACAGGGCTTGGGGCACTTAGCTTTATTTATTCGCAGAATATCACGAGGTACAATGTGTGGCTAAGTAGCCTGGCTGTATAGCCTTATTTCTAAAGTAAACAACATCTAAGGGTGGAAACGGTGCAGCTGCGCGACGCTCTAGGGGTTGGAGTATGCGACTCCGCTCTTAAGGTCTTTGAGGCGATAGACGCCACCTGGGATTACTTTAGTAATCACATAGGGTCCTTCCCAAGGGGACTCGAACTTGAGGTGCCCTTGCTGCTTCAGTCGCAGGACCAGGTCTCCTTCGATGAAAGATCTGGGGCACAGCCTTCTGCTAGGGTAGTTGCGGAGGTTCTTCTGGTAGATCGTGGATCTCTCAGCTGCAATCTTGCGTGCCTCATCAAGGAGGTCGACGGAGTCTTCGAGTGCGAGGGTTGATTCTTCCTCGATGTATGCTACTACCTGTGGGGCCCTGTAGCACACCTATACGGGTAGTACCGCCTCGGCGCAGTGTACCATGAAGAACGTAGTGTAGCCTGTGGCACTGCTTGGAGTTGTGCGCAGGCTCCATAGTACTGATTGCAGCTCATCTGGCCAGCATCCGGCAGCTTTTTTGAGTGTCCGGAGGAGCCTTTTCTTGATCCCGCCATAGACGAGGCCGTTGGATTTTTCGACTTGACCGTTGGTCTGGGGATGTGCTACTGAGGCATAGCTAATGTTGATTCCCAAGTTTTCGCAGAAATCTTGGAACTCCTTGGAGGTGAAGTTTGTCCCATTGTTCGTGATGATGCTATGTGGCACCCCGAAGCGGAAGAAGATGGACTCGAAGAACTTGACGGTGCTGGCTCCTGATTGGTTTGTCACCGGAATGGCCTTGATCCACTTGGTGAATTTTTTGACCGTGCCTTGGAGTTAGATGTATCCTCCTAGTGAGGATCTCTGGAGCTTGCCAACCATGTAGAGTCCACATTATGCAAAGGGCCAAGCCACGGGTATTGGCCTGAGTTCTGCGCTAGGTGCATATGGCTTGTCCACGAATCATTGGCAGGCATTGGAACGTTGGGCGATATCCTTGGCGTCGTGCATGGCTGTTGGCTAGTAGAATCCCTCTCGTAGAGATTTGGCAACGAGGGCATGACTGCTAGCATGGTGGCCGCAAGTGCCATCATGTATGTTGAGGAGGATTGTTCTGCTATCCCTATTGGAGATGCACCGCTGAAGAACTCATGTGGTGCTGCGCTTGTATAGTTCACCATTGATGAGGGTGAATGCTTTGGATCATCGCGCTATATGACGCGCATCATTTGGGTCATCTGGCAACCTTTTGTTGAGCAAGTATGTGACATATGGTTCCGTCCAGGATGGCTCGATCATCATGACCTCCATGGGGCCTTCGAGTCCTGTGTCTGGCTCGTTGGGTGGCGCATCCCCCGAGTCCGTTGGCATGCTTGTCTTTTTCTGTGGAGCCTTGGTCTTGATGGAGCGTTTGCAGTTGTGCTCTAGAAATACTCTAGGCAGCACTAGGGCACAGGTGGAGCCGATGTTGGCGAGTGTGTCTGCCTCCTCATTGCTTTCACGTCCAACATGCCGCAGCTCGCAGCCGTCGAAGTCTCCCTCGAGTGTGTCATAGATGTCACGGTAGGCAATCATGTTGTCGCTCAGAGCATCGCACTCGTTCATTGTTTGGTTGACCACCAGTTTGGAGTCGCCGTAGATGATGAGTCGCTTGGAGCAACAGGATTTCGCCATCCGCATCCCGTGGAGAAAGGGTTCATATTCAGCTTCGTTGTTGGAGGTAGTGAACAACATTCGTAGAACATACCTCATCTTGTCACCTTGCGGCGATGTCAGGATGACGCCCGCACCAGCTCCCTCCTTGTGCTTGGATCCATCAAAGTGCATCATCCATAGATAGGACATATCTGGCTTGTCGGGGAGCTGGTTTTCCATCCAGTGCACGAGGAAGTCCGGGATAACTTGCGACTTGATCGCATTGCGATTCTCATATGCGATGTCTCGTCGTGACAGCTCTATTCCGTAGAGCGCGACTCGTCCTGTGGCGTCGAGATTGTTGAGGATGTGCCCGCGTGGGCCGTCGTTAACCACTATGATTGGGTGCTCCTGGAAATAGTGGCGCAGTCTCCTGGCTGTCATGAAGATGCCGTATGCCAGCTTCTGATAATGCGGTTACCACTATTTTGTTGGCGTGAGCACCTCGTTGTGGTAGTAGACTGGGCGTTGTACCCCGTGGACTTTGTTTTTCGGCTCATTCCACCATGAGCACAATGCTTACGACCTGGTAGGTGGCGGAGATGTACATCAGTAGCAGCTCTTTTTCGTGAGGTGTCACCAACACCCGCGAGGTGGACAGTAGACGCTTGAGGTCGTCGAATGCTTCTTGTGCTTCGTTTGTCCACTCGAACTTATTATCCTTGTGGAGAAATTGGTAGAAACGCAGTGCCTTTTCGCCCATCCGACTGATGAATCGACTAAGCGCTGTGATTCGCCCAGCCAGCTGTCGGACGCCTTTTACGTTCTTCAGCTTCTCTATGGCTAGTATGGCCTATATTTTCTTAGGGTTTGGCTCGATCCCTCATGCGGAGATGAGATACCCGAGTAGCTGCCCAGATGGTACACTGAAGGCGCATTAGTCCAGATTTAGCTTGATCTACTAGCGGTCGAGGTTATCGAAGGTCTCGCAGAGATCGTGGAGTAACGAGGCTTCTTCCTTAGTTTTAACGATGATGTCATCGACGTAGACTTAGATATTGCGACGAAGTTGGTTCTTGAGGTAGGCCTGCATGCATCGATGTTAGGTGGCTCCTATGTTTTTTAGCCCGAAAGGCATCATTGTGTAGCAGAAGACACCAAAAGGCATGATGAATGCTGATTTCTCCTTGTCCTCCTCATTCATTCGAATTTGATTATAGCCTGAGTAGGCGTCGAGGAATCAGAGATGTTCGCATCCCACGGTGGAGTTGATTATTTGATCGATCCGTGGCAACAGGAAGTGGTCCTTCGAGCAATGTTTGTTCAGGAAGGTGAAGTCCACGCACATCCGCCAGATATTTGTGTCCTTTTTGGGAATGAGCATGGGGTTTGCGACCCAGGTGCTTTCATTGATCTCGCGTATGAAATTAGCATCGAGGAGTATGTTGACTTCCATTTCGACCGCTTTTTCTCTTGGCTCCGACAGTCGCCGGATTGTTTGCTTGACTGGCCTTGCTTCAGGATTCACGTTGAGTGCATGCTCGGTGAATTCCCTGGGAACTCCTGGCATGTCTACTGGACACCAGACGAAGATTTCCTAGCGCTCACAGAGGAATTAGACGAGCACGAGTTCCTATGCGATACTCAAGTTGTTGGCGATAAGGGTCATCTTGGTTGGGTCTGTTGGCTGGACCTGGAATTTCTTGGTGTGCGACGACGGGTCGAAGGATAGGTCGGGTGAGTTTGGGTTTCTCGAGGGAGGCAGACTGTTGTCTGGCGATTCCTTCAACCTTGCTAGTTCCTCCTGCATGCCGAAAGACTGGGAGATTTTGTTGAACTCCCTATCACAGTTGTCGGATCTCTCGAAGCTTCCGTTGACTGTGATGATGCCATTTGGGCCCGGAATTTGCATCTGCAGGTAAGCGTAGTGCGGCAATGCCACGAACCTTGCTAACGCAACATGTCCAAGGATGCAGTAATATTGTGTGGGCCAGTCGACGACTTCAAATTCAATGTGCTCTCGCCGAAAGTTCTATGACGTGCCAAAGATGACATCGAGGCTGATCTTGCCCAGGGGTACACGCCCTTCCCAGGGACGATGTCGTGGAACCCTATGTCTGAGACTTCCAAACATGTCAGAGGGATCCTCATTCCGTGCAAGTTACTTGCAAACATAAGTTTGATGCCGCTTCCGCCGTCCATGAAGACGTGACTCATCTCGAACCCCCCAATCTATGCCTCGAGTACGAGGGGAAGTGGCCTAGGCGAGGTACTTGGCGCGGGTGGTCGAGCTTGTCGAAGGTGATGCAGGAATCGCTTCCACTAAGGAACTCAGTGGTGGAGGGTGGAGAGTTCATCACCAAATTGACTTGGCGAGTGATTGCCTTCTACACTCGATTTGAGGGGCGCCCTTTTTGGATCATCCCCATGTTGCCCAGCGCTCGCGGGTACGACTCGCCTCCATCTTCTGGACTAGCGCAACCGCAGGTGGAGGTGGTCCGGGTGGTGCTCCATGAGCCACAACACCCGGGGCAGCTCCGTAGCCCTGGTTGATCGCGTCGCGATTCATCTAGGCTAGGCCTTCGTGGAGCTTGAGGAACTCGCGACAGTCCTTGAGAAGGTGGCTGGACTTTTTCTTGCCGTCATTCTTGTCGATGTAGAAGTGAATGTTGCACAGTCCAGATAGTTTGTCCTGGATGGATATTCCAGGTGCCTCGTCGCGAGTGCAGCGCTGCCACACTTGCGTGGTTTTTCCGATGTCACGATATCCACCGCTACGGTATACGCTATTGCGGTAGTCGTGGCGTTTGTCGGGGTAGCCAGCCACGACCATGTCGACCTCTTCGTGGTCCTCGTAGACGCGCATTTGACATTTTCCTCGGCGATCACGTCTGCGCCCGAGGTGGTTGTCATCATCGGAGTAGGCATGGTTTTTCACCGAGTCCTCTCCATCGGGCCACCGAAGGTCAGAAAATCTTGGAAAATATATGTAAAATTCTATTTTTCTAGAAGACTCAGGATGCCAGAAGATGGAGTGGAGGTGGGCAACAGGGGGCCCACACCACCCCATGGCGCAGGCAGGCCTAGGCTGCGCCTGGGAGTGGTGTGGCCGCCCTGGCCCACTCCAGTCTCTCCCCTCTGGTGTGTATCATCCCCATGAAACCCTATGACTGGGAGAGCGACCATAGAAAGATTCCGCCGCCTCTGCGGGGAGAAAAACACCGAGAGAGAAAGATCTCTCCGGCAAACAGATTTCTGCTGGGGGAATTCCTCCCCGGAGAGTGAAGATCATTGCCATCAACACCACCATCAAGCTGGACTTCATCGGGATCATCATCCTCATCATCACCAGCATCATCACCATCAGAAGCCTCACCACCATCTCCATATTGCTGTAACAATTGGTTGAATCTTGCTATAGTTCATAGGGGAAACTTTCCTGGCGTTGATTACTCTTTGTAGTTGAGGCTATTGAGTGAACCATTGAATTATTGTTTATGTTCAGATTGTTATACATTATTATTCCATCTCTGATCATGATCCATATGATGTCTTGTGAGTAGTTCGTATTGTTCTTGAGGACATGGGAGAAGTCCTATTGTTAGTAGTGGAGTTGCGTTGAGAAAGATTCAATAGATTGTTATTTAAGTTGTGGTGTACTTCTTCTAGTGGTGTCATGTGACCGTCGACTACATGACACTTCACCTATATGGGCCTAGGGGAATGCATTGTGTATTTGGCTACTAATCGTAGGGGTTGCCGGAGTGATAGAAACATGAACCCCCGTTAGGAAACCATTGCACAAGGGACGTAAGGGTCTTAGAGTTTAAAGCTGTGGTTAGGTTTCTACTTTAATTACTTTCTTGTACTTACGGATGTTTTCAAGGGGTATAATCACAAGTATGTATTTATTCTTGGATGGGGTGGTACATTAGCACAGGTTCACCCACACAACACTTAGCAAGCTAGAGAAGATTAATCGACTATATGAAGCGAAAGCACTTGACAGTCTTCCCATGTGTCCTCGAGGATGATTGGTCGTCTATAGAAATACAACCGGCTTGTCCTTTGCTGCATAAAGGATTGGGCCACTTGCTGCATTCATTCTTACTGTCTTTTATTTACTCGTACTTTGTTTACTTGCTTTATCGAAAACCCCTAAAAATCTGTTTGCTAAGTATTTGCAGAGAATTCCTGATCCAGACCACTAGCCAGCACCTTCTTCTTCTTGTTGGGTTCGACACTCTTACTTATCAAAAATACTGCCATACACCCCCTATACTTGTGGGTCATCAAGACTATTTTCTGGCGCCGTTTCCGGGGAGTGAAGCGTTATTGGAGAGTGGAACTGGTAAAGGAAACTTCTACTGTGAGTATTGTTTACTTCTGCTAGTTGCTTTATTTTCGTTATGGATAATTCACTGAGTTTCTTATTTGGTAATGCTACTACCACAGCTAAAGTAGTAGATAAGCCATCACCTACTGAGAAAGATGTTTTCAAAATACCTACAAGAATTATTGATCGTGTTAGGGATAACTACTATGTTGGGGATGGAACTGTCCATCCTGGTGATCATTTACTCTTTATACACGAATTATGCGGGTTGTTCAAGTGTGCAGGTATTACTACATATCAAGTTAAGAAGAAGTTATTCTCATTATCTCTGAAAGGAAGAGCTGAGGAATGGTATAAGCTGCTGAAGAATGGTCAAGCTCTGGAATGGGAGGAAATAGTGCCTCTCTTTTATTCAAAGTTTTATCCTCCTAGTGAGATTCATAAAGATCGGAATCAAATATACAAGTTTTGGCCTCTTAATGGAGAGAGTACAGCCCAAGCTTGGGGGAGATTGAAGTTACTAATGCTCAACTGTCCCATTCATGAGCTCCCCAACAATATTATTATCAATAACTTTTATGCAAGGCTTTCTCTTCATGACAAGGATTTATTGGATGCTTCTTGTGCTGGATCATTCACTCGCATGGAAGAAAAAGCTAAATGGGATCTTCTGGACCGTATTCAAGAAAATGCTGAAGCTTCGGAGAATGACAAAGGTAGAAAGTCAGGTATAAATTATGATTATGATTGCATTGAATCTTTTATGGGAACTGATGATTTTCAAAATATTAGTAATATTTATGGTCTTGATTTGCAAGTTATTACGAATTGCTTTAGAGCTTTTGCTTCCTATATCGAAATTCCAAAAAAGGGATGGAACAAATACCATGCACCTTACAAAGATATTGTTGACTATGCTCCTATTGGAAGTGTTGAGTATTGCATTATTGACCCCATCTTACCCGAACCTTATATCAAGAAGATCCCCTTCCCCGAAAAGGTAAAGTACCATTCTATGATAACTAATGTAATCACCAAAAGTGAAAAAAGAACTGTAAAACCTGATGAACAAATAAACATTGAACCTGTGGTAGCAATTGTGAAAGACCTTGTTACTAAAAGCGTAGAAGATGGGCACATAGTCTTTTGTGAGGATGCTTCTAATATTGTTTCACATCCCAATAGAACTAAAAAGGCTAGTGTTCATGTGCTTTCTGTTAGAATTGGTGATCATTGTTGTTATGGTTTATGTGATATTGGTGCAAGTTCTAGTGCTATTCCTTATGAGCTTTACAGAGAAATTATGCATGAAATCAGTCCTAGCGAGTTGGAAGAAATTGATGTGGTTATTCATCTTGCTAATAGAGAGACCATCTCTCCAATTGGTATCGTACGAGATGTGGAAGTCCTTTGTGGTAAGATCAAGTATCCTGCTGATTTTCTAGTACTTGGTTCAGGTGCTAGTAAAACTTATCCTATCATTTTTGGTAGACCTTTCTTGAGTACTTATGGAGCTATTATTGATTGCAAGAGGGAGAAAATCTTGACTAAGTTTGACGGGGAATCTTATGGGTTTAATTTTTCGAAATTTGCTAAAGAACCTTGCGAAGAGGAAACCCATAATGAGGATTTTAGGGTTGAACAACTTGCTTATATTTCTCTTTCTCCTAACAATGCTTTACAACAATTTATGGAAGATCACGAAAGTGAAATCTTCATGGAAGAAAGGAATGAGATTGACAGGATCCTCCGTGATCAACCTAAGATGCTTAAGCACGACTTGCCTATGGAAGACTTGGGTACCACGATGCCACCTAAAAAGGGTCCGGTTTTCGATCTAAAACCTCTCCCTGATGATCTTAAATATGCTTTTATTGATGATAAAAAGATATATCCTGTTATTATTAGCGCTAAACTTTCAGGGGAGGAAGAAGAAAGATTATTGGAGGTTTTGAGGAAACATCGAGGAGCTATGGGCTATACTCTGGATGATTTTAAAGGGATTTCACCTACTATATGTCAGCATTCTATTAACATAGAACTAGATGCGAAGCCAGTAGAGGAGCACCAACGACGTTTAAATCCTAAAATGAAGGAAGTGGTAAGGAATGAGGTATTGAAACTCCTTGATGCTGGTATTATTTACCCTATTGTTGATAGTGAATGGGTTAGTCCTGTTCATTGTGTTCCTAAAAAGGGGGGTATTACCGTTGTCCCTAATGATAATATTGAGCTTATTCCTCAAAGAATAGTGGTAGGCTATAGGATGTGCATCGATTTTAGGAAAGTCAATAAAGTTATTAAGAAAGATCACTACCCGCTTCCTTTTATTGATCAAATGTTGGAAAGGTTGTCTAAAAAGACCCATTTTTGTTTTCTTGATGGTTATTCTGGTTTCTCTCAAATTGCTGTTAAACAACAAGATCAAGAAAAAACTACTTTTACTTGTCCTTATGGAACTTATGCTTATAGACGTATTCCTTTTGGTTTATGTAATGCTCCTGCTACTTTCCAAAGGTGCATGTCTGGTATCTTTCATGGTTTTTGTGAAGAGATTGTAGAAGTGTTCATGGATGACTTTTGTGTCTATGGAACTTCTTTTGATAATTGTCTTCACAACCTTGATAAAGTTTTGCAGAGATGTGAAGAAACTAATCTTGTTCTCAATTGGGAGAAATGCCACTTCATGGTTAATGAAGGGATTGTTCTTGGGCATAAAGTTTCTGAAAGAGGCATAGAAGTTGACATAGCTAAGGTTGAGGCAATTGAGAAGATGCCATGTCCAAGAGACATCAAAGGTATTCGTAGTATCCTTGGTCATGCTGGTTTCTATAGGAGGTTTATTAAAGACTTCTCTAGGATATCAAACCTCTCACTAATCTTCTTCAAAAAGATGTACCCTTCGTTTTTGATGATGATTGTAGGGAAGCTTTTGAAACTCTTAAGAAGGCTTTAACTACAACCCCTATTGTTCAACCACCTGATTGGAGTTTACCCTTTGAAATAACGTGTGATGCTAGTAATTTTTCTGTAGGGGCTATCCTTGGGCAACGTATTGATAAAAAGTTAAACGTTATCCATTATGCTAGTAAGACTTTAGACGCTGCTCAAAGGAATTTTGCCACTACTGAAAAGGAATTTCTAGCTATTGTTTTTGCCTGTGATAAGTTTAAGCCTTATATTGTGGACTCAAAAGTAACCATTCATACTGATCATGCTGTTACTAAATATCTTATGACAAAGAAGGACACTAAGCCTAGGCTTATTAGATGGGTACTACTTTTACAAGAGTTTGATCTACATATAGTAGATAGGAAGGGTGCCGAAAACCCTGTAGCTGATAATTTATCTTGTTTGGAAACATCTCTTTTGATCATATGCGTGTTAATGATAGTTTCCCAAATGAACAGTTAGCCGCAGTAGGGGTGAGCTCGCGAGGAAGCCCTTGGTAGGCTGATTATGCTAACTTTATTGTCTCCAAGTATTTGCCTCCAACTTTTACAGCTCAGCAAAGAAGAAAGTTCTTTTATGATTTGAGGCATTATTTTTTGGGATGACCCACACTTATACAAAGAAGGAGTTGATGGTATTATGCGAAGGTGTGTTCCAGAATATGAACAAAAAGAGATATTGTGTAAATGTCATGGTAGCGCCTATGGAGGACATCATGCGGGAGATAGAACTGCACAAAAGGTATTACAATCAGGTTTCTACTGGCCTACCCTTTTTAAAGATGCAAGAAAAATTGTTTTATCTTGTGATGAATGTCAGCGTGTTGGTAATATTTCTAGACGCAATGAAATGCCTATGAATTACTCTCTAGTTATTAAACCTTTTGATTGTTCGGGATTTGACTTTATGGGTCCTTTCCCTCCTTCGAAAGGCTATACTCATATTCTTGTTGCCGTAGATTATGTTACTAAGTGGGTAGAAGCTATTCCTACAAAAAGTGCTGACGGGGAAACTTCTCTAAAAATGCTTAAAGATGTTATATTTCCTTGGTTTGGAGTGCCTAGGTATGTCATGACTGATGGGGGTTCTCATTTCATGCATGGCGGTTTTAGGAAGACCCTCGATAAGTATGATGTTAATCATAGAATTGCTTCAGCTTATCACCCCCAAACTAGCGGGCAAGTAGAGTTATCAAATAGAGAAATTAAATCTATCTTGCAAAAGACTGTTAATAGGTCTAGAAAAAACTGGGCTAAGAAGTTGAATGATGCTTTATGGGCTTATAGAACTGCTTACAAAAATCCTATGGGAATGTCTCCTTATAAAATGGTTTATGGGAAAGCTTGCCACCTACCCTTAGAATTAGAACACAAAGCTTACTGGGTAGTGAAAGAACTAAATAGAGATTTTAAGCTCGCTGGTGAGAAAAGATTATTTGACTTAAGTTCTTTAGATGAATGGAGGAGTGAAGCCTATGAGAATGCTAGGCTCTTTAAGGAAAAAAAAAGTTAAAAAATGGCATGACAAGCGAATACTTAAGAGAGAATTTCATGTTGGTGAGAAAGTTCTATTGTATAGGTCTCGTCTCAGATTTTTTGCAGGTAAGCTACTATCAAACTGGGAAGGAACCTATGGAGGAATACCTCCAAGACCCCGGGAAGGATAAGGAGATCAAGAGTGAAGGTGAAGAGGAGGCAAAGAACACCGGCACTACCGTTGCAAGCATTGGAGTGGTGGCGAACCCTGCGAGGATCAGAAGGACTGCACGGATTTCAACTGGAGGGAAGCGTCCGCGTCACTGCTTGGAACCACGGACAACTTCTCTACGCACCAAGAATCCTTTCCATACCCTTATCCATGAGCATCAATACCAGAATATGCCCAAGGATAAATTACCCTCCAATTGGGATTTGCCTCGTTCTAGCCATGCATGAAAAGATGACTTCAAGGAGGAAGAGTGGGGAAAGAATAGCAAGAGCTGGAATTCTCAACACGACATGATCATGAGCCGCATTGAGCAAAACTCGGAGCTTATTCGTAATCTCACCTTCGAAATTGAGGACTTGGGGAAACTTATCAGAGAGCTCATCGAGAGGATACCACCACCACCTAAGGAGTAATTCGTCATCAGGTTTGGCATCCCCTTGGTTTGTTCCAAGCTTGGGGGAGTGCCGCGGTATCATATCACTATCTTCTATCTTTTTACCTTATTAGTAGAGTCATATCATGAATAGAGGAGTTATTATGTAGTATGGTTTGCATTATGGAACTGTCCCCTCTCTCGTTAGATATGTATCCCTTGGTGTGAGTTGCCGTTATGGAATATTAATGAGAAGTTCTATCATTCACTCTTTTGCATAGCTTATGTTAGTTTTCAATTCGTGGTTATATGATTGATCTTGTTGTTAGTATTGGTATCACTTTGGGATCATTGAGTTAATTTAGTTGGTTTTGGCAAACCTGGCTTGGTCAGTAGCAACACCTTTTTGAGAGTTGAAAAGAAAATATAGAAGTACTCTAGAGAAAAATAATTTCATCATCTTTCTTTCTTGATTTGCTCATAAGTCTAGTATTCTCTAGTTAAGATCTTTTGTGCTTCCAAGGAAGATTGCATGTTTCTTTTTTATCATTTGTATGTTTGGTTGTTTGCTTCAACTCCTGTACTTGCTACCCAGCCTTGCTAGCCAAAAACCTGTACTGAGAGGGTATTCTTCTCGTGCATCCACCTCCTTTAAACCAAAACCTTTGCCATTTGTGTCCACCATACCTACCTTGTAGCATTACTGCTATTCCAAGTAAATTCTTGTTTTGTCTACCTCCCAAATTAAACTTGTTATGTGAAAAATTAGTGATTAAAGCTCTCACGAACTTGATGGCACACTTTATTTTCCGCACTTAATAAACCTAAACCATTGTGAACTCTCCATGAAAGTTATATGCTTGCAAATTATAGGCTAGGGATTAGCAGAACCGTGCTGTCACGGGGAACGCTTTCAACACTTGTAAATATATACCCAGTTGATACCTTGCTCTTTTGTTTGCGGATGTCGTCGGTGTGAAATAAAAGGGGAGCTTGTAAGTCCATGGAGTTATGTATGTGTGTTAGAGAAATGCCTGGGCCGCTAGTCTAATCCATGCTGACATGGTGGAAACCTGCAGCGTAACCATAATGATATCTATGAAGCATTCTTCTTATAAAAAAAGAGAGAGATTGCTATTGAGAAAAAGAAAAATAAGAGAGATACTATGAAAAGAGGAAAGAGAGAAAAAAGCACCATTTTCCCATGGTAAATAAGAAGATTGCTGAGATACTCATTGTCTGCTTGCCTTGTCATTTTGATATGGGGATTCTTCCGTATCAGCGGGCAAGGGGTACCCCGTTGGCAGTTCTCAATGATACGCACATACTTACGATGACAAGAACTTACCGGTAACTAAAGTTGAGTACCATGAGGAGCGGCCCTCATACTCAAGGGACTTGGGATTTTCAGTTTATAGTCTGTCAAGCATATAACTCAGATTGGACCTCACTTTCACCTTAATCACCTAAAGATGCCTATGATAGGGGCAATGAGAGCTGAAAGCTAGTAAGTATCATAATTTTTGGGAGCTCTTTATGAGACTTGCAATCCCTGCTTCCCTCTTTGAAGGGCCTTTCTTTTACTTTATAGTTGAGTCAGTAAACCTATTCCCTTCTATCTCAGCAAGTATTTTGAGTTGATGTGTTTCATTCATTCATATGATGATTTATGCATTCATGTTTCTTTTGTTCCTTGTTTTTCACATTTCTCTTATCTTGAAGTTTACTACTTTGAAAGCTTTCTTTGAAAACCAGCTTTTTGTGAACTCCAGCAGATTATCAACTATTCTTCGACCAAGAGCTAAGTTTGCCATTACCAATTTTGATTTACTTTATGTATCTTTATTGTGTGTCCTTTACTCATGGCAAATTGAGTTATATAATAGTGAGTTGTCTTCTATTATGATCTATGTATTTGATGAATGTGATTCTTCTTGTCCGTATTCTTTTATCGACTCTTCACTCCATAAACCTGAGGTCATGTTTTATTGAGCTCAGTTTCGCTTGGGGACAAGCGAAGTCTATGCTTGGGGGGAGTTGATACGTCCATTTTGCATCACTATTCTATGTCTTAATTCACTATTATTCATTGATATATTTCGTATTGAGAGGTGATACTTATGTTATTTCATCTATTTTTGCATGGTTGATGACTTTTGGAGCATGGACCAGTGCAGTTAGGATTCTAATGGAAAAGGTGTTGTTTGGAGGCAAAATTCACGAAGATCAGAAAATCCGGGAAAATATATGGAAAATTCTATTTTTCCAGAAGACTCAGGATGCCAGAAGATGGAGTGGAGGTGGGCCACAGGGGGCCCACACCACCGCATGGCGCGGGCAGGCCTAGGCCGCGCCTGGGAGTGGTTTGGCCGCCCAGGCCCACTCCAGCCTCTCCCCTCTGGCGTATATCATCCCCACGAAACCCTAAGACTCGGAGAGCGACCATACAAAGATTTCGCCGCCTCTGCAGGGCGGAAAACACCGAGAGAGAAAGATCTCTCCGGCAGACAGATTTCTGTCGAGGGAATTCCTTCCTGGAGAGGGAAGATCGTCGCCATCAACACCACCATCAAGATGGACTTCATCGGGATCATCATCCTCATCATCACCACCATCATCACCATCAGCACCCTCACCACCATCTCCATATTGCTGTAACAATTGGTTGAATCTTGCTATAGTTCATGGGGGAAACTTTCCCGTTATTGATTACTCTTTGTAGTTGATGCTATTGAGTGAACCATTGAATTATTGTTTATGTTTAGATTGTTATACATCATTATTCCATCTCTGATCATGATCCATATGATGTCTTGTGAGTAGTTTGTTTTGTTCTTGAGGACATGGGAGAAGTCCTGTTGTTAGTAGTGGAGTTGCGTTGAGAAAGATTCAATAGATTGTTATTAAGTTGTGGTGTACTTCTTCTAGTGGTGTCATGTGAACGTCGACTACATGCCACTTCACCTATATGAGCTAGGGGAATGCATTGTGTATTTGGCTACTAATCGTAGGGGTTCCCGGAGTGACAGAAACCTGAACGCCCGTTAGGAAACCATTGCACAAGGGACATAAGGGTCTTAGAGTTTAAAGCTATGGTTAGGTTTATAACTTAATTACTTTCTTGTACTTACGGATGTTTGCAAGGGGTATAATCACAAGTATGTATTTAGTCTTGGATGGGGCGGTACATTAGCACAGGTTCACCCACACAACACTTACAAGAGTTTGATCTACATATAGTAGATAGAAAGGGTGCTGAAAATCCTGTAGGTGATAATTTATCTCGCTTGGAAAACATCTCCTTTGACCCCATGGATGTTAATGATAGTTTCCCGAATGAACAGTTAGCTGCAGTGGGGGTGAGCTCGCGAGGAAGCCCTTGGTATATGGATTATGCTAACTTTATTGTCTCCAAGTATTTGCCTCCATCTTTTACAGCTCAGCAAAGAAGGAAGTTCTTCTATGATCTAAGACATTATTTTTGGGATGACCCACACTTATATAAAGAAGGAGTTGATGGTATTATGCCAAGATGTGTTCCAGAATATGAACAAAAAGAGATATTGCGCAAATGCCATGGTAGTTCCTATGGAGGACATCATGCAGGAGAGAGAACGGCACAGAAGGTATTACAATCAGGTTTCTAGTGGCCTACCCTTTTTAAAGATGCAAGAAAATTTGTTTTATCTTGTGATGAATGTCAACGTGTTGGTAATATTTCTAGACGCAATGAAATTCCTATGAACTACTCTCTAGTTATTGAACCTTTTGATTGTTGGGGATTTGACTTTATGGGTCCTTTCCCTCCTTCGAAAGGCTATACTCATATTCTTGTTGCCGTAGATTATGTTACTAAGTGGGTAGAAGCCATTCCTACGAAGAGTGCTGACGGGGAAACCTCTCTAAAAATGCTTAAGGATGTTATCTTCCCTAGGTTTGGAGTGCCTAGGTATCTCATGACTGATGGGGGTTCTCATTTCATTCATGGCGGTTTTAGGAAGACCCTCGCTAAGTATGATGTTAATCATAGAATTGCTTCAGCTTATCACCCCCAAACTAGCGGGCAAGTAGAATTATCAAATAGATAAATTAAATCTATCTTGCAAAAGACTGTCAATAGGTCTAGAAAAAGTTGGGCTAAGAAGTTGAATGATGCCTTATGGGCTTATAGAACTGCTTACAAAAATCCTATGGGAATGTCTCCTTGTAAAATGGTTTATGGGAAAGCTTGCCACCTACCCTTAGAATTAGAACATAAAGCTTACTGGGCGGTGAAAGAACTAAATAGAGATTGTAATCTCGCTGGTGAGAAAAGATTATTTGACTTAAGTTCTTTAGATGAAAGGAGGAGTGAAGCCTATGAGAATTCCAGGCTCTTTAAGGAAAAAGTTAAAAGGTGGCATGACAAGCGAATACTTAAGAGAGAATTTCATGTTGGCGAGAATGTTCTATTGTATAGGTCTCGTCTTAGATTTTTTGCAGGTAAGCTACTATCAAAATGGGAAGGACCTTTCATCATTGAAGAAGTATACCGTTCAGGAGCAATAAATATTTCTTCTTTAAAAGATAATACTACACAAGTAGTGAATGGACAGCGACTCAAACACTATATTGCTGGAGATTCTTACAATGAAGATGTTGACGCTTTCAAGTTATAACTCCAGAGAAATTCATTGAAGACCAAATTCAGAGACCTGCAGAGTCCGTGTCCAACTAGGTAACAGTTCTGGTAAGAAAAGTTCCGCGAAAATACAATCCAACTATATTTTTGTAGTTTTCAGTCAATAAGGAAAGCTACAAAGCGAAAAAGGGACGGAAACGGAGGCAGGGTGGCCCACACCACCCCATGGCGTGGGCCCACCCCTAGCCGCGCCACCAGGTGGTGAGGCCACCCCGGACTCCGCCTCCGACTCGTTTTCTCCCAGTACCTTCTTTTTAATTTGAAACTTCGTAATATATAACCCACCGGATCCCCCGAGGCCCGTATATCGTGGTTTCGTCGTGTTTTTGTTTCGATCTATTTCTGCCACGTAGAATCCCAGATTTGGAGCCACAATGTCTTCCTCTGGATCATCCAAGGGAGACTCCTTAGAGGATATCATCAACCCATACATGAGAGAATTGAAGATTCATCCCAAGGCGTTGTTGCTCGAAGGTGGAGAGGTCCGGATTAAAGAGGTTCAAGGCCCTAAAGGTGAAGGAAGTCTGGAGGACAGGATGGAAGCACTAGAGCAAGAAGTCTTTAGGTACAGGAAGATGGCGGAGCGCGAAGTGGATATCATCCATAAGATTTGCTCCGAACTCTTCACCGAGCACCAAAAGGAGACTGCTGAACTCAAAGACGAAGTCCTCTCACTCCGCCAAACAACCAACGAACTGCAAGCACAGTTTTATGATGTTCAAAATCAAAACTGTGAGTATGAGGCTAGATTTAAACGCATAAGTGCTGCTGCAAGTTTCAGGATGTTGGAAACCACGATGTCCTTTGTTGATGGGAAGCCTTTACCCTAGAAGACGGACGAAGATGAGAGGATACCACCACCATCGAAGGAGTAATTCGTCATCAGGTTTGGCATCCCCTTGGTTTTTTCCAAGCTTGGGGGAGTGCCGCGGTATCATATCACTATCTTCTATCTTTTTACCTTATTAGTAGAGTCATATCATGAATAAAGGAGTTACTTTGTAGTATGGTTTGCATTATGGAAGTGTCCCCTCTCTCGTTAGATATGTATCCCTTGGTGTGAGTTTCCGTTATGGAATATTAATGAGAAGTTCTATCATTCACTCTTTTGCATGGCTTATATTAGTTTTCAATTCGTGGTTATATGATTGATCTTGTTGTTAGTATTGGTAGCACTCTGGGATCATTGAGTTAATTTAGTTGGTTTTGGCAAACCTGGCTCGGTCAGTAGCAACACCTTTTTGAGAGTTGAAAAGAAAAAGATAGTAGTACTCTAGAGGAAAATAATTTCATCATCTTTCTTTCTTGATTTGCTCATAAGTTTAGTATTCTCTAGTTAAGATCTTTTGTGCTTCCAAGGAAGATTGCATGTTTGTCTTTATCATTTGTATGCTTGTTTGTTTCCTTCAACTCTTATACTTGCTACCCAGCCTTGCTAGCCAAAAACCTGTACTGATAGGGTATTCTTCTCGTGCATCCACTCCTTTAAACCAAAACCCTTGCCATTTGCCTCCACCATACCTACCTAGTAGCATTATTGCTATTCCAAGTAAATTCATGTTTTGTCTACCTCCCAGATTAAACTTGTTATGCGAAAATTAGTGATTAAAGCTCTCACGAACTTCATGGCACACTTTACTTTCTTGCATTTAATAAACTTGAACCATTGGGTCCTTCTTTGTTGCGTATATGCTTGCGCTTTATGAGTTGAAGTTAGCCGAACCATGTATCATGGGGACCGCTTTGAACACTTCATTGGTACTTGTACCTAGTTGATATCATGTTCTTTTGCTTATGGATCCCGGCGGTGTGAAATAAAAGTGGAACTTGTAAGATCATGGAGTTTATATGTGTGTTAGAGAAACGCCTGGGCCGCTAGCCTAAGCCATGCCTAATCATGGTGGAAACTTGCAGTATAACTATAGTGAGCATTCTATGAAGCATCCTCAATAAAAACCTATGCAAATAGCAAATAAAAAGGTCGCTGAGATGCTCACTGTCTGCTTGCCTTGTCATTTTGATTATGGGATAGCTCCTGTGTCATGTGCAAGGGGTACCCCGTTGGCGGTTCTTGATGATACGCATGTATTTACAATGACAAGAGCTTGCTCGTGACTGAAGTTGAGTAGCATGAGGATCGGTACTAATAAGTAAGGGGCATGAGATTTCAACTTATAACTTGTCAAGCATATCCTCTTACTTGTGTCACTTTAATCTTAATCACCAAAAGATGCCTATGATAGGGGCAATGAGAGCTGAAAGCTAGTAAGTATCATAATTTTTGGGAGCTCTTTATGAGACTTGCAATCCCTGCTTCCCTCTGTGAAGGGCCTTTATTTTACTTTGTAGTTGAGTTAGTAAACCTACTCCCTTCTATCTCAACAAGTATTTTGAGTTGATGTGTTTCATTCATTCATATGATGATTTATGCATTCATGTTTCTTATGTTCCTTGCTTTGCACGTTGCTCTTATCTTGAAGTTTACTACTTTGAAAGCTTTCTTTGAAAACCAGCTTTTTGTGAACTCCAGCAGATTATCAACTATTCTTCGACCAAGAGCTAAGTTTGCCATTACCAATTTTGATTTACTTTATGTATCTTTATTGTGTGTCCTTTACTCATGGCAAATTGAGTTATATAATAGTGAGTTGTCTTCTATTATGATCTATGTATTTGATGAATGTGATTCTTCTTGTCCGTATTCTTTTATCGACTCTTCACTCCATAAACCTGAGGTCATGTTTTATTGAGCTCAGTTTCGCTTGGGGACAAGCGAAGTCTATGCTTGGGGGGAGTTGATACGTCCATTTTGCATCACTATTCTATGTCTTAATTCACTATTATTCATTGATATATTTCGTATTGAGAGGTGATACTTATGTTATTTCATCTATTTTTGCATGGTTGATGACTTTTGGAGCATGGACCAGTGCAGTTAGGATTCTAATGGAAAAGGTGTTGTTTGGAGGAAAAATTCGCGAAGATCAGAAAATCCGGGAAAATATATGGAAAATTCTATTTTTCCAGAAGACTCAGGATGCCAGAAGATGGAGTGGAGGTGGGCCACAGGGGGCCCACACCACCGCATGGCGCGGGCAGGCCTAGGCCGCGCCTGGGAGTGGTTTGGCCGCCCAGGCCCACTCCAGCCTCTCCCCTCTGGCGTATATCATCCCCACGAAACCCTAAGACTCGGAGAGCGACCATACAAAGATTTCGCCGCCTCTGCGGGGCGGAAAACACCGAGAGAGAAAGATCTCTCCGGCAGACAGATTTCTGTCGAGGGAATTCCTTCCTGGAGAGGGAAGATCGTCGCCATCAACACCACCATCAAGCTGGACTTCATCGGGATCATCATCCTCATCATCACCACCATCATCACCATCAGCACCCTCACCACCATCTCCATATTGCTGTAACAATTGGTTGAATCTTGCTATAGTTCATGGGGGAAACTTTCCCGTTATTGATTACTCTTTGTAGTTGATGCTATTGAGTGAACCATTGAATTATTGTTTATGTTTAGATTGTTATACATAATTATTCCATCTCTGATCATGATCCATATGATGTCTTGTGAGTAGTTTGTTTTGTTCTTGAGGACATGGGAGAAGTCCTGTTGTTAGTAGTGGAGTTGCGTTGAGAAAGATTCAATAGATTGTTATTAAGTTGTGGTGTACTTCTTCTAGTGGTGTCATGTGAACGTCGACTACATGCCACTTCACCTATATGAGCTAGGGGAATGCATTGTGTATTTGGCTACTAATCGTAGGGGTTCCCGGAGTGACAGAAACCTGAACGCCCGTTAGGAAACCATTGCACAAGGGACATAAGGGTCTTAGAGTTTAAAGCTATGGTTAGGTTTCTAACTTAATTACTTTCTTGTACTTACGGATGTTTGCAAGGGGTATAATCACAAGTATGTATTTAGTCTTGGATGGGGCGGTACATTAGCACAGGTTCACCCACACAACACTTAGCTAGCTAGAGAAGATTAATCGACTATATGAAGAGAAAGCACTTGACAGTCTTCCCATGTGTCCTCGAGAACGTTTGGTCATCTATAGAAATACAACCGGCTTGTCCTTTGCTGCATAAAGGATTGGGCCACTTGCTGCTTTCATTCTTACTGTCTTTTATTTACTCGTACTTTGTTTGCTTGCGTTATCGAAAACCCCTAAAAATCCGTTTGCTAAGTATTTGCAGAGAATTCCTAATCCATACCACTAGCCAGCACCTTCTGCTCCTTATTGGGTTGGACACTCTTACTTATCGAAAATACTACGATACACCCCCTATACTTGTGGGTCATCAATTGTCTTGGTCTTCAAGCGGCCCAGCTCCTCCCTTTGTTCTCTACGGCCCACGCCGCTGTTGAACGCGTCGATTGTGTGATCCTCAGAGATATCTGCTGCATAATTCTTGATGATGGACCATCTCTGGATGTATGAGCGCACTGACTCGCCACACCTTTGGTGGCAGCCTCTTAGTTCGTCGATTGATGCGGGCCTCTTTTAGGTGCCCTTGAAGTTGCGCATGAAGCTGTAGACCAGCTCTTCCCAACTGCGAAATGATCCGCGCGGGAGGTTGTTGAGCCATGCACGGGCGGTGTAACCAACTCTTCCCAGCTCAACAACCTCCCACGCGGATCCATTCGCAGCTGGGAAGAGCTGGTCTACAGCTTTGTCCGCAACTTCAAAGGCACTTACAAAAGGCCCACATCAATCGAGGAACCGAGAAGCTGCCAGCAAAAGTCTGGTGAATCACTGCGCTCTTACATCCAGAGGTGGTACATTATCAAGAACTCCACGGAAAACATCTCAGAGGACCACGCAATCAACGCATTCAACGGTGGCGTCCTCTGTATAGAGCTTAGGGAGGAGGTGGGGCGCACTAAGCCCAAAACAATCGACCACCTGATGGAATTCGTGAATCGGTGGGCCGACGGAGAAGATTCGATGAAAAACGCATCTACTCCGACGATGACGATGACCTCGGGCCTAGACGTGACCGTCGAGAAATGCGTTGAATGCGCATGTACGATGACCACGGCGACGTCAACATGGTCGCAGCCGGATACGCCAACAAACGCGATGACAACCGCACCAACGGTTATCGCAGCGGTGGATACCGTGACTCCAGGAAAACAACGCAGGTGTGGCAGCGCCGCACTCGCGAAGAGGCACCCGCAACATTCATCGAGGACAAACTGTCCGGGCCATGCAACATGCACTTCTACATCCACAAGCACGACGACAAGAAGAAATCGAGCCACCTTCTCAAGGACTGCCGCGAGTTTCTCAAACTACATGAGGGGCTGGCTCGAATGAATCAAGAGACTGTCAGTAGGGGCTACGGAGCTTCCCCAGGCGTTGTGGCACATGGAGCTCCTCCACGCCGCCCGGACCACCACCACCCGCAGCCGCGCCAATCCAGCACCATGGAGGTGAACCATACCCGCGGGTCGTGGGCAACATGATGATCCAAAAAGGGCGTCCCTCAAATCGAGTGCAGAAGGCCATCACTTGCCAAGTCAACTTGGCGGCAAATTCCCCACCTTCCACCACTGAGTACCTTAGTGGAAGTGACTCCTGCATCACCTTCGACAAACGCGACCATCCGCGTCAAGTCCCTCATCCGGGCCACTGTCCCCTTGTAATCGAGGAGCAAATCGGAGGCCTCGACATGAGTCGCATCTTCATGGACGGCGTGAGCGGCATCAACCTCATGTTCGCGAGTACCTTGCGTGCGATGAGGATCCCTTCGACTTGCCTGGAAGTGTCAGACACGATGTTCCACGACATCGTCCTAGGCAAGGGCATATACCCCTGGGAAAAATCAACCTCGGCGTCATCTTCGGCACGCCGAAAAACATTTGGCGAGAGTGCATCAAGTTTGAAGTCATCGACTGGCCTTCGCAATATCACTACATCCTTGGTCGTGTCGCGTTTGCTAGGTTCATGGCAGTGCCACACTACACCTACCTACAAATGAAAATGCCAGGTCCAAACGATGTCATTACAATCAATGGAAGCTTTGAGAGGTCTGATAGCTGCGACAGAGAATTCAACAGAATCTCCAAGTCCTTCGGCATGCAGGAGGAGCTCGCAAGATTGAAGGAGTCGACAGACAATAGTATGCCTCCCCTGAGGATGCCAAGTTCACCCGATATGTCCTTCGACTCATCGGTGCACACGAAGAAAGGCCAGGTCCATCCAATGGACCTGACCAAAACGGCCCTCATCGCCAACAACTTGAGTTCCGCATAGGAACTCGCGCTCGTCGAGTTCCTCCGTGAGCACTGGGAAATTTTTGCCTGGTGTCCAGCGGACATGCCAGGGGTTCCCCGTGCAGCAAGGCCAGTCAAGCAAACAATACGACGACTGTCTGAATCAAGAGCAAAAGCAGTCAGAATGGAGATCAACAGACTCCTCGATGCAAACTTCATACGCGAGATCAAGGAAAGAACTTGGCTCGCTAATACAGTGATGGTGCCCAAAAAAGACACGGATATCCTGCGGATGTGCATGGACTTCACCTCCCTGAATAAGCATTGCCCAAAGGATCACTTCGCGCTACCATGAATTGACCAAATCATCGACTCTACCGTGGGATGCGAGTGCCTCTGCTTTCGAAGCCTACTCAGGCTACAATCAAATTCGAATGAAGGAGGAAGACCAAGAGAAGACAGTGTTTACGACACCATTTGGTGTGTTCTGCTAAAACACCATGACCTTCGGGCTAAAAAATGTAGGAGCCACCTATTAGTGGGGATTGTTTGTTTGCGGCCCGAAAGTTCGTGGGCGAGTGCATGGAGGTACCCAAGTTGCCTGTAATTTCCGTGTTTCATAAAGTTGGGCTGCCAACTACTCATAGGGGCCATTTCGACGCAAACTAATCTCACCCCTGCCAAATACAAACATTCCGTTAAACTGCTGAAAGGATACAGATGTCACCTAGAGGGGGGGTGAATAGGTGGTTTAAAAACTTTTCCGAGATGGGCTTAACAAAGGCGGAATTAAACTTGCATTTACTTTGTCAAGCACAAAACCTAGAACAACTAGGGTTCACCTATGTCCACCAACGACTTATCCTAAGCAAGCCAACCAACTATGTGATAGCAAGATATAGACTTCAAGCACGAAGGCTATCACAAAGTAAGGTGCATAAGTAAGAGCTTGGGTATAGAGATGACCGAGGCACGCGGAGACGACGATTATTACCGATTTCCTCCCAACAATGGAGTACGTCTCGTTTGGAGACGGGGGTGGTCTCAAACCACCAACGCCACAAAAGGCCTCCCTTATTCTCCGATGAATCTCACCCCAATGGGATCGATCCACCCTTCCACTATCGGCAACCTTCGAGGTGGTAGCCGACACCTTTACAACAAGTTCGAGGCACACATCCACAACTTAATTGGAGGCTCCTGAATACAAGCAAGCTGTCAAACAATCAAAGACAAGCTTGTAAGAATCAATTCAAACCAAAACAAGGCTTAGGGTTTCCAATGAAACCCTAGAGCAAGGGGCCCTCAAGTGAATGAGGGGGAAATGAAGATCTCTCTTGGTGAAGAGAATATCATTTTGCAGCCCAAAACTTGGGGTGTCCAGGCAACGTGGTACCCGAGTTCCCTGATATCATCCGCGATGACTATGGTTGGCATGCCAAATACTCAGAGGGTCTTTTTTGGCACGAATTCAACTTTATGTTTCAATACAAAAAATCAGGCTAACGGCCGTCAAGTTGGGCCCCCTGTTATTTCTCACCGTTATGTCGCTCCTGTCGCTCCCGTCGCTTAGGTGTCAATTAGGCTTGCAGCGTTGGCGCCTGCATCCATTATGCATCTTCTTCTTCCCCGGAGTAGAAATCTGCGGGGCGTCGCAGCCATGGCGCAGAGCTAGGACGTGGACGAACCTGCTCGGCCCAGCTCTCCTCCCTGTAGGCTTGCAGCGTTGGCACCTCCATTACTCGTCTTCTTCCCTGAAGCAGCAATCTGTGGTCGCAGCCATGGCGCAGAGCTGGGAAGTGACGAAGCTACTCGGCCCCGCTCTCCTCCACATCCCGAGTCGGAGCTCGCCCTCACCGTGGATGCACCCATGGCACGGTCGGCGACGAGAATTGGTTCCCGGTGAGATCTATCACCTTGTCGACCATGCTCGGTTCTATTTTCCTCCTCTAGAATCCGAGCTCGCTGTCGCCGTGGTTGCACCAGCACCAATTCTGCCACCCCTGCCGAGGTCTCTGTGGTAGCTCAAGTTCTGGGGCTCTCCAAGTTCTGCCATGTTGGGCCTATAAGTGTTGTTGTATGTTAAACTAGCAAATCTCTTTTGTGCAAATCTCTTGGGCTATACCAGCTTCATTGTGTTTAATTATGAAAGACAAAATATAAATGACTTCTCTGAATTTCTCGCATAGAAAAATGCACAGCTAATTTCATATTCTCGTAGGAACTGGCCCTACTTATTGAACCAGCGACACTGCCACGATCTCCATGTAGCCACGGTGAGTTCTGAAACCGAAAGTTGCAGTTACCACGTTTCTTCTGCAGTCATTCCTCTTCCTCAGTCATTCCTCTGTAGTTTTTCCTGGGCGCTTCTTCTTCCTCTATTCTGGAACCATCGGTTCATCTTCTTCTTCCTCTCGAAGGCAGTTCCTTGCAGGCAGTTCCTTTCACCCATTTCCTTGCAGGCATGGACGATGGGAAACGCACAACAGAGACCCACTTGGTCCCTACCCATGGAACCATGACTTTGACTATGGTGTACACAAATGATGAAGCGACTGTGGAGACAACTCTCGCGAGGTTTGAGCAATTGCTTGAGAAAGAGAAGCACATGTTTGTGGGGCTAGACTTGGAGTACACCCGTGCAAATAAGTGAAAAAATCCTCCACAAGAGATCGTTGTCATGCAAATCGCCATATATGAGGAGGTCCTCGTTTACCACTTCTGCAGGTATGTGAAATTTAAATTTGAGATCACCACTTCTACATCCCTTGTTCCCTTACATCCCTAGAACCATCTAAGTGCATGAGTAAACCAACTGAGATGCGTTGTCCGGCTCTGGTCGAGTTCTTGTGTAGGAAAGGGATAACTTTCACTAGTGTGGATATCACAAATGACACAATTATGTTTTCTCGTGCGTTGATAAAAATCCCAGAGGGGCACCACATCGACATCCAAAATCTGTACAAGATCAAATCATACCCTGCGAAGGATGGCATCGGTGATCTGGCAGTGGAAATCATCGATAAATCCTATGAAAAACTAAAGAAATTGAAGCGACTCGATCATGACTACTAGGAGTGGAAGCCGATGAGCCAGGTGCGCCTGGAGTATGCAGCCAGAGATGCCTACATGGCGTACGAGTTGTATAGTAAGCTCATTACCATGAAAGATGGGATGGTTAAGGGGGGTTTTTCGCGAGAGAGCTATGCCCTGGTTGCAAGCTAGCCTAGGAGAAGAAGCATGAGGAGGACAGAAAGTGGTTTCAGGACGAGCAGGGATCTTGGGACGGTGGCGACATCAAGCGGCTGAAGGGGAAGCAAGTCAAGGAGGACAACAAGTGGTGGTGATACATTATGTGTTTGAACTAGATTTTAGTTTCTAGTTTATTATGTGTGTGATACATTTAGTTACTTTAATACAAAATTTCGACCAATTTAACTTCTTGATGTATTTCTTGACAATTATAATATAATCGAGAACTAGAAATATTTTGTAGTGTGCATGAGCATGATCAGTAAATATAATTGAACACTAAAAACTTTAAGGCACTCCATATAAAGGAGTAGATTAATTTATAAGGTTCACCGTAGACACAACGGATATATTCTCTTACATGCCACACACAGGTAATAATTAACTAGAACAAAGTAAAAGCAGAGGCTGCAGCAGAAGGCCGGGACACGGAGACGCCTAGCAGGGCAGGGGTTTATCAGTAGAAGGCAGCGACAGCCTAGTCGATAGGATACAGGCCAGTCTTGACATACTTCCGAAGGAATTTGCCATAGGCTACGTGCCGCACCAAGGTAATCGGCCTATGGCTTCTGCCTCTGCCTCTGGCAACGCCCTCCGCGTGCTGGATCATGCTGTTGAGGTCCACGTTGATTGCTCTGCCATAGAATAGGCAAAACAGTCTACCCCTACGGTGGAAACGGATTAGCCCACACCGTAACTGCCTCAGCACGTAGTAGCTCTTGTTGTCCCTGGATTCCTTGCTATCGTCCACTTCATCATCATCGTCCTTTTGATTTTAAGAACATAACTTAGAACTCGTACATATTATTGAATTGTATTAAAACTCAAGAATTGACAACATGTATATGTAAGACAATATATCCGTGCATATCAAAGATAAAGCATCTCAGCAATATTTTGATCGGTTCATATATCATTTCATCTCAACACAATGACAAATAATTACATCAGATTGTGACCTCATAACTTCATTCAGGGACGGCGTGAGTGAACCAAGTAACAATTGCACAGCCTGTATTGTTGTTGTACATCGCCCCAGGTTCACTAACTCGTCCCTGAAAAAATCGGACACCAATGTGTCTGCCTCTCTTTTGGGACAAATTTGAATCATTAGCCAGAATAAGAAATTCAAATGTAATCGTACAAAACATTATTCAGGGATAAACATAGTCAGGTACAAAAACAAGCCTAAATATTGTAATTATAAATAAAAAACCAAACAATTAATCTTTAGGTGCATGTTAAAAATACTTATGATCAAAACCATTCATATACATATGCATCATACCAATCATTAAAAGATCAAAAACAATTCAAGGATCATATATGTAGTTCCACATGAGAATAAATCTAGGTCCTCATAATTTGTTTTAGAGATGGAGTAGGCGAACCAAAGTACCAACAACACAACCTATATTGTTTGTGTGCATTGCTGCCTCAAGTTCACCAACACATCCCTAAAACACGACACCATCATACATGTCTCCCCTCGCACTCTTTTGGGGCAAATTTCAATCATTGGCCTCGGTGACAAACTAAAATGTAATTCTTATACACTATGAACGTATGGAATAGATAATTCGAATATCATAGTTCTATGAATGTAGAATAAATATTGCAGCCTCATAAGTTTATTCAGGTACGGCGTGAGTGAACCAAGTAACAATTGCATAGCCTATATTGTTGTTGTACATTGCCCCAGGTTCACTAACTCGTCCCAGAAAAAATCTAATACCAATGTGTCTGCCTCTCTTTTGGGGAAAATTTGAATCATTGGCCTCAATAAGAAATTGAAATGTAATCGCACAAAACATTATTCAGGGATATACATAGTCAGGTACAAAAACAAGCCTAAATGTTGTAATTATAAATAAAAAACCAAACAATTAATCTTCAGGTGCATGTTAAAAATACTTATGATCAAAACCATTCACATACATATGCATCATACCAATCATTAAAAGATCAGAAACAATTCAAGGATCATATATGTAGTTCCATATGAGAATAAATATAGGGCCTCATAATTTGTTTCAGAGATGGAGTAGGCGAACCAAAGTACCAATAGCAGAACCTATATCGTTTGTGTGCATTGCTGCCTCAGGTTCACCAACCCATCCCTAAAACAAGACACCATCATACGTGTCTCTCCTTGAACTCTTTTGGGGCAAATTTCAATCATCGGCCTCGGTGACAAACTAAAATGTAATTCTTATACACTATGAATGCATGGAATAGATAATTCAAATATCATAGTTCTATGAATGTAGAATAAAGATTGCAGCCTCATAAGTTTCTAAAGAGATGGCATAAGCGAACCAAGTAACAATTGCACAGCTTATATTGATCTTGTACATGGCCCCAGGTTCGCTCACTCATCCCTGTAAAAATTTGACACCAATGTGTCTGCCTCTCTTTGGGGCAAATTTGAATCATTGGCCAGAATAACAAATTGAAATGTAATCGTACCAAAAAATATTTAGGGATATACAAATGCATCATACAACGCATTCATAGATCAGAAACAATACAAATATTATATATTTAGGTTCCATATGAGAGAAAAAAATAGGGCCTCATTTTTTTCAGCGATGGAGTCAGAGAACCAAAATACCAACAGCACAACCTATATTGTTTATGTGCATTGCTGCCTCAGGGCAACTAACCATCCCTAAGAAAATGAGACCATCAGATGCCCTTGCACTATTTTGGGGAAAAATTGAATCATTGGGCTCAGTGAGGAATAGAAATGTAATGTTATAGGCCTGCTGTGTATCGAAATCAACACTCAACTAGCAAACTCAACTAGATGGCAGATGAGCAGATTGGGGTTTTGTGACTAGACGGATTGGGGTTTTGTGACTAGATGGTAGATGCATCAATCAACCGATCGAATCATATATATAGTACCCTACTTCAAGAGCAAAAGAATTTGTACATGATTGAGAAAATCCTATGTATGAATAGTGAAAACTGCGGCCGCGACTAGAGAAGCTAGCAATGTAGTACCTCTGACTCCTCATCAGGGACTTCCTCCTCGAACTCATCACTCTCCACGATTGCGTCGAAGATTTCTTGAACGGCGATGGGGTCGTCGATGTAGATCACCGGATTGCCTCCGCCTACCGCCTGCCCCCATCCAGATCTGCCGCTGCCACCACGACGTTGTCGGCCACGATGTTGTCGGCCACCTGCTGCTCGGCGGCGACAGCTACCACCTGCTGATCGGCGGCGACGGCTACCAACTGCTGCTCGGCGGAGACGGCTACCACCTACTGCTCGGCGGCGACGGCTATTGGCTGGACGGATGAGTTCGCACCCTCGACGGCGCGGCAACGAGCCGCGTTCGTGCCCGGAGAAGACGCCTCCGTCTGCTTGGCGACGACCGAGCCATTTGCTTCTTCGCCTTCAATTGGCTTCACCGTCGGATCTTCTCCACTCGTACGCTTCATGACGCACCAAGGGAAGGAGGTAGTGCAAACAAGGGAGATTCGGCGCGCGCAGCAGGTGTAGATTGGGGTCTTGGGACTAGACAGACTAAGGGGAAATGACAAGAGCTCATGGAAGAAGAAGGTCGAGGGGGGTTATAAACACCGGACCGTTCGTAGTCCTCGAGTGGACACATGTGGTGGGTGGGGGCGGGGGGTTGGGTACCACGATCTCCACCCTTTTTTCGGTTCCCTTTTTTTGAAACAGCCACGATCTCCACTTTAGAGCTGCATTTAAAACACGCTCATGGCAGACCTCGATTCCACTACACGCAAGTGGCGCGGAACTAATTTCTAACAACGTTAGATCTACTCGAGGGGGGCCCTTGAGTCATGGAATTTACTAGCGGTAGGGCCCAGTTGGAAGTGAGATTGAGAGCGCTGCGTATAAATGGGATATGTCTGATTAAAATCAAGTGGCAATAAATTGCAGCGTCCCGTCGACAACCGTGCACTCGATGACCCCGTTGCCCTGTGCATGAATTGTAGTAGTAATAGTAGGCTTTTCAGACTTGATTAAACTTTACATGACCGCTCGACGACTTTTTCCATGGATGGCATCGTGTTCCTTCCTGTAGAAGTCTCACGGAGGGAGACGTCCGTGCTGTCTCACGCTGTAGTGTGAAGGGCACGAGGTGTGCAACGATCATCGTTGGATCACCCAGAATCAACGGTTGGTGCGCACGATCCACGTGACAACTGTGACAACCAATCAGGGAGTAGCAGACAGGGTGAGCACAGTTTTGGGCTTCTACGAAAGATAGAGAGGGGGCGGGCAAAACTAAGTAGTACCACAAAAAACCAAGGGCAAAACTGAGTAGTATAAAAATGGAAAGTGTCTTGTACAATGAAATACATCATGGAATAAATCAAATTATGCCAAGATAGATCCACTAGAGTTCATTGGATGTGTGTTCTTCTCATAAACCACACATGGATCCACCAGTGGCATTGCATGTGTGTTCTTCTAAACAAACCACATAAGGATCCACCAGTGTCATTGCATGTCTGTTCTTTTCATGAACCACACATAAGGATCGGCCCATCAGTGTCTTTGCATGTCTGTTCTTTTCATGAACCACACCCAGTGTCAGTGCATGTCTGTTCTATTCATGAACCACACACAGTTTCACTGCATGTCTATTCTTTTCATGAACCACATAAGGATCTACCAGTGTCATTGCATGTCTGTTACTTCCATAAACCACATATGGATCCACCTAGTGTGATTGCATGTCTGTTCCTCTAAACAAACCGCATAAGGATCCACCAGTGTCATTGGATGTGTGTTCTTCTCATGAACCACACCCAGTGTCATTGCATGTGTGTTCTTTTAAACAAACCACATAAGGATCCACCAGTGTCATTGCTTGTCTGTTCTTTTCATGAACCACATAAGGATCTAGCAGTGTCATTGCATGTCTGTTATTTTCATGAACCACACCTAGTTTCACTGCATGTCTCTTCTTTTCATGAACCACATAAGGATCTACCAGAGTCATTGCATATCTTTTACTTGCATAAACCACATATGGATCCACCTAGTGTGATTGCATGTCTGTTCCTCTAAACAAACCACATAAGGATCCACCAGTGTCATTGGATGTGTGTTCTTCCCATGAACCACACCAAGTGTCATTGCATGGGTGTTCTTCTAAACAAACCACATAAAGATCCACCAGTGGCATTGCCTGTCTGTTCTTTTAACGAACCACATAAGGATCCACCAGTGTCATTGCATGTCTGTTCTTTTCATGAATCACAGCTAGAGTCATTGCATGTATTTTACTTCCATAAACCACATATGGATCCACCTAGTGTGATTGCATGTCTGTTCATCTAAACAAACCACATAAGGATCCACCAGTGTCATTGTGTGTCTGTTCTTTTCATGAACCACACCTAGTGTCATTGCATGTGTGTTCTTCTAAACAAACCACATAAGGATCCACCAGTGTCATTGCCTATCTGTTCTTTTCATGAACCACACCTAGTGTCATTGCATGTGTGTTCTTCTAAAGAAACCACATAAGTCACTGCATGTCTGTTCTTTTCATGAACCACACCCGTGTCATTGCATGTCTATTCTTTTCATGAACCACGACTAGAGTCATTGCATGTCTGTTCCTCTAAACAAACCACATAAGGATCCACCAGTGTCATTGCATGTCTATTCTTTTCATTAACCACATAAGGATCTACCAGTGTCATTGCATGTCTGTTCTTTTCATGAACCACACCCAGTGTCATTGCATGTGTGTTACTTCCATAAACCACAAATGGATCCACCTAGTGTGATTGCATGTTTGTTCCTTCGATAAACCACATATGGATCCACCTAGTGTCATTGCCTGTCTTATATTTTCATGAACCACTCCTAGTGTCAGTGCATGCCTGTTCTTTTCATGAACCACACCTAGTGTCACTGCATGTCAGTTCTTTTCATGAACCACATAAGGATCTACCAGAGTCATCGGATGTGTGTTCTTCTCATGAACCACACGTGGATCCACATGTGTCATTGCATGTCTGTTCCTCTAAACAAACCACATAAGGATCCACCAGGGTCATTGTGTGTGTGTTCTTTTCATGGACCATACCCAGTGTCATTGCATGTGTGTTCTTCTAAACAAACCACATAAGGATCCACCAGTGTCATTGCATGTCTGTTCTTTTCATGAACCACATAAGGATGGGCCCACCAGTGTCATTGCATGTCTGTTCTTTTCATGAACCACACCCAATGTCAGTGCATGTCTGTTCTATTCATGAACCACACCCAGTTTCACTGCATGTCAGCTCTTTTCATGAACCACATAAGGATCTACCAGAGTCATTGCATGTCTTTTACTTCCATAAACCACATATGGATCCACCTAGTGTGATTGCATGTCTATTCCTATAAACAAACCACATAAGGATCCACCAGTGTCATTGGACGAGTGTTCTTCTCATGAACCACACCCATTGTCATTGCATGTGTGTTCTTCTAAACAAACCACATAAGGATCACAAGTGTCATTCCCTGTCTGTTCTTTTCATGAACCACATAAGGATCCACCAGTGTCATTGTATGTCTGTTCTTTTCATGAATCACAGCTAGAGTAATTGCATGTCGTCTACTTCCATAAACCACATATGGATCCACCTAGTGTGATTGCATGTCTGTTCCTCTAAACAAACCACATAAGGATCCACCAGTGTCATTGCGTGTCTGTTCTTTTCATGAACCACACCTAGAGTCATTGCATGTTGTTCTTCTAAACAAACCACATAAGGATCCACCAGTGTCATTGCCTATCTGTTCTTTTCATGAACCACACCCAGTGTCATTGCATGTGTGTTCTTCTAAACAAACCAAATAAGTCATTGCATGTCTGTTCTTTTCATGAACCACGGCTAGAGTCATTGCATGTATGTTCCTCTAAACAAACCACATAAGGATTCACCAGTGTCATTGCATGTCTGTTCTTTTCATGAACCACATAAGGATCCACCCGTGTCATTGCGTGTGTGTTCTTTTCATGAACCACACCCAGTATCATTGCATGTGTGTTCTTCTAAACAAACCACATAAGGATCTACTAGTGTCATTGCATGTCTGTTATTTTCATGAACCACATAAGGATGGGCCCACCAGTGTCATTGCATGTCTGTTCTTTTCATGAACCACACCCAGTGTCCGTGCATGTCTGTTCTACACATGAACCACACCCAGTTTCACTGCATGTTTGTTCTTTTCATGAACCACATAAGGATCTACTAGTGTCATTCATGTCTTTTACTTCCATAAACCACATGTGGATCCACCTAGTGTCATTGCATGTATGTTCCTCCAAACAAACCACATAAGGATCCACCAGTGTCATTGGATGTGTGTTCTTCTCATGAACCACACCCAGTGTCATTGCATGTGTGTTCTTCTAAACAAACCACATAAGGATCCACAAGTGGCATTGCCTGTCTGTTCTTTTAACGAACCACATAAGGATCCACCAGTGTCATTGCATGTCTGTTCTTTTCATGAATCACAGCTAGAGTCATTGCATGTATTTTACTTCCATAAACCACATATGGATCCACCTAGTGTGATTGCATGTCTGTTCATCTAAACAAACCACATAAGGATCCACCAGTGTCATTGCCTATCTGTTCTTTTCATGAACCACACAAGGATCCACCAGTGTCATTGCATGTTTGTTCTTTTCATGAATCACAGCTAGTCATTGCATGTCTTATACTTCCATAAACCACATATGGATCCACCTAGTGTGATTGCATCTCTGTTCCTTTAAACAAACCACATAAGGATCCACCAGTGTCATTGCCTGTCTGTTCTTTTCATGAACCACACCTAGTGTCATTACATGTGTGTTCTTCTAGACAAACCACATAAGGATCCACCAGTGTCATTGCCTATATGTTATTTTCATGAACCACACCCAGTGTCATTGCATGTGTGTTATTCTAAACAAACCACATAAGTCATTGCATGTCTGTTCTTTTCATGAACCACACCCGGTGTCATTTCATGTCTGTTCTTTTCCTGAACCACAGCTAGAGTCATTGCATGTTTGTTCCTCTAAACAAACCACATAAGGATCCACCAGTGTCATTGCATGTCTGTTCTTTTCATGAACCACATAAGGATCTACCAGTGTCATTGCATGTCTATTCTTTTCATGAACCACACCAAGTGTCATTGCATGTGTGTTACTTCCATAAACCACATATGGATCCACCTAGTGTGATTGCATGTTTGTTCCTTCCATAAACTACATAAGGATCCACCAGTGTAATTGCATGTTTGTTATTTTCATGAACCACTCCTAGTGTCATTGCATGTCTGTTCTTTTCATGAAACACACTCAGTGTCATTGCATGGGTAGCCGTTAGACCGAGTCTTCTAGAAGGCACGCCCTAACACAGTTGTTTTGCTTGACGATTGTTACATATCGTTCGACTGGGGTGCTTGGACGATTGGGATGGTCTTCGTGAGAGCGATCCGCGAGTAGGCTGTTCTGCGGCATGATTGGCCACGCTTGCTTTGGACAAACTGGCAACACCGGGCGCTCCCCTGTTGCGAGTGTCACGTCTCACGAGTTTAGTGGGCCACATCCCAGTGTCTCGTCCCCATTACTTCTCTACCTCCCCGTACTTCTCTTCCTTACCCTCGAAGCCACTTTCCCCACTTCACTCCCATCCTGCCGTAGCCGCAAGCCGACGGCGCCTCCATCCCAATCCCCTCTCCGGCAGCCACCCCCCACCCCTCTCGCCATGGGTTCAAGGGGAGACAGCGAGGAAACGCGTCGTGACGACAGGGAAGGTGATTTCGATGTGAGTCGTCTCATCTCTATTTCTATCATCTGTGGCAAGTTATCTATTTTTTGAGCTAGATCTAATCTATTTACTCATGCATGTATGATGTGTTAGGCCAACCAGACGATGTATGACTCTGACTATCATGGTTTAGAGGATGAAGACAGTCCTCTGGTATGTAAACATGGATATGTGCCCACTAAATTTGTAGCCTTCAAAGGACGAAACGCAGGCAGGAGGTTTCTACGATGTCAAGGACATCGTGCAATGATGCAAGGTGGAAGTTGCGGTGTTGTCAAATGGGTAGATCCAGAGTGGCCCAAATTGATGCAGAAAACGCTGGACAAACTATGGGAAATGACTGTCGAGTTGAAAGAATCCGTATTCAGCTCACTTCTTGACAGTGTTGAGATAAAGCTATGGGAACCAGTTGACAGGACCAAGCATAAGTGAGATCTCAGGTGGGTGTAGGACAAGGTTATCAAAGTCGAGAAGGAGAGGGACACGGCGTTGGCCCTGAAGGCTAAAGCAGAGCAAGAACTGACTCAAGCATGGAACGATCTCCACCAGGCCAAAGTCCTGCAGTACACAACTACGAGTATTGACAAGTGCATGAGGAAAAATGTAGAGAAACAATTGAAGCTCTGCAAGGAAGATGCTAAAAGGAAGGAGCAGACAATTCGATCCTTGCTCTCGCAGGAAGATGCGCATCGGGCCAAGTTTAGGAAGATCAAGGAGATGTGTGATAACTAGTTCTATTTAGCTTAAGCTCCCTGCCTTTTTAAATTTTAATATTTGTACTTGTTGACCTAGCGGTCTGAACTATTGGTCCCAGATTCTAGGGAGGAAAAAAATTGCTCTGACCCCGTATTAATTTGTGGAAGAATTTGTGATTTAGATCAATTTCTGCCTCGATTTAGATCTCTGTCCCGGATTGGAAACGTAACCGTGGACCAAAGACACCTTTTCTACTAGTATATTCTGACACTGGTGGTTTGTTTAAACATAATCTACGTGGATTGTGCCGCATGCAAATAGCACAACCACAATTTATAAAGTGGAAGCACGTACACCCAGTTACTAGAGATCCGGGAGCTTCGCCAGATGCAGGGGATGCAGGAGCAGAGAGGCGGTGAGATAGACGGGCTCAAGATTAGGCCAGAAAGTGGTACCCATTTCCTCCTCATCTAGGCATTATCGGTGAGAACATTGCTGTTTATGTTGGCAGGTCGTTGTGCAACATCTGAAATAAGTTGCTGCTTCGTGGAGTGTGGCAACTTAAATAATTTATTTATGTGCCACTTATATTCCATCGTATTTGGAGACCTCCTGCCCCTCAGCAATCGTGGAATCGGTGGATCCTTGTTTTCAGATAGTAATGGCACAATCACAATTTCGGATTCAACTACTGACTCGGGCGTTTCCAAACCCTAAGTCGCGGTACATTTTACTCTGAGAACGTGGGTAGATTGTTTCGCCCAGCAACATGCCACACACAGAGCAATCCGAATTTAACAGAATTACATATATAGGTTCAAGTTCAACACATTACTATACATCTTCATTGCCAGTAGCCTTCTTCCGCAGCCTGGGTGCCAAGCCTTCACGTCCAGTGGCTTCTTCATTTCCTGCCTTCTTCCTCTTCCTTGGTGCCCATTTTCATAGCTTCACGTACTCTGCATCGCCGGGACAATGGGCACCAGAATCGTGTCCAACATCATCTTTCCACTCGTTTTTAATTTCTTCGGGCAGCAAAATGACATCTTTCCACTTGTTTTTAATTTCTTCGGGTAGCAAAATAACTGACCCGACAGTCATGTTTCTAACCTTGCGGCGCTTCCTGTCAAAGAAACAAGACTGTTGAATAACTGCCCAATATCTACAGAGTAAATAAAACAAAAATTACAATTCAGCACAAACATGCGAAACCCAATAGACCTTTGTTTACCAAGAGCTAATTGGGTTCGAGCAAGCACCCTGTCCAAGAATAGAAGGGCGACTCCCAGTTGCAGCAGCTTCCACATCCAGTACATCACATTTCAGCTCAAACATGGCAGCCGAAGCATACCTTTTCATCAACCAAATTAGCTGACTGTCACACGTTATAGGAACCATGGTGCCACGTTCATCCATGAAGCTGAACTTTGCAGTCTGCTTCGGCCATAATTCAACATGATTACGCAGAGCAGCAACCATACCAGATATACTGCAGATCTGCGTAGACGCTTCTTCCATCATGAAACAATGGTGTCCATACCTCTTGCCCTTAGAGTCGTACCTATAGAGGACTACCGTAACTAGGTAAGGGGGTCCCCGCAGATCCCACTTGACAGAAAACTGTGGACAAAATATGTTTGTCAACGTTGGGCTAACAAACTATTTGAGGTTCAGTAGCCAGCTAGCAGTTGTAAATAGTGCGAATAGCAAAGAGAATGGTAGATCACCCGCGTGTACACAGAAATTCTTCTTTCTTGATAGTAGGATCTGCCATCCTCCAAGCTGCTCGGCTCGTCGGCGGTGGAGGCAGGCTAGAGCCTCGCAACGGCGGCTACGGTATGCGCCATTGGAGCTCGGGATCAGCGACTGGGCGCAGCAACTGGGCACAGCAACTTGGCACTGGAAGTCAAATGTCCAAAGGGATCGTCCTGCCTGGAGGGTGGATTCTGATGCTGCCGGTGCTAGGGGAAAGCTGGGAATGGATTTGTGAAATTGGTCAACCCTCTAATCCACTTAGCTGCTCGATTTGCCTAAAAGGTTGCCGCGTTGGCGCCCGCGTCACGGACAGATGACCGACATGAGGGTCCTGACCGTCTACTTCACGGAGCAGTTTAACGGAATGTTTGAATTTGGCAGGGGTGAGATGAGTTTGCCTCGAAATGGCCCCTCTCAGTAGTTGGCGGCCCAACTTTTCGAAACGCGGTAATTTCAGGCAACTTAGGTACCGCCATGCGCTGGCCTTCCAACTTTGGTACCACAGACGAAGAAGCCCCTTGGTGAAGCTGTAGATCAAGGCCTCCTCCTTCGATTCCCCAAAGATCATCGAGTTTGTGTGGTTGGATGAAGAGATCTTGGAGTTTTGGTGGCTCTAAAATGGTGTTCTTCAATTTCTAGAACGAGCAGCTTGAGGTTGAAGAAGAGGTCCCCTATTTATAGGCCCACTGATTTCTGACCGTTTTCTGACCGTTGGAGAAGAGTCAGACCGGAGACTCCGGCCTGCACACCGGAGACTCCGGTCTACACTGGAGATTCTGGCCCATCTCCAAACCACCAAATAGAATGACCCAGCCCTTCTGTGGGCCAAGTGGACCGGAGACTCCGGTCCAACCACACTGGAGACTCCGGTCAGGGGCTTGGACCAGAGACTCCGGTCAGTCTCCGGACCTTGCTCCGGACCACAAATCTTGCTGACCCAGGTCTTCAACTTTGATCCACTCTGGGGACTTGTGGGGAAACTCCGGAACACACCAGAGACATCGGTGTCTGCACACCGGAGACTCCGGTCTGAAAAACCTGACAGAGACTAAACTGATGGAAACAACAAAACTGTAACGATCATAACATTTGCATCCGGACTCCGATTGACCCGAAACCAATTTTGTTCAAAATATTGGATACCACAAAGAGAGAACATTTCATGTATTATGATGTGAGATACACTCTTGGTGAGAAACCTCCAAGATCAAAATGCAATAAGGTATAAGGGGGAATCCGTTTTTGATGAACTAGAGCTTGTTATGAATATTACCACAAGCTCTAGAACCTCACATGGATAAGATCCAAATAATAACCAAGAAATATGATGCCAATAATGCAAAGGTTTGAGCTCTCTCTCCGAAGGATATGATCAAGTTACTCACTCGAGAGCACCTCTTGATAGAACGGTTATCTATCCTACAAACTGGTCTCTCCAACTAGCACCTCGATACCGGTAAGAAGGAAAACCTATCAAGACCATACCTTTGCCTTGCGCATATTCCACTTGATCTTGATGATCACGATCTTCTCCACCTGAAGATGGAACACCTTTCTTGATTGGTTGCGCTAGCTTGGGGAAGACTTGCGAATTGCTCCCCATACTCCACTATGGTAGAGCTTCTCTTTTGGGCATATCATCTTCCCATATCCATGATCACCATAGGATGGCAAGCTTCAAGCAAATGATCTCTTCGAGATGACTCATCTTGATCTTGCACATCATTTCTTCTTTCTTCATTATGTTGGTGTCTTGAAGGTACATAAGAGATATCACTCCAACTTTATTCTTCAAGACACACTTGCTATAGGCCCAACTCTTACATGACCAATGTCCGAATCACTCATTGAAACCTTGGTCAACACTTGATCTTCTCTACTTTCTTCTTCTCCCAAGCTTGAAGCCAACATATGGTTCAAGCATTGCCTATGGACAAATCCTACAAGTAAAACTCAATGCAAACATAAGTCCATAAAGATTTTCATTAATTACCAAAACCACACATGGGGGCACACATGCACTTTCAACTGCGCCGTGAAGTAGACGGTCGAGACCCACATGTTGGTCATCTGTCCGTGATGCAAGCACCAACGCAACAACCTCTTAGGCAAATCGATGAACTATGTGGATTGGATGTGTTGACCAATTTCATAAATCCATTCCCTCCTTTCCCCTAGCACCGGTGGTGTTGAATTCCACCCTCCAAGAAGGACGAGCCCTTCGAACATTTGACTTCCGGGACCGAAATGCTGCACCCAGTCGCTGGTCCCAAGCTCTAATGGTGCATGCCGTAGCCGCGTTGCGAGGCTCTAGCCCGCCTCCGCTGCCGACGAGCCGAGCAGCTCGGGGGATGGCAGATCCTACTACCAAGGAAGAAGAAATTCTGGCTACATGTGGGTGAGCTACCCTTCTCTTTGCTATTCGCACTAATTATAACTACTAGCTGGCTACTTAACCTACCATTGTTCGTTAGCCCAACGCTGACAAAAATATTTTGTCCACAATTTTCTGTCAAGTGGGATCTACGCGGACCACCCTTACCTGGTTACGGTAGTCCTCTTCAGGTATGACTCTAAATCAGCAAGGGTGAAGGGCAAGTGGTATGGACACCATTGTATCACGATGGAAGAAGCGCTTGTGCAGATCTGCACTATATCTGGTATGGTTGCTGCTCTGCGTAATCATGATGAATTATGGCCGAAGCAGACTACAAAGTTCAGCTTCATGGATGAACGTGGCATCATGGTTCCTCTAACGTGTGAAAGTCAGCTAATTGGGTTGATGAAAAGGTATGCTTCGGCTTGCATGTTTGAGCTGAATTGTGATGTACTAGATGGGGAAGCTGCTGCAACTAGGAGTCACCCTTTTATTCTTGGACAGGGTGGTCGCTCGAACCCAATTAGCTCCTGGTAAGCAAAAGTATCTTGGGGTTCACATGTTTGTGTTGAATTGTAATTTTTGTTTCATTTACTCTGTAGATATTGGGTAGTTATGCAACAATCATATTTCTATGATAGGAAGCTCCGCAAGGTTAGAAACATGAGTACCGGGTCAGTCATTTTATTGCCCAAAGAAGGTAAAAATGAGTGGAAAGATGATGCTGGACACGATTCTGGTGCTGATTGTCCTGGCGATGCGGAGTACGTGAAGCTAAGAAAATTGGCACCAAGGAAGAGGAAGAAGGCAGGAAATGAACAAGCCAGTGGACGTGAAGGCTTGGCACCCAGGCTACGAAAGAAGGCTGCTGGCAATGAAGATGCATAGTAATGTGTTGAACTTGAACCTATATATGTAATTCGGTTAAATTCTGGAGCTCTATGTGTGGCACATTGTTGGGCGAAACAATCTACCCATGTTCTCTGAGTAAAATGTACCGCGACTTAGGGTTTGGAAACGCTTGAGTTAGTACTTGAATCTGAAATTGTGATTGTGCCAGTACTATTAGAAAACACGCAGCACTGGTTCCACGATTGTTGAGGGGAAGGAGGTCTCCAAATTCGATGGAATGTAAGTGGCACAGAAATAAATTATTTAAACTGCCACACTCCACGAAGCAGCAACTTATTTCAGATGCTGCACAACGACGAGGCAACATAAACAACAATGGGAACCGATAATGCCCAGATGCTTGAGCCCGTCTATCTCACCGCCTCCCTGCTCCTGCATTCCCTGCATCTAGCGAAGCTCCCGGATCTCCAGTAACTGGGTGTACATCCTTCCACTTTATAAATTGTGGTTGTGCCATTTGCATGCGGCACAATCCACGTAGATTACGTTTAAACAAACCACCAATGTCAGAATACCACCATGATCAGACAAAAGGAAGTAATGCAGGGTTAAGACAGATTAACGGGCGACCAATTTTTTTCCTCCCAGGACTCCGGGACGACTAGTTAAGACCGCTAGGTCAACAAGTACAACTATTACAACTTAAAAAGGCACGGAGCTCAAGCTAAATAGAACTAGTTATCACACATCCTTGATCTTCCTAAGCTTAGCCCGATGCGCATCTTCCTGTGAGAGCAAGGATCGAATCGTCTGCTCCTTCCTTTTAGCATCTTCCTTGCTCAACTTCAATTGTTTCTCTGCATTTTTCCTCATGCACTTGTCAATACTCATAGTGTAAACTGCAGGACTTTGGCCTAGTGAAGATCATTCCTTGCTTGAGTCAGTTCTTGCTCTG
This sequence comes from Avena eriantha, assembly GCA_910589775.1. Classification (NCBI taxonomy): domain Eukaryota; kingdom Viridiplantae; phylum Streptophyta; class Magnoliopsida; order Poales; family Poaceae; genus Avena; species Avena eriantha. Next base: position 450,091,272 of record OU342743.1, on the reverse strand, counting down.
GTTTAGCCTTCAGAGCCATCGCCACGTCCCTCTCCTTCTCGACTTTGCTAAACTCGTCTTGCACCCTCTTGAGATCTCGGTTAAGCTTGGTCGTTTCATCTGGTTCCCATAGCTTCATCTCAATACTATCAAGAAATGAGCTGAATATGGATTCTTTCAACTCAATAGTCATTTCCCATAGTTTGTCCAGCGTTTTCTTCATCGATTTGGGCCACTCTGGATCTACCCATTTGACAACAATGCAACTTCCGCCTTGCATCATTGCATGATGTCGTTGACACCGTAGAAACCTCCTGCCTTCGTTTCGTCCTTCGAATGCTACAAATTAGCGGGCACATATCCATGTTTACATAGCAGAGCACCGTCTTCATCCGCTAAACCGTGATAGTCGGAGTCATACAACGTCTGGTTGGCCTAACACATCATACGCACATGTGTAAACAGAGTAGATCTAGCTCAAAATAGATAACTAGCCACAGATGATAGAGATAGAGATGAGACGACTTACATCAAAATCACCGTCTCTATCGTCACGAAGCATTTGCGCGCCTTCACCCCTTGAACCCATGGCAAGAGGGGAGGGGGTGGCTAGCGGAGAGGGGATTGGGATGGAGGCGCCGTCAGCTTGCGGCTACGGCGGGAGGCAGGATGGGAGTGAAGTGGGGAAAGTGGCTTTGAGGGGAAGGAAGAGAAGTACCGGTAGGAAGAGAAGTAATGGGGACGTGGCACTGGAATATGGCCCACTAAACTTGTGAGTTGTGACACTCGCAAGAGGGGAGCGCCCGGTGTTACCAGTTTGTCCAGAGCAAGCATGGCCAATCATGCCATAGAACAGCGTACTCGCGGATCGCTCTCACGAAGACCATTCCAATCGTCCAAGCGCCCCGATCCAACGGCAATCGTCACACAGAACAACTGTGTTAGGGCGTGCCTTCTATAAGGCTCGGTCTAACGGCCACCATTGGGGGGAAAAGGTTAGGGCTCTCCTAAGGTTAGGATCCGTATGTGGTTTATGAGAAGAACACACATGCAATGACACAGGTGATATGTGGTTTGTGGAAAGAACAGACATGCAATGACTCTAGCTGTGCTTAATGAAAACAGCACACATGCAATGACACTGGTGGATCCATGTGTTGTTTTTGAGAAGAACAGACATCCAATGACACTGGGTGTGGTTAATGAAAAGAGCAGACATGCAATAAAATTAGTGGATCCATGTGCGGTTTGTGAGATAGACGGGCATGCAATGACACTGGGTGTGGTTCATGAAAAGAACACACAACCAGTGACACTGGTGGATCCGTATGTGGTTTGTGGAAAGAACAAACATGCAATGACTCTAGCTGTGGTTCGTGAAAAGAGCACACATGCAATAACACTGGTGGATCCATGTGTGGTTTGTGAGAAGAACAAACATCCAATGACACTATGTGTGGTTCATGAAAAGAACACACATCCAATGACACTGGTAGATCCTTATGTGGTTTGTGATAAGAACACACATGCAATGACACTAGTGGATCCATGTGTGGTTTGTGGAAAGAACATACATGCAATGAGTCTAGCTGTGGTTTGTGAAAAGAATAGACATTCGATGACTCTAGTTGTGGTTTGTGAAAAGAACACACATCCAGTGACACTGGTGGATCCATATGTGGTTTGTGGAAAGAACATATATGCAATGACTCTAGCTGTGGTTTGTGAAAAGAAAAGACATGCAATTACACTAGTGGATCCATGTGTGGTTTGTGAGAAGAACACACATGCTCCCGGCCCCACCCCGACAACCTCGCAGACCCCACCACCCATCGCCAGCATGCCCCGTCCCACGCGCCTCTCCTGCCCACCTGCACGACGCCCGAGACCACCCGGTCCACCCAGTGGACACGCAGCCCACCCCGATCCCCGCGCCCGGCCTCCACCTACCCCACGTGCGACCAACCCCGCTCGCCCCCGGTCCCACTCCCCACCTTGCGTCCCGTCCCCGCTCGCCTCTCTCCTCTCCTTACCTACCGCATCGCCACCTACCCCGCCTCCACCCGTCGATCCCCTCCCTCTTCCTTGTTGTGCCGCCACCGCTGGGCCTTGTCTCCGTGGAGGACGCGCGCCACCGCCGTCTGCTTTCCGGCCCGAGCCGCCCCGGCCCGAGCTCCTCCCGGCCGTTTTGAATAGTTGAACAGTGCGTTGCCGCGACCTCCCCTATAGGTTTTCGGTAAGATATCCTCCGGTGATGCAAGGCCCAAAGCCGGGTGGTCCATGGATCCCTCTCGGCAATTTCTTCGTGGCCACCAAAAGGGTGAGGATGATCAGAGCGCCTAGATCTACATGGAAAGATGTTCCGAGAAGGCAAGATCTACGGTACCACGCGAGTGACTGAGACCCCCGTAGCCGAAGGCCTTCGACGTGGAACCCCAAGATCTTCTCTTCGAGCGACAAGGTCTTCTTCACGGAATGCCAAGACCAGCTACCCGAAGACCACGGACCCGGAGAATCCCCGGACGACGAGCTCTTCTACCTGAACCCGAAGACCGCGGATGCGACAAGATCTTCTTCCCATTGACCGAAGACCGATCCCGCTGACCTCGTAGAACCCGGTGACCTAGACCCGAACCCCCGGAACCCAAGATCTTCGAACCCCGATGTGTGAACTTTTTTCCCGAGCCCCTATTTTATAAATGCAGGTAGCTTAATGGGGTGGCCCCCTGAAATATTTCTAAATCCTGTGATCGCTTTGTCGTGAATGCCTCGTTGGGTTTTGAGTTGGTTTTTTCGAGGTTGGTCGAGTGTGTGTTGCTATTTGTGCACCCCTGCAGGGTAAATCTTTCTGAAAGCCGTGTCCGCGGTTATGGACGACTTGGAGCACAGTTTCTCGATCATAGACAAGTATAACTAAAGTACCGCTTTTAATTTGACTAAGTACCTGACTAGTAAATAGTGCAATGCTCATGGAATGGTTAATAAAACTTCCAACAGTTGGGTTGTTCGTCCGCTTTCTCGTTGCTAAGCGAGAAGGAGGATGGATCTGTTAATTATACTATTATAACTGTTGTTTCTATTTAACGAAGATCCGTCTATCATTGGTTAGGCGGATGGTTAGCGAGTATCTATAGACTTGTTAGTTATTATCTTTTGCTGCAATTGCGTCACCCCAGGTATATGTCCCCTTTAGAGGCATAAAGACTTGCTGAGTACCCCTAGGGTCTCACACGATAAATTATTTGATTCAGATGAATAGGTGTACTCGCAAGATGGATATTGGGTGGAGGAAACGGATGATGTTGGCAACGATCACTCGGTGTAGAGATTCTGGGAACGGGGATCCATGAGATCTGTGGGCGGGATGTGTTTATTTATGTGGCATCTTATGCCGATTTGCTTCTTATCCATACTCGGATCTTGTTTTCTGCTTCCGCCCGATACTCTGATGTTTGATGCATGAGGAGCTATCCTAAACTATTATCTCTATCAAGGATATTTGGATCTTGCCGTATGGCGTTGCAATATTTCTATTTCTTTTAGATGGAATGGTTCTGTGAACAGTTGTATGGTGGCTGGCATACATACTCACTTGTGTATGTAGTTGATCCCTTCGCCTGCCGATTACGCCGCTCGTTCTTGTCCCAATGTTCTGAAAGTGGTTAGGACGGCCGAAAGGTTTACCTGTGAGTGGCCCTGGGCACCACAGTACTATTTTAACCACTTTCGCTCATCCAGGCATGCAACTAAGAGCGTAATTCACCGAGGTAGTTACAATTGGTATCCGGAGTGTTCCCTCTAGAGATGTGAGAAGCGACCCTTGTTAGTGGTGTCGCGAGGATCTACACGAAGAGAGAAGATTCAGATCGCCGACCTTCTTCCCGGTACCACGAGGCAGATCTCGAGGGCGAGATCCATTGTTAGTGGTGTCGAATTGTGGCATCCCGCTAAAACCACTACTAGAAAATCACGTTGTTTTTGTGCAATGCATCGTCATGACCGCATGCTCATGTAATCATGCCACATTGCATTTGAGCATCGTCATCATCATGCATCTGTTTGTCTAAAACTATTTTCTAAAAGCCTACTTTGATTCTAAATATTCCCGGTCTTAATCTCAAATCAAAACCCCAGTCTCTCGCCCGGGTCTATTAATTGCCTAAAAACTATTTGCAAAAACTCTTTTAAAAATAAAATAAAAATAAAAACATGTTTTGTTTTCGGGGAGGCAGCCGCTGGCCAGGCATAAAGGCCCAGCCGCAGCCACCTACCACCCGAGTCGACCCAGCCCAGACCCCACCTAACCAAAATCCTAACATAGACTCAACACCACACCACCTACTCCCTCCCCAACTCCCTCTGCCACCGCCACCCCCTCTCTACATAGCCCGCAAACCCCAGCCGCGCACGCCACCTGAGCCTCTCGCCTCCACCTGCCGCTCCTGAGCCCACCACATCGCCACCAGCCCCTGCACGCACACAACACAACCGCCTCCTCGGACGCCTCCCGCCTCCACCGACCAGCTTGGTCCCACCTGCCAGCTCGGCCCCACCCCCGCGCCTCACCACCAACCTCCCCTGCATCATCCCCAACCCCGCGACCCGCTCGTCCCCGCCATCCCCTCGTCGCCCCGCTCGAGTCCCAGACTCCGGCCGCCGCCTCGCCGGGGCCCTGACCGCCCTCACGTCCCCGAGCTCGCGCTCGAGTCCGCCCCTGCCGGCCTCCTCCCTCTTTTCCCCACTGGCAGCGTCTCTGCGCCCTCGCTCTCCTCTGCAGCCCCGCTGCCTGCGAGCCGTCGGATCCCGGCCGGAGCTTCCCCTTGTCGCTCCCCTGCGCCGACCCGGTCCCACAGAGGCACCGCTGGGCCCCACCTCCTGTCTCCCCCGTCCGTCCCCGCCGCGGATCCCTGCCTCGCCTCCTCTACTTCTGCAAGCGTCGCCGCCGACCACGCCCCCGCCTCTGCCTCCTCGGACCGCCGCCGCCTCGAGCGTCCTCTCGCGCGCCGCCGCGTGGTCCTCGTCCTCCTCTTCGGCCGCTGCATCCCCGCCGCTCTTGGTCTTCTCCGTCCGCGTCAGCCGGAGCCCGAGCCGCCTCCACCTCTCTACGCACCGGTAGCCGCCTCCACAGCCATGGCCCGCCCTGTAGCGCGACCTAGGCCACCTCTCCATCCCCAACCACACGTGTGTCGGCCGCCGCCTCACGTCTGGATCCACACCACAGGCCGAGCCTGCAGGTAGCACCCGAGGAGCCTCCCCTTTGTTCTGAAGACGGCACGCCTGCCTCCGCCTCGGTGTTTGATCTGTCCAGCAGAGTCCGTTCGCAGATGTTCCCGGTGAACAACGCAGGGAGATGGAAGCCAAGTGCAGCCTAATCAAGTTCTACACCGACGATTAAAGCCGAAACCATATATCTAAGCCCAAAGAACCACGTCGAGAACCCACGCGATCCGAAGGCCGTACCCAAACCCGGCGACACTTGACGAACCGCGGACGAGATCTTCTACCTAGACACCGAGTACTTCTTCCTGGCTCCGAGCAAAGTACGCCATCGACAATTGGAGCATGGCACCACCTGAACCCGGCAACGCGCCATGTTCTCCGATCCCAAACCCTGAAGGCCGATCCCTTGGAACGCCAAGATCGACAGTGATGAACCATCGGCGCCGAACCCGAGACCCCGAGCACGCCGACGACAAGACCTCCTTCCCGCACTGATGGTCAAGAACCCGGACGACAAGGTCGTCGACACGGAACGCCACGCCCTTCTTCCCGGAACGCCAAGATCTACTCCGTTGTCCGAGAACATTCCCGCCGAGACCGATCCTCGTTGAACCCTGTCGAACCCCGAACCCTCGGAACCCAAGATCTTCCGAACCCAGATGTGTGAACCTTTTCCCCGAGCCCCTATTTTATAAATGCTATATATAAAACTTGTTGCATATTAATTGTTCATGCATGCACATCTGTTTATGGTTTGGGGTATTCTATCGACTCACCTAATAATTAAATATGGAGTCCATATGCGGAATATTGTTGTCTTATTCAGGACTCCATTTAAATTTGTGTAGCGAACCGATGCTATGTTCTGTCTTGTTAATTCAACATTTAAATTGTGGGGTTCTAAATAACTTGAACTGTCTAATTAATTTTCGGGACCCCGGTTCCGCTTAATATTGCCTAATTGCACCGCATATTTGCCTTGTCATACATCATACATGCATCATGCCTGATCTTCTGCCGTAGTATTAAATAGTGCATCCGGTGTTTCTTTTAGTGTTTTGCTTCTTCGCGGATTAGGCCGATGAGTTGATGCGAGTATCGACAAGTTCTCCGGATATGATCCGTCGGTAGTGTTTCCCAGGCGAGCATCTCTTCCTCTTCTACCTATTTTGCATTTATAGTCTTTCTTTCTTCCTGTTGATCTATTGCTATCCGTGTCGCGATGCTTTAGTTTCCGTACACCACTTATACCCCGTGCAGCCTCTATATTGCCTTGGACACCTCCTATTACCTGTGTTTGGTAGATAGCCGGCCTTGCGAGTCGCAGTCGCTTGCTCAGGTGTGATCTCGTGTTGTCAAGTACCACAATTGTTGGAATGCTGGCAGATGTTTATTGGTGGAGATGCTTATTGGTGGAGATGATCATGACTTTAAATACAACTATTAAAATGCTAGATATAACTAATGCAGAGGCATCGGTGGGCAATAGATATTATTTGGTTCTTCCACGCTCACTTGTGTCCTGTAGGACCCCGAGTACTTGATACCTGTTCCTTGACTATTCGCACTATCCACATCCAGGAGGCCTTATGGACCCCCCTGAGCTAGAGCTTGATTCATTTCTATTTCTTGGGGCCACAAACTAGTTTGGGGTTTTATTACTATCCTGTACTTATGCCATGTTACTGATTTATTTAAGATTGTGCGTGGAGCACCTGTACTGTTTAGGATCGCGGAGTGTTTTCGTGGTATTGACAAGCCCAGTCACACTTTTGGGTTCCCAGTCGTTTACAGCCATTGACGCAAACCCTGGGTCCGTTCCGGAGCCGGCCAACTTCGTTGCGGGTAGCTTAGTGGGGTGGCCCCTTGAAATATTTATGAATCCTGTGATTGCTTTGTCGTGAAAGCCTCGTTGGG